>OY728120.1:1505399852-1505999852 GCA_963277665.1 Viscum album | reverse complement strand
GAATAAATTTTTAGATTACCATTCTATTTTTTCTCAATGTAATTATCATGATTTATCTTAAAGGTAGATAAATAATCTAGAATATGGGAAACCTAAATACAAGTGTTGTGAATATATTTTTCCTATTTTATTTAATGTGTACATACTATTTAAAATTATTTAATAAGAGAAAATATGATTAAAAATGGAATAGTATGATGATAAAACAAATAGAGAATCGAAGAGGATAAGGTGTGTGGTATACCTAAACATTCTATGATAACCAAGAATTTATTTAAAAAGAAGAATTTTTCACATGTATTTTTATTAATATGAGCCTCTATTTATTAATGTGCATTGATTACCATTGTAATCCTTTCCTAATTTTGTGTTAAGATGCTGTAATTTCCTCGCAAAATGAATTAATAATTGAAGCTGATAATTAAATGGGTTTTTTGAATAATTTAGACTAGAATGATGTTTATCTTGGCCCATGTATTGTATTTTATTTGAAATATGATATAGGATTGTTGATGTGTGGTCATGGTTGTGTTAGGTGAGGTGGCTAGTATGTAATGTGGAGTTTTTTAATGATTTCTGGTGGTATAGTATGAAATGGTAATTAATTAATTAATTCTAGAAAGTGTCATCAGATGGAATCGAATAAATTCATGTTATAAATGGAGTAAGAATACTTAAAATTCAAAAATAATGGAATGTAATAGATGTATTAGATGGATACAGATGGTATGTGTTGAATATGGTAAATAAATTTCATAATGAACCTAATATTGGTTGTTGAATGGAACATTTTTAATTGGGTGAATGGTTGAATAAAAATTGAACGTTGGATGGTTTTTACGGTTTTTTATGTGTTTTTTTCTTGGTTGATGTTATAGAAATAGGAGAGTTTTTAAATCGGTGGAATTGATGAAGTGGCGGAGCATATGTTTGCTTATAGGGTTATTTATATTCACCCATAGGATGGGTTATGTGTATCTATTATACTATGTATTTTCTTTTTATTTCTAAACACACCCCACCTAAGTCGATCATTTTATACTGATGTTAAATTCTTTGGTTCTAGGAATTTTCCCTAATATCCATGTTAGTGGGGGTGGACGGCTGAATACCCCATATTCTTTTCTCTGTATTTAAAAATGGACTAGATGTGATGGCTCAAGTTTGATACAATCATGCATGGTGTGGTAGTGTAATCTGGTGTAACTGATGATGTGGTGAGATTATTGAAGCAAGATGGGGGTCATGCATGGTAGGAGGAGGGAATGATGTTGATGTATTTAATGTTTACAATACCTCAAAACTCTAGTTTTTAGTTTATATATATATGTATGTGATGTGCTATATAGTTTTCACTAATGTGAACATGAGATAATAGAACTTGTGAGTGTTGGGGTAAGTAGGGTTATGACCCAACCCCACATCCATAGGAAAGGGATGGGAGAACAAAGAAATTGACGTTGGGATGTGAAAGTATAAAACAAATGGGGAAGTGGTTGTGGGATGCTTATGGTTATATTATTTAGATATTATTTTATTTTACCTGGACGTGGTACTTGGTGAGTGATTCTTAGTGAGGATGAGAATGGGTAGTTGACCTATTAGGTACATTTTGGTTCAACTTTTTACTCATTGAATCATTTGTATGATTTTTTCACAATTTCATGATAGTTCATGGGGAGGATAATACTGAGTATACAAGTTATGCTCACCCCTATATATATCTTACAAGATATTAGGAGGGTTTTAGTGAAAAATATTGATCGGATTTATTGGTGATGGAGTTACAATTATATCTACTATAAATGAGTGTTTTTCAATTTTATTCTGGAGATTTATTTTGAATAACATAACATGAAATGTTGTATTCATTTTTTAGATCATGGTTTATTTTATATGATATGGTTTTTATCGGTGTTCCTACTCTTATGTTATGAGGGTAATGCCTCCTATTGTGTATTTTATACCCTCGGTGTTATTCTCAAACTAGGAGCCTATTAGTGAAGGCTTTGGGGATCACACATTTTCTTTATTACCGACCCAAGTGGGGTACCAATGGAGGGGGTTCATGATAATTAGGGGGTATTTAATTAATCTCAAGCCATTAAAAAATGATATTGTTTTATGTTAAGAATAAGTATATGGTATCTTTTCATGGGTCCAATCAACTATCTATATTTAAATATTACATTCATGGATTACTCATGGTGTTTCATTTTGGTTTGAAAGGTTATGAAAACAAAATTTTCAGTATGTTGAAAATGATAGTTTTATGTGGTATAAAATCGTAGTGTCCCCTATAGCATGAAATCCACCAACATTACAAATTTTATCACTCACATCAGTATATTATACTTTTAACCACTTCTTAATTGTATAGTTGATGGTTTGTTTTCTCTAAAAACATTATGCTTAAATTCATAAGGATTCATTTTTATTTCTTACATGAATTTTCAAAGTACAATATAAGAATTATCATTATCTTGTTTGATTATCCTTTATAGTGTCCTTGAATCTTAATAAATATAGTTTTTTCTAAACAGATCAAGGTCTCAACATAATTCCTTTAAACTATTTCTTGACTAAATAATTTTTAGGAAAGATTTAAATTATCACTCATGATAAGTGTTCATGTAAAAGGTTTTCCAAATTACATATTGTAAAAATGTTTTTTACACTAATTTAAGCGATTTTTTATAAATAAATTCTTATTTTCTTCAAATCATATATTATAAAAGATAATTAATATTGGATCTATTTGAAAAAAGTCATTAAATTTTTTTTATACCCATTAGTTGTTTCATCTGATTATTTCATTATTATTTATTAAAAATTATTATTTCACTTAAGTGTTTTTCCTATGGAATAAAACAATATTTTTTTAGAGGAATCAATGAAATACATTTTTTTAACTGCTTATCACAAGCGATAAATACTAGATATTATTTTTGAAGTGGTATGTCAAATGAACTCAAAGAAATTTTGGGGTAAGTAGATTTATATAATTTTTTTCAAATTACTTATATAAATAATGAATTTTGACCTATCATTTGATTTATTTTAATTTAAATATATGTACAAATATTCTTTTTCAAAAATAGATCACACATAAGTTTTTAAATTGTTTATCATAAGTGTAAGTGAATTATTTTAATTAAGTATTATAAAATGAATTCAAAACTAAAACCACTTAAATGAGTGATAGAAAATTACTTTTAATAATAAATACGGAAACACTTATAAAAGAAATGTGGAAACAGTTATATATATGAAATAAAAATATGATAATTATTATGAAATTTTTTAGTAAGAAAATTTCACTTATGAAAAATGATTCTAGATAATTTTATCTAGATTACATATTAAAAAATATATTTTTACAACTTATTTATATGTTTTAATTTATAATATAAAAAATGAAAACTTATGCAAATGGTTTTCTTATTGAGAAAGTGATTCAAACATTATTTTTCTTTTTAATGATATATAATAATTTAGTAGGTTAAAACAAAAGTGACAGACACTAATATTGAAATAATTTCTATGGGATTGTATTATTATTTTATATTTTTCAATTAGTTTTGTTAGAAATTTTATTTATAATGTGTTTTGAATGTAAAATGCTTCTTAAAAATTTCTTATAATAATTTGTACCATATAAGGTAACTGTATTGATAATTTGATTAATTGTTTGTTTATACTAGGTATGATGCTGCTATTTTTCTTTTTTTGTAAATATAGTGGAGAAAATTCCAAAATTTTCCAAAAATAAGAAAAAAATAAGATAATATCATTGTATATATGATGCAACTATTTTATTTATTTTAATCCATGAAAGTTTAATATTCAAAATTAAAATTTGTTATAGTATTTTTAAATATCCCAAGGTTCATTTTTTTAATCCTTATGTAATTTATTCATAAATTGTTTTTCCACACCATAAATGAAATGTATTTTACAAAATAAAAGAGAACTATATGGATTCTCTGAAATCATTTTCTCAAATTTGTATTTTTATATTTATATTCAATTCAAAACCAATTACTCTAGTCTCATTATACTGGGTTCATTTTAAGAATTTCATTAGATTTAATTTATTATAATTTTTATTTTTTTCATACTCAAGTGCTAATAATTAAAAGTGTCAATCATTCAACACTTCATATTATTGTATATAAATTTAGAGAACTATTTTATATCTTATTCTCAATATTTTTTTTCGATAATTTATTTATAAAATATATTTTAAAAACAAAAAAACACTTTATAAATTATTTTTTAAAAAATTATTTATAATTGATAAAAAAAAGTTTTAAAAGTAATTTTATAATTTTTTTTAAAAAAATAAATCACTTCTATGAAATTAATTGATTTAGGAGGATTGTACTTCATGACTCTTGGGGTCTATTGGAGAATAAATATATAAAATATTTTTATACTACTTATAAAAAGTTTTAAAATTTTATTTATAAATATATATTAAGGTTTTTATTAAATAAAATAAAATTAAATGCTTCTTTGTAATCAATATATGCGGTAGATACTTGAAATCAACGGATTTTAGGAAATTTGGAAAACACTTTTTGAAAATTTTTGAAATAGATTATCATTTATGATAAGCAGTTTAAAAAAAGTGCTATTTTTTCTTTTTCAGATGTGATAGAAAAAACTCCATTATTAAATAAATTATGAATTATGAATTATTTTATTAGATTGGTTATTATAAGTGATTTTTCACTCAAGGTATTTAGTGATTGGAACATTTGGGAAGATTTTTTGACATCATATAGAGAATTCTTTAGTTTTTGAATAGGACATCATAAGACTGAAAGTGTTCTACCATCTATTTAATTTGTAAATATTTTATAGTAGAAAGGGATTACTGTAATTTATATATTTAATATGATTCTTAGTTTAAGAATATCATAAAGGGTATTGAATTTTTTATTTATCTATTATTACATATAGATTTTTATTCCATGAGATTCTTTCATGATTCGAAAGAGGTAGTAACCTTAAATTTATTGTTTCCCTATCTTTCATTTCCATAGGAGTGAATATCTCTTGTGTTGGTAATTTTTTATATTCCAAATCAATTTCATAGGCCCATAATCTCATGCAAATAATTAAACGACTATATATAGATTAAATAAAATAAATTTAAGCATACTTGAATACCTGAATAATCAAAGTTTTCTTTGTAAAAGGGTTTCTAAGTCTATAATTTTCATCTCTCTCGTGTTTTTTGTAAAGATGGGGTAGAAAATCGATGGCTAAGATCTAAATCAGGACCAAAACCCCTTTATTTACCTTTATATACTTGGTTAAATTAGGGCCTCATAAACCTTATTTAATTTGTTATTGGTCTTCTATATATTTATGTCATATACCTAATAAATGTTTCGAGGAACTAAATACATAACACTTATTAGGCTAAACAAAATGAAAAAATGTAATATAATAATTATTGTTATATATAAGCTCATGATAATTATTATTAGATTAAACTATATCAATATTAGAATAAAAATAAGTATATACTTTATTCCTTATAAAATATTATCCATGCACACCAAGACACTCATAAATCTTTCTTTAACAATAAGAAACTTTATGTTGATGTGCTTAGACATTTTGATTTCTCATTGATTTTAGAATATAACACATCTAATTTATTATCAAAAAATATCTTTAATGTCCTTTCAAATCCCTCAATAATTAATAACCTACTAAAAAAATTATACTATCATATTCCATGATTTGATGCATAATTGTAAGATATAAACTCAAATACCATGGTAAAAGAGGTCATGAGTGTTTTCTTGGCACTCTTCTATAAAATAACCCCTATAGTAAAAAAGTAAATATTGCCTAAGGTGGGTCTCCTACTATCTTGATATAATATGGAATTATATTCAAAATACCCAATGGTGTCTAGATTAAATGATATCTTAAATTTGAGTATGAAATATTTTTTCTCTCTAGGTATCACATAACAATTTTGTATTCCCTATAATGATCCAATCCTAAGTTACAAAAGTTTTTTCCTAACATATCAATAATGCATCCTATGTATATATTTTTGCACACTTGATCATAAATCAAACCACCCATTTCCAATACCTAAAGAATATTTTTTATCTCCTTTTATTTAAATTCATTATCTTGGGAACTAATTAAGACTGAACATATCTCTTTTAGAAATTGGGGTGTCTCTTGGTTTATATTCTTTAATTATAAATCTACTAAGACCCATATCAATATATCCCTTTTTTTATCAACCTTGGATATCACAAGAGATATCTAATTATATATTAGTACCTAATATAAAATTTGAATCACAACCCAACCCAATGCTTCTCTGTTATTATTATTTTTTTGTCTTACCTTTTTTTAATGTCTTTCCCATGTGTTTTTTGGGAAAAATGATTGCTTTGGGCAGACATAAGAAGGAACAAAGTCAACAAAGGATTGGTAGAAAACATGAACTAGACTATTCCAAACCATGCGGCCCAGATAGTGGCATTTTCAAGGGTTCACAGCTAGGAACATGAGCCTGTGACACTCTTAGTAAATCATGAAGCACCCTTTTCTTCTTAGGTAGAGGTATCACAAGTTGGTTTATACTTTGTCAGACCATGTGTCCTAGGTTTTGAAAAAATGTTTTGGAATTTTATTTTTTTATTATTATTAATTTATTATTATTATTATTATTAGTTTTTATACTCCCCCCACCCTCATTCATTCCCCCTTCTCATTCATGACTACCCCCCTATTTGATGACTATAGGGGCTCCCGTGGTATAAGCTCCTCCCTTTATCCTCCTTCATTGGCCTATTATCCTCCCAGCCTTGGGTTTCATAAACTCTAACAATCTTATCCTCTTATTCCTCTTCATTCATCTTCCTCTATTTCATGGTTTCATTTTCCTCCCAGGTGGTTTGTGTGAGTGGTATGAACCCTAACCCCTTTTGGGGTGTTTCTTTTGTTGTATATTTATGTTTAGAACTCTTAGGTCCCACTAATTCTAGTTCTAGCCACCTCTATTGAATTCAGTTGGTAATCTATTGATTTCAGGTAGTTTTTACTCCATTCTTCATCTTTGGACCAATTTTAATTAGGGATTTTATGACATTTAGTTTCTTTTTTATTATTTAGGGTATATTTCATCTCTTTGGAAATGGATTTCATGTATATAAATAGGTAAGAACATGTATATCTATATAATCCACTTTCATATTCCCTCATGGAAAGGGGAATATGTACATTGGTTTAAAGGGTATATATATATCTGAAGATGTATACGTGTGTAAGTGTGAAGCAGTTTTGGGTTTTCATCATCAAAAGAAACGTTTTTTGAGGTAGTTTACCTATGTATAAGCCTTAAATTTGAATTCCTTAACTAATTAAGTGTTTTATAAGTGTAGTTTTAATATTAAATTGTGTGTATATTCTTTGAAAAATTGTGGCGATGCTTGGTATTGGATGTGTTCTTTATTTTTCAGGTTTATATTTATGTTTTGATATGTGTATTATTTATTTAAGTATGATTCTAAGGTTGTTTTAGAATTATATAAATTATAATTGATCAAAATTGGATTCCTAAATGGTTTTGGGTGTGTAATGAGTATTTTTAAAGATGTTTTGGAGTGAGTTCAAGGTTTAATGGTGAATTTCCCTTTGTAAATGGTTGTTTTTAAAGCGTGGTTTATATTATCGAAATTGTGATTTTATAAAAATTGATTTCATAGGAAATAAAAATTGGAAAAAATTACTTGGGTACCATGGGTATCTAGGTGGGTTTCTATGGACTAGTATGTTGTCTTGGTCATCTAAGAAATAACACAGGCTCTTCAAGAAGTTCATGTTGCAACATTAACTAAATTAAAGATGATGACTCTAGGACAACTATAAATTTGGTTGTGACCCCTCTAGAAGATCATGCATGATAATTTTTTATATGGATTTATCACTATGGTATGAGGATCCTACACCCCTAATAACCTATCTTCTTAGGGATTTACTATGGTGCTTAATTACTTTTTCTCCTGTTCTCTATGGTACTAATTTGAAAATTGACTTTGTTGTTATGTTTCTATACTGTTAAATCCATTCTATCCATTAATTATCTTTCATAAATAATTTTAAAAAAAAATTCATCCAAGATTTGAAAACATTTTTAAAAAAAATGAAATTTTTTTTTCTAAGAAAAAAAGGATGTTTGTTACTTGTTTTTCTTAAAGAATATAGAACCCTATTTTAATATGCATTATTTTCAAACTATAATTACAAGATTTATTTTTAAAGGTAAGTTATATGTCATTTTTCTCTTCTGGAATTCCTTCTAGGCATTTTAATCCTCATGCCGATATTATTTATCATTTTTCAATTTGTTTTTCTACCTAAATTTGGTTCACTCATATAGTGAGTTTCATTCTAGGTTTTATGGTGAACCATTAGTTCACATTGGGTAAGTTTAATTTATTTATTTTCCAATGGAAATTAAAATTTTATTTTTCTACTTTATTTATTTATCTATTATTTATGGGATAAATCAATCCCAACTGAGTTTTATCAAATTATGGGCACTAGTTTCTAGTTAGGGGGGACCGGGAATGCCTCATAGTCTTTGTTGCAGGCCGACTCTGGTGATCAGTTTAGGGTTGAACTAGTTTTGTTTGTCATAAAATAGTATCATAGGAATTATACCTTTTTATTTGGGGATTTATAGGATATAGAATCTTGTATTATTGTAATTAAAGTGGTCATTTGTGGGTAGGTGTTTGATCACTACCTATTCAGAATGAAACTTAAATTTCCATGGTGGTCTGGGATGGTTGTGCCTTGAAATATGAGCTTGTTTCTTAGATGTTTTTGAGGTTTTGATTTATTTTTTGAAATTTATTATTAGTTTTTAGATATAGTGGGTTGTTTTGAGAAACTTAAAATGATTCAGTGTATTTTTTTATGGGACTTATATGATGGATGATTATTATGCATGGTTTGGAAAACCATTCACATACCATGAAACTACATCTATTGAACTCTAGTGTACTCAAATGATTAGCACACAGTCCTCCAAACCGTGTGACCAAGCTGTGTGTATATTTTGTGTTTCTATGTTTTTGGGATTTTGAACTGTGAGTGGTTGGGTCACCTTTGTTTTTTCTAGGTAGTGGTTTGAGTTGATTTTGGTGTTTTTCCTTTGGGTTTTAAAAATAGTAATTGTTTTATTGAAATTGGAATTTAAAATTAAACCCCTTGGATTCTTTGAAGATAAAAGGTGTATTTTGAAAAAGGAAAGTGTTTTGGTAATTATTTTGGGATATTTGAAATGTTTTATAAAAAAAGAATCAGAAATGGTTTGGAAAATTTTTGGAGGTTTTTTAAAATCTTTGTAAAATTTGAAATGGATGTTTCTTGGAAGCTGAGGATTTGAGAAATTCTTTGTTTTGGGATGATAATAGGGTGGATTTAAATTAGTTGGGAATTTTGATTGTTGTTGAATGTTTTGTTTTGTAAATGGAAATTTTCTTATCCTATCCTTTGGTATTCTTATGAATTCTTATAGATATGTAAGTGTGTGTGGAAGTGGGTGGTTGGTGGTATGTGTAGATGGTTGCCTACGCTGGCTCGGGAATGTATACGTGTGAGGCTTCATGGAATACCATTGGTATGTTCCCAACTTATGAAGTTTTTTTTTTAAAAAAAATATTTTATAAAGGTAAATTAATTTTTTTTGATAAGTTGTTATTGTGTGATGATTTATTTTGTGATTTGGGTATTTATTTTTTTGGGACCTTTTGGTTTTGGGTATATTGGAAATGTTTTTTAAGTGTTTTATTGAGTTTGGAATATTGATTTATATTAGAGGTGAGGAATTTTGGTTTATGATTTATTTTTATTTGATCTCCTACTTTCTATTTTTAGAGTATTCCCCCACTGAGTTCTAAGGGATTTTTAAAAGCATTTATGGGTTGTTATTCCTTTGTATTTATTTTAGTTTATCAATTCATATTTTGAATGTTTGTTTTATCCATTTCAGATATGGAGCCTGGTGGTCCTCAGTATAAGGATTTCATCCATAGTTTCTAGGATTCAAATAATTCTCATATATTTAAGAAGCTATAATTGGGGGAAGCTAGTGAATAGATATAAAATATTGAGGAGATCTTTGTTCATCTTGAGTCTCTTGAACCTCCCAAGCTTTATCTTTCCACCTTCATTTTGGAAGGACCAAGCCGGGAGTGGTGGGTATAAAGAAACACACTTTTCATACATTAACATTACATAACATTTTTAGAATACTTAAAAATTTATACAAACATACACCCAAATTTAGTACTAGTCTAGTTCCATTAGAAACACATAAATATAAATACTAATACATAAGTTAACTACATTATCATCCACTAGTTTATTCTTTACTAGAACCCTTATTAGACACATCAAACATAATACATATCTTTATAACTTATGAAATGAAACATAAAAAGGGGTGAGATCAGATGCTCAATAAGGGAAAACAAGGTAGACATATAAGCATAGTAATTATTATAAGGACATGAGAACATGAAAATGAAAATAAAATATCATACCCTTCATATCAATGATCATTTATATGAAACATTGCATGCAGCTTGGTATTTCATAAGACATGAATCATAAGGAAATGAATAACATAATCTATGAAATCATATCATTGGAATAAAACATGGAATTATGTCAAGCACATAACCGTATAATATGATTTCCATAGTAGATAAGGAATCACTTCCAAGACCATCTTGGTAGTATGGGTTCACTCCATATACCATCTTGATAGTCATGGTTCACTCCCATGGCCATATTAGTATCATGAGTTCACTCCTAATACCGTCTTGGTATTCATGGTTCAATCCCATATCCATCTTAGTAGTCAAGGTTCATTACAAATACCATCTTAGTCTATCTCATGAGATATAAATCTTTAGTCAATGCATTAAAGAGAGACATAGGTCTCATCGATCTCATAGTGAAATATTATATACATGTTTCAAAAGATAATAAATAACCATATCATAACCCATGAAATTAAATGGTTATTGTAAACAAGTAATCATATCATAACCTATGAAAAAAAATATTTCATAATAATTTCATCATAAACGTGACATATGTAAATAAGTGGGTTTCAAAAGAATATAACCTGTGAAAGAGAAGCAGGATTCATAAAAATCATGCCATCAAAACATAATACATTAAAATAAATAATATGAATGGAAAAATTGAATAATTTCCCCAAAAGGAATCAATAACAAAAATGGATTTTATCATATATGGGAAATAATTTTGAAACATATTTTAAAAACACTTCTTGATGAAAATATCCTTTATCCATTGAAAAACACTTTTTAAAACATAAAAACTTTTGAAACCCTTTTTTGTTGAAAATAGAATTGAAAATTTTTAAAAAAATCCTTGAAACACATAAAATGTTTTTAAAATCCATTTTCCTTGAAAATGGGAATCAAATACCTTTTCAAAACATTTTGTAAAACATTTTTGAAAACATGGTTTTTGAATTCAACATATTTCTGACTGAGGGAGAGATGGTCATATATTACATAAAAACATTATCTTAAGTACCAAATAGTGGTAAAATAGTGCTAATACATAATTATATCTTGAATAAACAGAGTATAAGAATAGTCATGAGTGTTCTTGAGATATGGATCATGAGAATTCATTAATTTAAGGGTAGTAATAAACAATCTTGATAAATAATAATATTGTTTCAATAAACTTTTATCACTTGGTAACTTGGGATCATACTCTCCATGTGAGAAAAATAAATTCCATGAAGATTAAAATATCATTAAAATAAGTATATTCATGATATAAAATTTAAAATATAAGTATATAAACCCCAAAAAAATGTAGGTGTATAAAAAACAAGTGTTTGAAAGAGGGAAAATTGAGACAAAACTATCTTATCGATTTGGTAACTTTTGAGACTTAAACCCCATGAAAGTAATATCATAAAATTTATATGTTAACACCCATAAATTTAATTATAATATACATAGAATAATTTCATGGTCAGTACATACACTTTCCAAAAGAAGTGAGTGGTGATTAAGGCATGTATCTCACAGAAATAAAAGTGAGATGAAATACCATTACCTTGTGCCTTGACTCACATCGTACTTGTTCAAAACACTTGTATAATAAATATAAATTTATTATAAATATTTTAAAGAACCATATAATTATATTTAATACCATATATGAGTTTATTATGACCTTATATTACCCTCTTGTTAACAATCATATGATAAGGTTTCACTTCGGGTAATATCTCCTTTGTTCTTCATATATGTCTTAATTTGGTATATCTTCAGTACTTATACTTATATCATGATTAAATAATGTAAAAATGATTTAAATATAATTTATATTCATTATATTTTTATTATAATAATATATGGAATGTATAATTATGAAATGGAATATACTGTTTGTGGAGACAGTAAGTCATACGTACGCATGAATATTGTTTTCATTTTTTGTTGTATTGAAAGAAAGAAATAAAATTAAATATACCTATATATTTATATAATATAATTATTATAGTATAATTATTATATCTTATATATCATATAATTTCATTAAACTCATCCTTAATACATCCCAGTTAGTGTGTGAACAAATCACATCGATTTTGAGGGGGCAGTAGTCCACACTTCCTCAAACATAATGATCATATTTACACCAAATGGAAAGTAAAAAAGATATGTATTGTAAATGTAATAAATAAGATTAAAGACATAATAATTATAATATATAAAATATATAAATATATTATCCATTATAATTTCCACCATGACAGGTGGTAAAGGAAAAATGAACAATCATCATTTAGTAAGGTTGAAGTTCACCGTACATGTAAATAGTATGTTTGTTACCCATTAGATTGATATGTGTTTAATTTTAGGTCTAAAACTTATCATAAAATTGTACTAGTATATTTAGGAATTTTTTTTATAAAATCTTGGAATAAATAGAGTGTAGGGGGTGGATAAAGAAAATAAAATAAATGATTTTGAGAGAAGACATTACCTCTTAATCGGCTAACTCGTTTTGGTTTGTACCAAAAGGCTTCCTTGGGTTGATTTTTATCCAAAGATAGGATTAAATGAGTAATATAGGGATTTTTGGAATTTTATTTCTCATATATTGTCCAATCCTAAGTGGATTGAGAGGTTTGAAAAAGAGGGATAGGCGGTGGCCTTTTATAATGAAGGAGGAGTGGCACTCCTGTAAATATTTGAATGGAGAATTCCACCAACGTTTTTTATGGGTCAATTGGATAAAATAATGTTCCAAATTATAAAAAAAGGATTATAGGGTCTAAATATTTCCATAAAATGTATTTTTGACAAGTTTATAGGTCTTTTTGGGCCTTAAGGTTATGGTTTAGTCCCTTAATAATCTTAATTTAACCTTAATCGTTGTAATTAATTTTAATCACTTTCACTAATATTTTTGGTCAAAAACTATGTTGAACTTATTAGAAATTTTAAATTATGATGATTTAAAATATGGAATCTATTTTTCCAAATTCTAATTGTATAAGTGGAAGAAATGAATTTAAAAATAATCCCGCTAATGGGACGACACTGCGGGATTTTAAAGTAAAATTGCTCAAAATTTTGCTATCTTTTTATATTCATTTTCAAAGTGAAATTTATTCAAAGGAAATAAAATTGGGTTTATTGATAAAAATATATTATAATTAAACTTTAAAACCAAATTAAAATATAATTTAACCTTATAAATAAATTAGATGAAAAAGTAGTTTTGAATAAAAATCTGGTATTCTTCACTATTCATCCCAAAATGAAGTTTCTCAGAAAAATCTCATAAATTCAGCCTAATATAATTTAAAAATTATAAATTAAAAAATTAACTTTATTTTATCAAATTAAATTTATAAATATATCTAAAATAATTTTTTTTTCATAGAAGGGCATTAAAATCAGCTCATTTGAGAAAATGGTATTTTTAAACATATAAGGACTTCACCAAAAATTATATATTTCATAATAAATATGTTTTATGTATATAAAGAAATTATAAAAAGTATTTTAAAATTAATTATTACTATTCATATAACTATATTTAATGGTTGTGATATATTTATCTCATTTAAATATTTATAACAGTAAAATGATGTTTCGTAGAAACATCAATATTATGTGTAACGTGCCCCAAGTTGGTGTTGCATGTAACATATGCCAAGACGATGTCGTGTGTAACATATTCCATGTATATGTTCCATGTAACATAAAATAAGTTGGTTTTTTATGAAATTAATGTTTTACTTAGTGCATTGCAAGACATAAATGAAAACATAATTTATTTTGGGGAAAAATATCCATAAAAACTCATGGTGTTACATTATACCCACCTTAAAATGAATTTACCCCTAAAAAGTTTTCAATAAAGTAAGAAAAAGAATGATACTTCTACTTAATCATATCCTCAAGTTCCCACATAGCTTCCTCTAACTAGTGATTTCTCCACAAAAATTTGACCAGGTGAGTAGTCTTGTTTTGTAGAACTTTATTTGTACGATCTAGAATTTCAACAGGTTTTTCCTTGTAAGAAATATCATCCTCCATTATTATGGCCTATGATTTTAGTACATGTGAAGGGTAAGATATGTACTTCCTTCGGAGAGACACATGGAACACATCATGGACTTGAGAGATGTTTGGAGGAAATGCCAAGCGATGGGATATTGTCCCGATGTGATCAAGAATTTGAAAGGGACTGTTATACCTAGGGCTTAGTTTCCATTTCTTACCAAATATCATAAAATTATTATAGGGAGAGATTCATAGAAACTCATTTTCCCCAAATTAAAATTCTAGATCATGCCGATGATTATCAGCAAAACTTTTCTGTCGACTTTGAGCTGCCTTGATATACTACTGAATTGTTCTAACTATATCGACCATTTCTTTTCTGATATCAGGTCCCAATAGATTTCTTTCTCCAATCTCATCCCAGAACATTAGATCTATATATTTCTTCCCATATCGGGATTCATACGGTTCCATATGAATTCTTGATTGAAAGATATTATTATAAAAAAAGTCAACTAGAGGAAGGTGTTGATCCCAACAACCTTTGAAATCCAGAGACAAAGATATCAACATATCCTTTAGGGTTTGAATTTTTATTTCATATTGGTCATCTATTTTAGGATGATAAGTAGTGTTGAAACTCAATTTTGTATCATGTTCCTACTGAATACTTTGTTATAACTTTGAGATGAACCTCATATCCCAATATGATACAATAGAAAGTGGTACTCCATGAAACCTTACCACTTATTTAATGTATATCTTGGAAAGATGATCTGAAGAGAAGTCTTCTCTGATAGTGATGAAGTGTTCAAAATTAGTAAAGTGATCAACTACCACCAATATATAATTAAACCCTTTATAGGTTTTGCGTAGTCCAATTAAAAAATATATAGTATTGTTCTCCCATTTCCATTCTGGTGGGGGTAATGGATGCATCATTCCCTTTGACTTTATTCTTTTAGACTTAACATATTGGACTACCAAGCACTGAGATATAAACTCTACGATATCACTCTTCATGTCATCCCACGAGAAGTATTCTTTCAAATCCCTAAACATCTTTATGATTTCACGATGAATAAAGGATGAAGAAATATGAGATTCCTCTAACAGGTCCTTCTTCAAATCATGTATGTTAGGAACAAACCCACATTTTCTAAACCTCATCATTCCACCTTGATCGAGGTTAAACTCAGGAAAATTTCTCACTTTCCTTTGTATCTCAACATCTTCCTTCTATTCCTCCTTAATCTTCACTTGGATATAGGGATGAACATTCATTTGATAAAGATAATATTTTCCCCTTACTTTAAGATTTCAAGATCTATCCATTGAAAATCCATAAATATTGATCTTTTGGGGTCCTTTTCAAGGGTACTCTAGCATGATCCTTATTACTCAAAGCATCGTCCACCTAGTTTTCTTTCCTAGGGTGAAAATGTATTGACCAGCCATAATCCTTTATCAACTATAATCATCTTCTCTATCTCATGTTCAACTCCTTCTATGTGAATATATATTTTAAACTTTTTTGATCGGTATATATATCCCACTTTTCTCCATAAAGATAATGTATCTATATATCTAATGAAAAAATTACCATTGTTAACTCCAAATCAGGAGTTGTGTAATTTTGTTCATGAATCTCCAATATACATGAGGAATAAGAAATAAACATGTTATTCTACATAAGAACACATCCCAATGCCTTCTTGGATGCATAACTATAGATTAAAAACCATTATCAACTATAGGGTAATGTAATCACAGGTGCATTGACCGACCTTCTCTTTAGTTCCTTGAAATTTTCCACAAATTCATCTATCCAAAGTAACTTGACACCCTTCTGACTTAACTTGGTCATAGGATTAGATAGTTTTGATAAAGTTTCTATATAACATTGATAATATCCAGCTAAACCAAGAAATCAATGGATCTTAGTCACCAGGGTTGGTCTAGGACAGTATTCAATAGCCTCCTTCATTGATGGATCTACTATTATACCATCTCTTAAGATTATATGACCCAAAAAATGAAACATTTTGCAGCCAAAATTCAAACTTTGGATTTTTTTTATATAGTTTCTCCTTCCTTAGGGTCTTTTGTACTATTCTCAATTGATCTTCATGTTCTTCCTTACTCATTGAATAGATAATAATATCATTTATAAAGACTACCAAAAAGTGATCAAGGTAATATCTAATGACTCCATTCATTAAATCCATGAAGATAGTAGGGGAATTAATAAATCCAAAATGCATTATTATATATTCATAGTTTCCATATAGTGTACAAAATTTCGTCTTTCATATATCTTCCTTATTGACCCTCAATTGATGATATCCAGAATGAAGGTAAGTCTTGGAAACATTTTGAGCTCCATATAGTTGATCAAACAAGTCTTCAATACAGGGAAGAGGATACTTGATCTTGACTGTGATCTTGTTCAACTCCTGATAATAAATGCAGAGTCACATTGATCCATATTTATTTTCCAAAAATAGAATGGGTACACCCTAAGGTTACACACTTGACCAAATGAATCTCTTATCAAGGTTTCGTTTGAGTTACTTATTCAATTCCTACAACTCAATCTGGGCTATTCTATAAGGATTCTTTGAAATTAGTGTGGAACTAGGTAAGAGTTCTATTGAGAACTGAACTTGGCGTTTTAGTGGAAGACTAGTAAACTCTTTTGGAAAGACATCCAAAAAATACTGAACAATTGGTATGTCATCGATGTCAATTTTATCCCAAACCATTTGAGATAAACAACCCTTTTGAATGGGAATTAAGACCCATACACTAGATTTAATCTCCATATAAGGTTCATACTTTTTGTCACATTGATGAATGATCATAGGAGGGTTTGAAATATAAAATTTAACTTCCCTTACATTAAAATTGATGTGGTATTTATGCATAGAAATCTAATACATGGCTAACATGACATCAAATTCATCCAAAGGAAGAATGAAAAGATTTAAAGGAAGCACATTCAAACAAATGTAAACTGGAGAGGAATCATATATTTGGGATGAAATAATATTACCATTATGGGTTTTCACTGATAATTATGCATATAATTATATTGGTGGAATCTTAACACCCTCAAAAAATTCTTTAGATATGAAAGACTGGGTAGATCTAGATCAAATATGTCATTAGAAGTTCTAGAGTGGATGGTAAGTGTACCTTTCAACACTTTATTATCGCACCCTCATCAAAAATAGTGATTTCATGATATTTCCAATTATCCCTCGGGTTAAGAGTTTGTTTGTGTTAATCATCATCACCAGACCTTAGGTTTGGGCAGTGGTTATAAAAATTCTCTTTCTCCTTATACTTGTAGAACTGAATCATGGGAGGTTCATTTTGTGTTGTTTTTTCTCCATTCGCAACATTATCAAAATTCATCCCATCACTTTGTAAATCAAATTCTTGATTCCCTTCCCTTCCACACTTAAAACATTTATTAGACCCATTAAAGAAATTTCCTACATGCTTCTTCCCACACTTATAGTATAAAGGGAAGCTCATCTTCTTCTCTTCATGGTTTTTAGATTTTTACTTTAAACTCTATATTCCACTTCTTGTCAAAACCAAGAGATATATGTGTGACTTTAACCTCCATTACAACCTTGATTTCATAATTCACAATCTCTTTATATCTAATAAGGTCTCTAATGTAAAACAACCTTATGATACTTGTATTTTAGCCACTAAAGAACCTATCAAATTTACTTTCAGGTTGGATGATAATTCATGAAGTATACCTAATATGTCTTGTGAAATTAGCCTCGTAGGTACCAACATATCCATCATCCCCTTGCTTCAACTCAAGTAACTCTTTATTTATCTTGGTATGAAGAATACAAGAAAATTACTTATTGAAGAATAAGTTCTTGAACTATTCCAAATCCATGGATTCAATCTCATCTTTTTGCCTCATATTATTGATTAGAGTCCACCAATTATTTGATTTTCCATCTAATCAATAGATATACATAATGAATTTCTAATGATTTGAACACTATAGAACGGAGAATATATTTTTAGTAGTACTGATCCATTATTCAGAAACTGGGGTATGAGAATAACTTCTAAATTAAGGAGGGTGTTTCCTCATGAAATACTCAATGTAATGATGTTCTATCCTTTTCTCGTTCGTAATTCCACCATTATTCATAGCTTGAGAAAGTTTTGTGATCATAGAAATGAGGTTTTTCATTCTATCTCCAATAGAATTTGTTTTCTTGAGAGGAAAATCATTTCATTGTCCATCGCAATCACCATTAACAAGGTTCCTTCATATTCTAACCATTTACTAAAACCCAAATCAATGAGTAAGAAACAATCATCGTATTGAGAAACCACATAATCAGGAAAATTCACTTATAGGATGTCTAAATTATGACACCATCCTTAATCTAGGAAAACATAGGTTTATCCTAGGTTATTCATATAAAACTACTATTTAAATCCTTAATGATGGTTCATGAAGAGTTTGTGAATTCCAAAAGCATAACCCTGATATTATCAAATAAGGTGTGAAAAAGGATCATTATCACATTCTAGAGTACCCCGAGTCAAGCCTAGAACATCTTGTCAGATTTTTGAACCCTACGTACATCTATGCGAGAGCCACATCCACTTCTAGAATCCAGACATGCATGTATTTCTTGGAAACCACACACTCTATCCTATAACAAAATTCGAGGACATTTTCCTATAGTTTTCTATTAGACTTATCCCTAAACATTTCCTTAGGTTTATCACTAATGTTTTCTCATCCTATCATACAAAGGTTAACTAAACCTTTTCTTTGATACCAACTATATTTACCGTCACTTTTAATACATTAAAATTAAATAAACTTTGTGTAATACTTAAAACATTATAGAAATAGATACCCAAATACCATACTAGTCTAGTGAATTTGGAAAAATTGAAACATAAAACCTGATATATAAGTGAGATACATTATCTCCCACTTGGTTCTTATTGACTAGAACCCTTTTTAAACTCATCAAATATAATACATATCTTCATAACCTAGGGAAGGAAACATAAAGGGGGTGAGATAATATGCTCAATAAGGGTAAACAAGGGATATATGTAAGCATAATCATGATCATAAGTATATGAGAATCTTAACATGAAAATAAAATATCATACCGTGCATATCAAAGATCATATGCACAAAACATGTCATAATGATTGGTAGTTCCTAATATATGAATAATAATGAAAAGAAGAACATAAAACATGAAAGAATATTATAGGAACAAAACATGTAATATTGAAACAAAAATAAGCATATAATATAATTTCCATAGTAGATAAGGCATCACAGTCAAGACCATATTTCCAGTATGGGTTCACTCCCCTAACCATTTGGTAGTCATGGTTCACTCCCATGGCCATTTTAGTACCATTAGTACAATTCTCATACCAACTTGGAAGTCATGTTTCACTCCCATGGACATATTAGTATTTAAGGATCATTCCCAAGATTATATTATTTTATCTCATGAGATATAAATATTTACCCAATTCGTTTGAGAGAGATATAGGTCCCGACCATCTCATAGTGAAATCATACATACATATTCCACAAGACCATAAATAACCATATCATAACCCATTAAAATAAATGGGTATTATAAACATGTAATAATATCATTAACTTTTAAAAAAAATATAGGTTTCATAATCAATTCATCATAAACATAACTCGTGAAAAGAAGTAGGTTTCAAAAGAATATAACTCGTGAAAGAGAAATTGGTTTCTTAAACATCATGCCATCAAAACATAATCAATTTAGAGAAACAAAATGAATGAAAACATTGAATAATATTCCCATAAATACATGATTAACACCAATGGATGTTATCTTAGATTGTAAATAATTTTTAAATATATTTTAAAAACATTTCTTGAGGAAAATACCCTTTTTTCATTGAAAAGTGATTTTTAAAACATAAAATCTTTTTAAAATATTTTTCATTAAAAATAGATTTGAAAACTTATAAAAAATAATTTAATACCATAAAATGTTTCTAAAAAACTTTTCCCTTGAAAATTCGCTTCAAATATCTTTTGAAAACATTTTTGAAAAAATGGTTTTTTAATGCAACATACTTCCGACATAAGAGAGAGACAACCCAATTTTAATTAAAAATATTATTTTAAGTACCAAAGAGTGGGAAAATGGAGCTAATTCATTATGATATCTTGAATGAACAAATGAGAATAATGGTAATTAGTATTATTGAGATATATATCATGATATTTCATTAATTTAATAATAATCATAAATAATCTCAAAAAATGATGATAATGTTTCAATAAACTCTTATCACTTGGTAACATAGAATCATACTCTCCATGTAAGAAAAATAAATTACATGAAGTTTAAAATATCAGGAAAATAATTATATTCAAGATATAACATGTCAAATATAAGTATATACACCTCAAAAAAAATTAGGTGTATATTAAAACATGTGTCTCAAAGATGGGAAATTGAGACAAAACTATCTTACTCATTTGGTAACTTTTGAAACTTAAACCCCATGAAATAAAGATCCTAAAAATGATATTTAAATACCAATAAATTTAATTATAATAGAGATATAATAAATTCATGTTTAGTACATACACAACACAAAATAAATGAGTGGTTATTAAGTCATGTATCTCACGGAAATAAAAGTGAGATGAAATTACCTTACCTTGTGTCTTGACTCTCATCATACTCATTCAAACCACATGTATAATAAATATAAACTTATTATAAATATTATATAGAACCATATTATTATAAGTAATACCATATATGGTTTTATTATGACCTTATATTATCCTCTTGTTAACAATCCTATGTTATGGTTTCACTTTGGGTAATATTTTCTTTGTTCTTCACATATGTCTTAATTTGTTATATATTTAGACCTTATACTTATATCAACATTCCATAATGTAAACCATGATATAAACATAATTTATATTATTTATATTTTTATTATAATAATATTTTTAATATATAATTACGAAACATAATACACCGTTCATGGAGACGGTAAGTCGTACATACGCATGAATGTTGTTTCCGTTTTTTGTTGTCATATTGAAAGAAAGAAAGAAAATGAAATATGTGTATATATGTATATAATATAATTATTATAGTAGAATTATTATATCATATGTATCATTTAATTTAATTAAACCCATCCCTAATACATTTCATGTAGTGTGTGAATGAATCACATCGATTTGAGGGGGCGGTAGTCCACACTTCCTCATATGAAATTATTGTATTTACACCAAATGGAAAGTAAAAAAGATTTGAGTCATAAAAGGATTAAATAAGATTAAAGGAATAATAAATATAATATATATGATATATATAAATATAGTATCCATCATAATTTCAACCATGAGAGGTGGTAAAGGAAAAATGAACAATCATCATTTAGTAAGGAGGTTGTTTGTCCTACACGTAAACAGTATGTTCGTTACCCGTTTGATGGAGGAGTTTGTAAGTGTAGGTAAAAACCTTATAATAAACACATCATAGTATATTTATAATACCGGTTTTTTTATAAAATCATGGAATAAATATATTGGAGGGGTGGATAAAGAAAATAAAAGAAAGGATCTTGAAAGAAGACATTAACTCTTAATAGGGTAACTCCTTTTGGTTTGTTCCAAAACGTTTCCTTGGGTTTCTTCCTATCCAAGGGGAGGATTCTAGGAGGAATTTATGGATTTTGGGAGGTTTATTTGGTATATATTTTACTAAAATAGGTGGTTTTAGAGGTTTTAATTAGAGGGATAGGTGGTGGCCTTTATAATGAAGGGGGAGTGGCACTCTTGTAAATATTTGAATAGAGAATACAACCCATGTTTTTCAAGTTAAAAGTGGATAAAATAATGATAAAAGTAGATAAATGGGAGTATAGGGTAGAAATATGGCTATAAAATGGATTTTTTACAAGGTTATAGGTCTTTTTGTTCCTTAAGGTTATGGTTTAGTCCCTTATTAAGTTTAATTTAACCTTAATCGTTGTAATTAATTTTAATCACTTTCACTAATATTTTTGGTCAAAAAATAATTTGACCCTATTAGGAATTATAAATTGTGATTATTAAAAATATTTAATCAATTTTTACAAATTATAATCAATTAAGTGGTATAAATTAATTTAAAAATAATCCTGCTGATGGGAAGACATTACAGGTTTCTAAAGTAAAAATGATCAAATGTATGCTATCTTTTTATATTCAATTTCAAAGTGAAATTTATTACAGTGAAAAAAAATTGGTTTTAGTGATAAAAATATGATCTAATTAAACTTTAAAACAAAATTAAAATATAATTTAACCTTATAAATAAATTTGATGAAATAGCAGTTTTGAATTAAAATCCAATATTTTCCACTATTCATCCAAAAATGAAGTGTCTCTGAAAATACCATAAATTCACCCTAATATAATTTCAACATTATAAATTAAAAAATGAAGTTTATTTTATCAAATTAAATTTATATATGTTTCCAAAATTAATTTTATTATTTTTTATAAAAAGACATTAAAATCGGTTCAATTGAGAAAATGGTATTTTTAATCATATAAGAACTTCACTAAAAATTATATAATTCATAATAAATATTTTTTATTTATATAAAAAAATTATAAAATATATTTTAAACATAATTATTACTATTCATATAAAAATGTTTAACGTCTAGGTTATAATTATCTGATTCAAATAATTATAATAGTAAAATGATGTTTTGTAAAAACATCGGTGTTGCATGTAACGTACGCTAAGTAGGTATTTCATGTATTATATTCCAAGAAAATTTTGTGTGTAACATAAACTATGTCGATGTTCCATGTAATGTACACCAGGTCGATGTTGTGTGAAAGGAATGTTTGACTTAGTGCATTATAGAACATAAATGAAAATTTAATTTATTTTGGGAAAAAATGGTCCGTAAAAACTCAGGGTGTTACATTCTACCCCCCTTAAAATGAATTTATCCCTTGAAATTTGTGAATCAAGTAAAAAATAATGAGGATTATTATACTTCATTATATCCTCAGGTTCCCACATAGCTTCCTCTAACTAGTGATTCCACCAAAAAACTTTGACTATGTGAGTGATCTTGTTTTGTAGAACTTTCTTTGTACAATACAAAAGTTCAACAGGTTTTTCCTTGTAGGAATGATCCTTCCCCATCATTATGAACTCTTATTTCATTACATGTGAAGGGTCGTGTATTTACTTCCTCAAGAGAGACACATGGAACACATCATGTACTTGAGAGAGATTTGGAGGAAGTGCCAAGAGAGGGGCTATTGTCCCAATGCGATCAACAATTTGAAAGGGACCAATATACCTAGGGATCAGTTTCCCTTTCCTCCAAAATATCTTAACCTTATTCTAGAGATAGATTTGTAGAACCAACTTTTCACCAACTTCAAATTCTAGATTACACCGATGATTATCATCATAAATTTTCTACCTACTTTGATCTACCTTTATATGTTGTAGAATGGTTCTAGAATTCTCCACTATTTCTTTAGTGATATTCGGTCCCAATATCTTTCTTTCAGCAACCTCATCCCAACACATCGGTGCTCTATATTTCTTCTCATATAGGGATTCATATGATGTCATCTGAATTCTTGAGTGAAAACTATTGTTGTAAGAAAACTCAACTAGTGGAAGGTGTTGATCCCAACCACCTTTGAAATCCAGAGAACAAGATCTCAACATATCCTTTAGGGTTTGAATTTTTATTTCAGACTGACCATCTATCTGAGGATAATAAGCAGTGCTGAAACCCAATTTTTTATCAAGTTCTTATTGAAGACTTTATCATAACTTTTAGGTGAACCGCAGATTCTGATCTGATATAATTGAATGTAGTACTCCATGAAACCTTACGACTTCCTTAATGTATATCTAGTATAGATGATCTAGAGAGACATATTATCTAATAGAGATGAATTGTACAAACTTAGTAAGGTGATCTACTACCACCCATTTATAATTAAACCCTTTACAAGTTTTTTTATTTCAACAAAAAAACGACAGTGATAATATCCCATTTCCTTTATGGTATGGGTAATGGATGCAACATCCCCTTTGACTTTTTCCTTTTAGCCTTAACATGTTAGAATACCAATCCCTGAGATACAAACTCTAAAATCTCACTCTTCATTCCATCCCACCAAAATTATTTTTTCAAATCCCTAAACATCTTCATACTTCCGGGATGAATAGAGAATGAAGAACTATGAGCTTCCTCTAACATCTCCTTCTTCAAATTTGGTAGAGAAGGAACAAATACATTGTTCCTAAACCTCATCACTCCACCCTGATCAAGGTTAAACTCTAGAACATTTCTAATTTTCTTTTTCATCTCTATTTATTCCTTATTTGCCTCTTTAATCATCACTTAAATAGAGGGTTGAACATTCATTTGATAAAGATAAAAAATTTCCCTTCCTTCAGAATTTATAGATCTATCCTTTGAAAATTTAGATATATTGGATCTTTTGTGATATTTATCATGGATAAGCTAGCGTGATCCTTCTAACTTAGATCATCATCCACATTGTTTTCTTTCACATGGTGGTAATGTATTAAGCATACATAATCCTTTATCAACTCTAACTATCATCTCTAGAGCATGTTCAACTCCTTATGTGTAAATATATATTTTATAACTTTTTTATCGGTATATATATAACACTTTTTCTATAATTATAATGCCTCTATATCTTTAATGAAAAAATTACTGCTTCTAACTCTAAATAATTTGTTGGGTAATTTTTCTCATGAATCTTCTACTTCTGTGAGGCATAAGTGATAACCATGTTATCCAATATAAGAACACATGCCAATCCCTTCTTGGATTTATTGCTATAGATTAAAAAACCTTCTATACTGTAGGGTAATGTAATAATAGGTTCACTACGTAACCTTCTCTTCATTTCCTTGAAATTTTTCTCACATTCATCTATCCATAAGAACTTAACACCCTTGTGAGTTAACTTTGTCATAGGATTACATAATAAGGAGTAATTTTTCACAAACCATTGATAATATCTAGCTAAACCAAGAAAGATACATATCTTATTCATCATGGTTGGTCTAGGTCAATAATAAATATCCTTCATCTTTGATGGATCTTCTGTTATACCATTTATCGAGATTATGTGACCCAAAAATGAAACCTTTTGCATCTAAAATTAACAATTTGTAAATTCTGCGTATTGTTTCTCCTTCCTTAGGGTCTTTAGTAATATTATCAAGGGATATTCTTTCTCTTACTTACTAATTTAATATATAAGAATATCATCTATAAAGACTACCACAAACTGATTAAGGTAATCTATAAAGACTCTATTCATTAAATCCATGAAGATAGTAGGGGAATTAGTAAAACCAAAAGGCATAACTATATATTCACAGTATCCATACCTTGTATAGAATGTTGTCTTGGATATATCCTCCTTCTTGAACCTCTATTGATGATATCTAGAATTAAGTTCAATCTTGTAAAAGTATTGATATCCACATAGTTGATCAAACAAGTCCTCAATATAAGGAAGTGGATACTTATTCTTGATTGTGATATTGTTAAACTCCTAATAATCAATAGAGAGTCACATTGATCCATCTTTATTTTTCACAAAAAGAATAGGTCCACCCCAAGGTGACAGACTTGGATGAATGAATCCCTTATCAAGGTTTTCTGGGAGTTTCTTCTTTAATTCCTACAACACAACCAGGGTCGTTCTATATGAAGTATTTGAAATTAGTGTGGAACTAGGTATGAGTTATGTTGAGAACTCAACTTTGTGTTTTGGTGGCATACAGGAAAAATATTCTGGAAAGACATCCCAAAAATCATGAACAATTGTAATATCATCAATATTGATTTTCTACCCAACCATTTGAGATAAACAACACTTTTTAATGGGAATTAAGACACATACAATGGGTGTAATCTCCACAGAAAATTCATACATATCGTCACATTGAAGGATGATCATAGGAGGGATTGAAATATCAAACATAACATCCCTTCCTTGATAATTGATGTGGGATTTATGAAGATAAATCTAATCCATGCCTAAGATGACATCAAATTCAACCAAAGTAATAATGAAAATATTTGAAGGAAGAACATTCCCACAAACATCAATCAGAGAAGAATCATAGATTTGGGATGTAATCATCATACCATTAGGTTTTTTCACTACTGATTCCACATCTAATTATATTGGTGGAACCTTAACACCCTCATAAAATTATTTAGATATGAAAGAGTGGGTAGATTCAGAATCAAATATGACATTAGCAGTTCTAGAGTGGATGGTAAGTGTGCCTTTCATCACATCATTATCGCACCCCTCATTAGAAATAGTGATTACATGATATTTCCCATTTTCCCTCGGGTTAAGAGGCTGTTGATGTCGATCATCATCACCAGCCCTTGGGTTTTGGAAGTGGTTAGAATAACGTCCATTCTCCTTACACTTGTATCACTGAATCATGGGAGGTGCAAATTGTGTCAATTTTTCGCCATTATCGACATTATATAACTTCTTCTCATCACTTCAGAAATCAAATTCTTTATGGCCTTCCCTTACACACTTAAAACATTTATTATACCACTTAATGAGATTTCCTCCATGCTTCTTACCACACTTATAGCATAAAGGGAAGTTTATATTCTTCTATTCATGGTTTTTCGAATTTATTTTAAACTACATCTTCCATTTGTTATCAAAACCATGAGATTGATATGTGACACCAACCTCTATTTCAACCTTTATTGAACAACACACAATATATTTGTAGATACTAAATTCTCTTATGTAAAATTACCTTCTACGACATGGATTTATGCTACTGAATAACCTGCCAACTTTACTTTCATTTTGGATGATAATTCCTTAAGCGTACCTCACAAGTCTTGTGAAATTAGCCTTCTAGGTATAAACATATTCATTATCCATTTTCTATAACTCAAGGAAATATTTCTCTATCTTGGTACAAATAATCCAAGGAAAATATTTATTGAAAAATAATTTATTGAAATCTTCCCAATCTATGGATTCAGTCTCATATTTTTTACTCATATTCTTGATCATAGTCCACCACCGGTCTGCTTCTCCATATAACTGATAGATAACCAAAATGACTTTATTATACTTCAAACACTAGAGAAAAAGGAATATCTTTTTATTAGTACTGTTCCATTATTAAAAAACTAGTGGATCATAAGACCCTCTAAATGAAGGTGGATGTTTCCTCATGAAAGACTCAACATAATGTTGTTCCCTCCTTTTCTCCTTTGGAATTCCACCATGATTCATAGCTTGAGAAATATTTGTGATCATAAAAATGAGGTTTTGAATTCTATATCCCATAGCATTTAGTTTGTTTGGAGGAAAATCAAGTCACTTTCCATCTCAATCACCATTAAAGTGGTTCCTTCATGTTCCAACCATTGACTAAAACCAAAATCATAGAATAAGAAATAGTTATCATATTGAGGAACCACATAATTATGAAAATTCACTTATAGGATGTCAAAATTATGAAACCTTCCTCAATCTATGACAACATAAGTTTATCCTAGGTTATTCATCGGAAACCACAATTTATATCCATAATTATGGTTCATGGGGAGTTTTTGAATTCTCAAAGCATATCCCTTGGGAGTTTCAAATCATGTGTGTAGAAAGACCCATTGTCGCATACCAAATTACCTCGATTCCATCCCAGAACATCTTGTTAGAGTTGTTACCCCCAACTACATCTATACAAGAGAGAAATCCACTTATTGTATCCAAATAGGCATGTATTTCTAGGAAACCACTAACTCTATCCTATAAAAAACATCCAAAAAAATTTCTTATACTTTTCCTTATCTTTAGACTTATACCTAGATATGTCTTTATTATTATCACTAAGATTTTATCATCCTATATTCCAAAGGGTAACTTAACCTTTTATTTGATATAAAATATTGAAAACCTCAATTTGCATACATTAACATTACATAACTTTTTTATAATACATATAACATTATACAAACAGATGTCTGAAGATCATACTAGTTTAGTGCCTTTGGAAACATGGAAACATAAACACTGATACATAAGTGAGATACATTATATCTCAGTAGGTTCTTCTTGACTATCATCCTTCTTATAAATATAAAACATAATACATATCTTCATAACCTAGTAAAGGAAACATAAAAAGGGGTGACCTCAGATGCTCAGTAAGGGTAAAAAAAGGTATATATGTGAGCATAATCATTATCATAAGGATATCGGAACATGAACATGAAAATATAAGATCATACCCAATATATCAAAGATCATATACATGAAACATGTCATAAATCTTGAAGTTCATAAGATATGAATAATACATAAATGAAAAACATAATCCATGAAATAATATCATAGAAATAAAACATGGAATCGTAGAAGACAAATAAGTATATAATATGATTTCCATAGTGCCTAAGGAATCACTCCTAAGACTATATTAATAGCATGGGTTCACACCACAAAGCATATTTTTAGTCATGGTTCACTACCATAGCCATTTTATTAGCATGATTTCACTCCTCATGTCGTATTTTTAGTCATGGTCCACTCCCATGGTCATATTATTAGTCAAGGATCATTCCCAAGACCATATTAGTTTATATCCTAAGATATAAATCTTTTATATAATGAATTTTAGGTAGATATAAGTACCAAAAATTTCATAGTAAAATAATACATACATGTGCCAAAAGATAATAAATAACCATATCATAACCCATGAAATGAAATAGGTATTATAAAAATATAATCATATCATAACATAAAAAATATAGGTTTTAGAATCATTTCATTATAAACATAACCTATGGAAAGAAGCAGGTTTCGAAAGCATATAACCCGTGAAAAAGAAACAGGTTCCATAAACATCATTTAATCAAAAAGAAATCCATTCAGAGAAATAATATGAATGGAAAAAATTAATAAATTAAACAAAAATTAATTATTAACACCAAGTGATTTTATCTCATATGGTAAATAATTTTGAAATATTTTTTAAAGAAATTTATTGTGGAAAATATCTTTTTTCAATGAAAAAATATGTTTAAAACATAAAACCTTTTGAAATAATTTTTCTTTTAAAATAGATTCGAAAACTTATAAAGTAATCATTTAAAACCATAAAACATTTTTAAATATTTTTTCCCTTGAAAATGGGCTTCAAAGATCTTCTAAAAACATTTTAAAAAACATGGTTTTTAAATACAACAGATTTGCGACAGAAGGGAGAGACGGTCATGTTTTAGTTAAAAACATTATCTTAAGTAACAATGAGTGTAAAAATGGAAATAATACATGAGGATATACTCAATAACAAGATAATAATAATATTCATCAATTTTCTATAGATATGGATCCTGATATTTCATTAATTGATGAATAATTATAAAGAATCTCAAAAAACAATGAGATTGTTTTAATAAACTCTTATCACATGGTAACTTCAGATCCTACTCTCCATGTAAGAAAAGTAAATTAAATTAAGCTTAAAATATCATTAAAATTATTAGATTCATGATAAAAAATTTCAAATGGAATTATATACACCTAAAAAAATGTATGTATATAAAAAAACATGTGTCTCAAAGAAGGAAAATTAGGACAAAACTATCTTACCGATTTGTAACTTTGGAAACAGAAACCCAATGAAATAAAGACCATAAAATGGATTTGTTAAAACCCATAAATTTAAGTATAATATAAATAGAATAAATTTTTGGGTAGTACATACACCACACAAAATAAGTGAGTTGTGATTAAGGCATGTATCTCAATGAAAAAAAGTGAGATGAAATTCCACTACCTTGTGTCTTGACTTTCATCGTACTTGTTCAAACCAACTATATAATAGATATAAATTTATTATAAATGTTTTAAAGAAAAATATTATTATATATAATACCATATATGGTTTTATTATGACCATATATTACCCTCTTTTTAACAATCATATGTTACGGTTTCACTTCAGGTAATATCTGCTTTGTTCTTCGCATATATCTTAATTTGTTATATATTTAATCCTTATACTTATATAATTATTACATAATTTTAAACATAATATAAATATAATTTAAATTAAATATATTTTTATTATAATAATATATATAATATATAAGTATGAAATGGAATACATCGTTCATGGAGATGGTAAGTCGTACGTATGCATGAACGTTGTTTCCATTTTTGTTGTCGTATTGAAAGAAAGAAATAAAATGACATATATGTATATATGTATATAATATCATTATTAATGTATAATTATTATATAATAAAATTTTATTAAACACATACTTAATGCATTCCATGTAGTGTGTGAATGAATAACATCGCTTTGAGGGGGTGGTAGTAACACTTCCTCAAACGAATATAACGTATTTACACCAAATTGAAAGTAAAAAAAGATATATGTTATAAAAATGAATACATAATAAATATAATATATGAAACATATAGATATATTTTCCATAATTATGTCCACCATGATAGGCAGTAAAGTAAAAATGAACAATCATTGTTTATTGAGGAGATAGTTCTCCATACACGTAAACAGTTTGTTTGTTACCCATTAGATGGAGGTGTGTATAAGTGTAGGACATAGCCGTATTATAAAAAATATAGTATATTTATGATAATTTTTTTTTATACAATCATTTAATAAAAATAATTTTTGGGTGTATAATGAAAATAAAAGAAAGAAGCTTGAGAGAAGATGTTAAATCTTAATTGGGTAACTCCTTTTGGTTTGTGCCAAAAGGCTTCCTTGGGTTGCTTTTTATCCAAGGGGAGGCTTATAGAAGAAATTTATGGATGTTTTTAAGTGTATTTTGTATATATTTCCCGAACCTAACTGGTTTTATAGGTTTTAAGAAGAGGGATAGGTAGTGTCCTTTTATAATGAATGAGGAGTGGCACTCTTGTAAGTATTAGAAGAGAGAATTTCACCCACATCTTTCATGTTTCAAGTGGATACCATGATGATAAAAAGTAGATAAAATGGATTATATGGTAAAAACATGGTCGTAAAATGGATTTTGGACAATTTTATAGCTCATTTTGTGCCTTAAGGTTATGGTTTAGTCCCTTATTAAGCTTAATTTGACCTTAAAAATTGTAATTAATTTTAATCACTTTCACTAATATTTTTTGTAAAAAAATAAGTTTAAAATTTTAGACATTATATATTATTTTGATTCAAAATATTTAATCCATTTTTAAAATTTATAATCACATAATTGGTAAATTTTAATTTAAAAATAATCTCATTGACAGGACAACACAGTTGGTTTTAAGTAAAAACGATCAAAAGTTTCCTACATTTTCATATTCGATTTCAAAGTTAAATTGAATATAATGACCAAAATTGGGTTTATTGATAAAAATATAATCAAATTAAACTTTTAAAACAAATTAAAATATAGTTTAACCTTATAATAAATTAGATTAAAAATCAGTTTTGAATTAAAATCTAGTATTTTCCACTATTCATCCAAAAATGATGTTTCATAGAAAAATATTATAAATTCACCCTAATATAATTTTTGAAATTATAAATTCAAAAATTATTTTTAATTTATAAAATTAAATTTCAAGATTTGTATAAAATTAATTTTATTATTTTTTCCAAAAGTACATTAAAAGTAGTTCATTTGAGAAAATGTATTTTTAAACATACAAGGACTTCATGAAAAATTATATCTTTCGTTATAAATATGTTTTATTTATATAAAAAAATAAAAAAATATTTTAAAAGTATTTATTACTATTCATATCACTATGTTTAATGGATAGGTTATAATTATCTCATTTAAATAATTATAACCGTAAAATGATGTTTCATAGAAACATCGGTGTTGCGTGTAACGTACACCAAGTTGGTATTGCATGTAACATACTCTAAGTCGATGTTACATGGAAAATACTCCAATTCAATCTTATTTTAAATGTATGCTTATTTTTTGTCATGTGAAATGAAAGTTTGACTCAGTTCATTCCAAGAAAAAATGAAAATTTAATTTATTTTGATTAAAAAAAGGTCTATAAAAACTTGTGGTGTTACAGTGGGAGTCTATTATTCAAACCGATCCATAGAATAATTTCTCATGGTAATCATTCAAAGAATTGTTCATCCAAAAGTACTTATCCAATGGTGTGAGGATACTGAAGGTTTTGGAATTTTACTATCTCAAATAGGGTTATTCAATAGTATTGGAGTGTGATAATAGATTCACCAATCTAGTTTCGTATCTCCCAAATATTGTTGAAGATGAATTATTGAAGGCTTAATTATTTTAAAGATTCATATACTCATAATTTCATCAGGAAATTCCTTCATTCCCTGACAATTATGAATAATTAATAAAGTATGTTGTTTAGGACGAAGCTGGTTTAGTTGTGTATGGCCAGTTAAGAAGTGGTATGAAAAGATTGTTGTGTTCCCTCTCCCTGAATTCATCAGAGAGTAAGCACTAGATGTGTTATCAGTGTGAGAAGCTCAGGAATAAGATTTTTTTCATGTCACAAAGCACCAAAGGTTCATCATACTTATGGATTTCTAGGTTATTTGCAAAGGTTTTTCCAAGGTGGTGTGAGGAAGTTACATGGAGTCGGTTTTATTACCCTATAGATCCTTCCGTCCCAATTGAATGAACATGGAGATTCCATAAGATTAATCAGAAGTTTCATTTTTCTTTAAATGTATGTTTATTGAAATTGATATATCCCATGGTGTTGTGTTTTTTGGGCAGAGATAATGATGTTGTATATCTTTTGGTAACTCTGTCTAAATAGTGATGTATTTGTAAAGTAATGAATATTGTTGATGTCGAATGGTGTTTTTTTATCACATGATTTGTTCTTATAGGTTTTTGGTTTCCATTATGTGTTTTTGAGCTTATTCTAGTTTGAGGAACAAGTGTCTAAATATGTTTCTAAATTGGTGGGGAGGCCAACCGTGATGAGCTTGTGGTGATCCTAGTTCTTTAGTCCTTATTATTTTCTTCTTAGGAACTTTCAATTTTGTATCTTGTGCGTTTATTTGATTCTTCCCCACCCAAACCCAAAACAGTTGTTTTGATGGCTTGGATAATAGGTCATATGAAAAATGATTGTGGAGATCCTGAACAAATAATGATGGGTTCTATGATGAATTCTATGATATGGGTCATGGTGTTCTTTATTTTTAGGTTTTGTTTGGAGATGTGAGTTCCCTATTGTTGGTTCTTTTGTTGTGTGGTTCAAGTATTCGGATATTGTTAGTTTTTCTTTGGATGTATAGCAGGTTCCATGAGGATTTTCTAAACAGCTTATTATGGTATTGGAGTTTAAAATTTTGGGTGGAAAGTGAGTTTCCCATTCTTGGTTTTCCGATAGTCGAGGTTTTCTCTTGGGTGTTGACTTTTTTATGTATAGGTTAGTCAATTATTATGGGATTTTTTATGGGGATAAAGTGTAAATGCTAGGGATAATTATAACAACTCGACCCAAATCTTCTCTATTATTTTATTTATTATTTGTCTAAACATTTTTTTGTTGCTTTCATGATCTTTTTAGGGAAAATTTAGATTTTTGGGTGAACATAATAAGATGCACAATTGGCACAAAGTTGGGAGAAACCATAAACCATCCAAGTGAAAAATGTGTAGCCTAGATTGTGGTAATTTCTAGGGTGAATTGATATGTTCATGGGAATTTTCCCCTCTAGGTAAATTGTACAACATTCCATGTTTTTAAAATATATATTATAATTATTAATGTATTATTATTATTATTATCAATGATTTTTATTTTTATTATTAGGTTTTATTCTCCCCCCCCCCATCATTCATGACCCCCCATCCTTGTTTGATGCCCACAAGGGGCTCCCAAAGCATGATCTCCTCCCTTTCCCCTCATTTTTTGGTCAATTCTCCTCCCAACCTTTGGTGAGATCAACTCTAGTAAGCTTCTCCTCTTATCCTCTTATTTCTTATTCCACTATTTCTTGTTTTCCTTTTCCTCCCAAGTAGTGTGAATGAGTGTTCCGAACCCTAACCACGTTTTTTGGGGTTTATTTTGGTGTCTCTTAATGTTTAGGGATCTTGGGTCCCCCTGAGGCTGGTTCTTGCCACCATCAACAAAGGAAGTCAGTTTGCCATCATTTTACGGTATATTTTTCCCCATTATTCATCTTTAGCCTAATTTTAATTATAAATTTTATGATATTTAGTTTTTTATTTATATTTTTTGATATATTGTGGCTCGTTAGAGATAGCTTGTGTGTATATACATATGTAAGCACACATATATCTATATCCTCTTTTTATATGTTCCCTCATGGTGATGGGAATTTTCACATTGGGTCAAAGGGTATATCTATTTGTGTGTGTTTGAAGGTGTATATGCATGTAATCATGAAGAAGTTTCTAGTTTTTATCATCAAAATAAACATTTTTTTGGTAAGTTACCTATGTCCAAGTATTTAATTTTAGTTCCTTAACTGTGTGAGTGTTTTGAAAGTATGGTTTCAATATTAAATAGTTTTTAGATGCTATGAAAAATGGTGTTGATGCTTGGTATTTTATTTTCCTTTGTTTTTCATGTTTACCTTTATGTTTTGACATGTGTATTATTTATTTAAATATGCTTATAAAATTTTTTCATAATGAAAAACATTTTAAATTCTTAAAAGTGACTTCCTTAAATGGTTTTGAGTGTTTAATGAGTATTTTCAACGTTGTATTGGTGTGAGTTTAAGTCTTAATGTTGAATATCCCTTTGAAAATGGTTTCTTTTCAAGCATGGTTTCTATTATTGAAATTTTGATTGTATAAAAATGGATTTCACTTGATATAGAAATTTTAATAGAGCACTTGGGGACCCTAAGTATCAAGGTGGGTTTCTATGGACAAGTATGTTGTTTTTGTTATCTGGTAAATGACCTGAGCTCTCTGGAAATTTCACACTACAACACTAACTAAATGAATGATGATGACTTAGGGAACACTTGAACTTTGGTTGTGACCTTTATAGGGAATCGTGAATGAGAAAAATCTATATGGATTGATCACTAGGGTATGAGGTTCTTAGGTCCCTAAAAACCTAGCTTATTAGGGATTTCCCATGGTGCTTCCATAATTTTACTCATGTTTTCCATGATACTGATTTTAAAATTAACTTTGATGTTATTTTTCCATACCATGACATCCATTTTAGAAATTAATTGTATTTTATAAAGATTTTTTTTTAAATTTATTCCATTATTTGAAAAATATTTTTTGAAAATATGTTACACAGTAGTTTTATAAGTAAAAAAATGGAAGTTTGTAACAAATTTTTGTTAAATAGTAGAAAAACCTATTTTTATATGTTTTATTTTCAAACTAGCATGATTGGATTTATTTTTAAGGGTAAGGTATAGGTAATTTCTCTCTATCATAATTCCTACTATAAATTTTAATGCTTATTCCTATATTCTTTATTATTTTCAGTTTTAGTTCTACCTATATCTATTTCACTCATAGAGTGAGTGTTATTCTATGCTTGATAGTGACCTTTGAGGTCACATGGAGGTACGTTTAGTTTATTTATTTTTTGATGAAAATTGTAACTGTATTTGTTTTAATTTATTTATTTATCAATTTTTTACGATCAAAATTGTTTCCAATAGAGTTTTATCTGATGGTCGACAATAGTTTCTTGCCCGAGAGGATCGGGAATGCCTCTCAGCCCTTTTGTGGTCCATCTTAGGTGACCGGTTTGGGGTTCACCCAAGTTAGATTGTGATAATTTTCTTCCCCCATATCTTTTATTTCAAATTTATTTATTATAAATATCTTGGTTTCATGAAATTAATATATATCATTACTAATAATTGATATATGATGTGTATTGTTGAATGTATCAAATTAGGTGTTAATTTTCAATAAGTTTTACATGATATCAGGAATCCTAGGTATTATGTAAAGGAGTTATTAAGGTGGGGATAAAATTGAATATTTTTATAGTTAAATAAAAATAGAAATAAAAATGGTGGTTCTTTGTTTTTTTATTTTGAACTAGTTAAAAAAATATTAAAAAAATTAAAGGTTAATCGAACATGATCAACTCAGGGGGGGCCTTTATAATCATCCTTAATTGTTTTAATAAAGGGTTTAAATATTTTTAATCCTTGGCTTATATCACCTAGATCCAAAATGGTATACAAGTTCCAGTAGTATAAATCTTAGGGTTTGGTTTAAAACAAAAAGTGATTCAACAGTTACTGTTGCTGAAGTGATTTATGCCCAACATCATAACCAAAACTCACTAAGGAAACAAAAGAAAAACATAACGTTTTTTTTCATTTTTTATGTTATCATTACCATGACATAAATTTGAAGGGCCTTGTAAATGTTCATGTGAGTTCAATAAACTGATATAAACCACATAAACACCATATAAAAAATGGGGAATAAATATGAATGAATTATGAAACATCACATGAGTGGGTACCCCGAAACATGATCATTTGAGTGTGAGTGTGTCATAATAGTCTACAAATCAAATAAAATATTGAGAGGAAATGGAGAAAAATAACATAAAACAGGAATTAAAATGATCATTCAATTATTACAAACATGAAACTCAAAATTTACATCAATTTCTTCCCTAAGTCATCACATGGATCTTAGAACTATATGGGAGTATAACAATCCATATGATGGGAGTATTATATTCCTAGAACTCTACAAAATTTTATCAACTTGTCCCACATACAAACCTCTTAAACCTATACCTAAAGAAATCTTGTATCAAAACTTCTAACTATATGGTGTGTACAAAAGTGCATAACATTTTCCCATTTTTTATGTTTTCCACATACCTGACACAAAATTTAGTCATTTCTTTGACATTAATTTTCAAATATCATTATGTAAGTGAGCGCGATATGTAACACCATCATACAAGGAATGTATTTGTCATATTCTCCTAAAAATCCTCTTCTAGAATGGGAATACACAGAAATTATATTAGTCAACATGGTGTATCATATTCTCTTGGAAACCTAGGTGTGATATTTAAGGATCTAGTCTTAAATTCTCCAAAATTATTTGGAATGTACTATTAAATTACAAAGTTTGAATATTTATTTTTTCTCCAAATTTCTCCTAAAATGTTAATTTTTCCATAAAAACATGAAATATATCCAAAAATACTAAAATAAATATTTGATCTTATAAGAACATCTAACCAGTATTATATTACTTTTTACTCAATAAAGCACATCAAAAAATACACACAAATTGAGTTAATAGATTTCCCCCACACTTAATCATTTTCAATCACAAAAGAAAAATCTCAACATGAAATCAAAAAGAACCCATAATTTAACAATGGAAGTATTCAATTGATTATTCTTGTAAACATAAATTCACAACTGAATGTTTCAAAGGCCCAAAACTCATTAAATTAAAATTATCCCAATCACACCTCATATATAATTTCAATTCAAGATATTCCTTCTCTTTAACTAAAATTATTCAAACTTTTATTAATATACCTGGAACTTATTATATACCTTACCTAGAATTTGTATCACTCATATCTCAAGTGTTAAATATGATCATCTCATAATCATGAAAGTTATACTATAGTCATGGTAAAACTCTAACTCTTCACATAAGTGATAAATAATTTTGTGCCAATCAAGGTGATTTTTCAAGTAATTCCCTTGAGGATTATGATTAGTGGGTTAGTATTTCAAAATAAAGGATAAAAAGATGAGTTTTTTATATTATAATATAATACATGGTATATAATTCAAAATTATATGAATATTCCTCACTCAAAGTGCACAAATATGAATCACCCAACTTAATTTCTTATTTTCAAGCTAGGCCACAATTTTTAGAAACTAAAATACAATGAATGATTTTTCATCTTATTATTTCAATTATTTACATAATTTTTATAAAAATTTATTTATATGTTTTTTTCAAAGTAATAAAATTAATTACAATGAAATATACACAAATTTTGGACATTTTCTAAAATGTAAACATCACCCCATATTCTCATGCATGTAACTTATCTCTATAATATCACCAGAATTTACCCCATTTCCCCCGCACTTATTTTGAACTATAATCATGTAATAAATTCAAGAGTAAGGGAATATGGGGGGAAAATCTTTCAATGGGGATATATATAAGGTATTTTGAGACTATTAGGTGCTTACAAGGGTGAATTTAAGTGTTAGACTCAAAGGTGGATAGAAAATAGAAGCTTAAAATCAAATTAACACATCAATCACACTAGCATATTTCCATCTTATCAAACAAAATTGATAAAGAATAAAAATAATTACAAGATGATAATAAAAAAATATGATTTCACTCTATAATATAGGGTACTAGTAAGAGTTTAATAAAATTGGTTTAGAGTACCTTCTAGGATAGGGAATAAAAATATATTTGTCAATCAATTCATGGAATTAATAAAAATAATTAGTCTATTAAATGAAAATTTTCTATAATTAAAAATCAAAATTTGAATTATATCATCAATTATTTTAAAAATAAAAAAAATCTATAAAGGTCATGTAATTTTTAATATTTTCACCCATTTATTTTATATTTAAAATCATAATTAATTATGATTTTCCAAAATGTCAAAATGTTTCTTCAAGTTAATGATATCTCTAAGATCACACAAAGGGAAGTGACTAGTGTGGTGTCAAGATACCATCCTAAGTACTTAATATTGCAGATGGTCCCCATATTCAATACCAATTTGTATAAATTAGAAGAAATATTACACATTGACAAAATATGGGAAGCAATAAAATAATTAAATATATAACTACATGAAAATATAATTGAAAAATAATACTCTCTTGGGTAGATGATATATAAAACATTGGAAATATTTGTGAGGAGACACCCTTAGTTAGTTTTTAATGATTATCATAAAAATATTTATTTTCTAATAAAATTAAAATGAATATATAGGTATTCAATTCATCACATCATGACATTAAATATATAAATAATAATAACTGTTAAAAATAGTCATCATGGATAGGGAGATGTCATGTTATCGATAAATTGAATTTCTTTGGTCAACTCTAAAAGTGTGAAGATCATTACCCCATATATATTGGTTTAGGTGGTGTGTTGGGCGACTGGTGACTATTAGTCAAGAACTTGGAATTAAGTGGGAGAAAAGGAAAGGTATATGTAGAACCTTTAGTTTCAAGTAAGTAAACCTTATTTTATAATTTAAAAGTATGCAAAGTGTTTGGGTGAGGTTTGGGAGGTTTTTTAATAAGTTTAAACTATTTTGGGTCCTTTATAAAGGTGAAAGGTTAGTGCAAGATTAGTGGAAATGATGGAACTTACCCAAGAAAATGTGCACAATGAGACAGAGGCTCTGGGGAAGGCATATGGGAAAGATCATAGTTTATCCAAACTATGCATCCATCAAGGAGAAACTGTGAAACTTGAGATAGTGGGCTTTGGCATGGTTGATGTAAGATTTTGAAATCTTGATATCCAACTATGCGAGGTTCCTTCTTGAGGAATTACCTAGTGCACAGTTAGTGCATAGTTTTTCTAACCATGTGACTAACCATGAATAGATTAAAAACAAGGTCCATATAAAGTGGATTAAGTCCAATATTAGAATTTTACCCCTCGTTTTTTCCCTAAACTAACCCTAACTCAATTGTTTCTCCCCAAAAAGGGAGTATATGCTTCTTCTATCGATATAGAGGTGATTTGAACATCTCTCTTAATGCATTGAAGTCATATTATCATAGTAATTCTTCATTATTAGTAGTTTCCCTTGGTTTTCCTTGGATCTAATTCTCCATACCTCTCAGTTTTTTAGATATATTCCCGTTGTGGGTAGATATAAGGTAGTTGATGCCAAATATAATGATATTTGTCATTTTTGTTATTAGGGGAAGATATCTAAAGTAGGTTTTTGGAGTTTCAACCCATTTTTGTGGATGTTTTTGTTCCAATTTTAGTTTTCTCCAAATATTTTGATATAGGTGACTTCACTCTCAACTCTTCTATTTAGAATATAAAGGATTTATTTCAAATTAATAGTTTTTATTGAAATTTCTTCTAAAATTGGTTTGTAAAGCATGGTATAAACCATCTTTAGTGATGTTTTGATTAATTTATGAATTTTTAGTGAAATGGTGGAATTATGGAAAATGGTTGTGTAATTTTATTTGTCTTGTCGATTTTAAAATGTTGATTTTAAAATGTTTCTTCGTTTTATTTTTGGAAAATGGTTGAGTTGTGGGGTTTTTAAAAAAATGATGGTTTTATTGAAATGGATTAAATTCGTTTGTTTGAAAAAAAAATTCAATAAAAGGTTGGTATTATTGATTTTTTTGAATTTTTTTTGCAATAAAAGTTTGGTTTTATTGAAATGATGTGTTGTTATGGTTTTCAATAAATGTGTGGTTTATTTTAATGATTTAATTAGTTTAGAAAGGGTTGTTTTGGTATTTGTTTTGGCAAAAGGGTTGGTGTGTCTTCATGTGCATTAGACATAGATAAGGGTGTGAAGTCTCCCCCATCATTAATGGTATGGATAAGGGTCAGGGATTTCCTCCATCAAAAAGTGACAGATAAGGGTTAGGAGTCTCCCCCATCATTAGTGATATGGATAAGGGTCAAGGCTCTTCCCCATGATATGGTTCAGTAAGTGATGGATTAGTGAAAGGATGACTCGCCACTCGGGAGTATAGAGAGGTCCAGGTTGCATTGATGGTTTGATGTGTGGATATGTGGAATAGAATGGATTGTGACAAATGGAATTCATGAAAAATTTTATAGAATCTTTGATTACCTTCCTTGGAATTTTTTTTTGTTTTGAGGAAAATGTTTTATTATGGAACTAGTTTATATTGTGATATAAACTATTTTAGAAATTGTTTTATAAAAATGGTTTTATATAAATTTTATAACATGTTCTATCCTAGTGGTGTGAGTAGGGAAGTCATTTAGGGAAATCCAGCTGACTTTTATTACTCACCCCTACTTTAGAACTTTTTTGATTTTGCATATATTTTTTATCAGGAAATGGGTAAAGTTAAAGTATCACACTTATCTAATGGTGCTTAGTGATACATGGGATGTTTTTTAGAGCATGGAGAAGGTTGGATCTTTGGAATTATGGTTGTCTTTCTATTTTTTTGGTTTTGTAGTCTTCCATTGTGTACTTGGTTTTTTTGTAGTCATTTTTTTGGTACTCTTGTGTAGATTTATTTTGATATAAATGGTATTCTTTGAGTCATCTTTCATGTATATCATGCATCATGTACTGGTTTATTTGGTTATGGTATGTTTGGTTGGTTTTTTATTTTGAATGATAAATTCATCCCCCAATTTTAAATGATTTCCTTGGCATGTATTCCCATCCTTTGGCATCATAGAGATGTCTCTTAAGGCCAAGTAATTCCATCCCTCCTTAAGACAAAGAGAAGAAGAGGGATGTAACAATTGGTATCAAATTGGTCCTTCCAAATATATTTCTACAAAAACTGGTCATCAGTTTTGATGGTTTCAAAGTTGAAATTCATTCTAGTCTATTCCTTGTGTTGGATTGGTGGAAAGGATTAGGATTGTCGATACTTTAAATGCAGAGCATAAAAAATATGTGGAAAAATTTTTTATTTAAAACTTGAAGTTACTAAGGATTTGGGTACATAAGTGTTTTGGAGATAATTAAAAATTTTGGAATCTCATTTTAATGGGTTTATCCAATGAGATTATCATGACATGCATTATAGAAATGACTTCCCACTAGGAGTCATATCTCATTTTGAGTAATGATTTGACATAATTTATTTATTTATAAAAAAATTTAATTTTTTTCAAATGAAATATTTTGAAAAGAGAATAGTTGAGGCATTTTGAAAATGGTTTGATTTTACAAAGAAAGTTGATTTTTTTTCAAAAATGGTGAACATGTAAAATGATGATTTTGGAAAGAAATTTTGTGATAGTGTGACGTGATAGAATTTGAAATTGTTAAGACTTAAATTGATAGAAAGTGATAATTATGGTGTGTTTTATTTTTATATAAAATGGAACCTGGTAGGTTTCTTAGAAATGGGTCGGATGAGGTTCTTGAGAATGTGGTTTCACTATATTCACAGGTGAACCAATAGTTGGTTTAAAGCATAGTTCAAAATTCTCAAACCATTGAGTCAGGACTGAAACCAGATACTATTTTTAGGTTATCTATCACTACTAGAAATCAAAGTGGAGGAATTATGGGTGTCTTCATGAGAGGATGTGAGAACCTTAACACTAAGAGAAAGAGGAAGAGGGACACCTATTCTCAAGGATGTAGAACACATCAAAATCTGACCACAAGATCGATAAACCTTCCTCCAAAACCAAATATCTAGCCTAGATGTTTTAAATGTGGCTTGTTACACCACATGAAGTGTATTTTTACGATCACAACTTGATAATTATATTTTTTAATCAAATGGGGCATCTCCATTTCTATTATCGCAATGCTCAGAGGTCAGGTGTTTTAGACACTTATTAGGTGTCTCAGGCATTGTATGCTTCAACGAGGTGAGTGCAGCTAAATAACTCTCATCAGCATAACAATGTTTTCTTTGGTGATTCCAGGAATACCATGAATCCTCAATCAGTTCAATATCAACAAGGCAATAGAGAAAAAAAGTGTGGCAAGAAATAAATTATAAGGAGTTGAGCAGGTTATTGTGGATAATCTTTCTGGACCATCTATGGTGTGAGGAATGATTCTTCTGAATTCTAACGTTATGAAAAAAAATTTGATATGGTTTCATCCCTTTCCTTTATTTCCCCATTTTTTATTTATTTTCTGAGTTTAAACATTTATATGATTCCTTCTATGTAAAAAATCCAAACTCCTCTTGGTCAAAGAGGGTGTTGAGCCTTTGTGTGTAGAGTATTTTCTATAAATTTTTATGGGGCTAAGAATAAATGGGATTTCTATATGACTAATATAGAAGTATATGATATAATCCTGGGTGTGTATTGGTTGACTATGTTCTAGTCTCACATCAACTTTTATACAATAAATTTTAGTTTTAAAGCTGAATGTGGAGTCGACCATCTCTTTCAAAGAGACTGAAATGTAAAAGAAGGCACAATAGGATTATTGGCACCAGTGGTTGGAACAACCTCATACCAGTTGGAGGAATTGACCTTGAAATCAATAGAGGATATCAAGGATAATAGTTTTATAATAATTTTGGATAAATTTCTGGATGATATGGAATTTATTTGGATTGGATGGTTGTTATTGATGCTTCGTTCATGATTTTTCATGACTAACCCCCCCTATGACAGCTTTGAAAAGGAATAATGTTCAATTCTAATAGAATTAGGAATGCCAAAAGTATTTTTAAGTGCTTAAATTTTTCATTACATCAGCACCAATATTAATTTTTCTAGAATCAGGATAAGGGTACGTAGTATATTATGATGCTTCGGGATCCGGGTTGGGATGTGTTCTCATGCAAGGAGAAAATATAGTTGTTATAGCTGAAGGCAGTTAAGGTTACATGAGAATAACTACCTAACACATGATTTAGAGTTAGCTATCTTATTCCATGCTTTGAATTCTATGATTCATTATCTCTTTGGGCAGAAATTTACTATGTTTATGGATTATAAGAGATTGAAACATATTTTCTCACAAAGGTACTTGAATCTCAGACAAAGAATATGGAAGGAGTATCTCCAAATGGTTGACTTTGACTTGATGTATACACCAAGAACAGGAAATTCTGTGGCAGATGCACTAAGAATAAATTTATATGCTCTGTTCGAAAAAGAAGATTTAGATAACTGGAAATTGATGTCAGTCCTATCTGTCATGCACTTAGAATGTGAATACTGAGGTGATGTTTTGGTTTTCATTCATGTTTTGTTTATTATTCATTTAGTAAAGATTGTTAAAGAGGTATATAAATCCAAAGAAGAGTTTGGTTAGGTGAGGTCAAAACTCAACAGTGGGGATACCATTGAGGGTTGGAGGCTGGATGAGAGTTCAATGTTGTGGTATATAAATCGGATAGTCGTACCTGTGGCATGTCAAGAACAACTTCTTCATACTCACCGCCATTCAATATGGTTTGTTCATCCTAGAATATAGAAGATGTATGAGGATTTCAAATAACATTTTCGTTGGTTCAGTTTAAAAGGGAAGGTGGTTGAGTTTTTTTCGAGATACTAAACTTATCAGCAGGCTAAGGCAGAGCATCAGTGACCAGCAGGTATGTTGTAGTCATTACTTATTCCAGTATGTAAATGGGAGTAGGTAGCTATGGATTTTGTAACAGGTCACCCAATAATGGTTCAAAAACATGATTTCTTTTGGGTGATAGTGGATTGGATAAAAAATTCATCTCATTTCATTCCTATTCATGAATTGCATACCATGGAGTACTTATCAAAAATTTATACCCGATAAGTGGTAAAGAGGCATGGAATACTAGTTTCAATAGTTTAAAACATAAATCCAAGATTTATGTGTCATTTCTATAAATCCTTAATGAAATTATTTGGGAATAAATTGACTATGAGTGTGGCATATCATCCTTAGACAAATGGAAAATTCGAAAGGACAACACAAATTTTTGAATACATGTTACAGGCTTGTGTAATGGATTTTTGTGGCTCATGGAAAGATCATATATCATTAGTAGAGATCTCATATAAAAAATTTATAAATGCATGATAAATATGGATCCTTTTGAAGCATTTTATGGGCATACTAATCATTATCCACGTAGTTGTGTGTAAATTGGTGAGGCTTCACTAGTTGGGCCAAGCCTTGTCAAATAAACAATGGAGAAGATTTATTTGATTATAAAATGGATGGAGACGACTCAGACTCTTCAAAAATCATATGTGGATCATGATAAATGGTTTTTTTTATTTTAGGTGAGTGATATTATGTTTTTGAGGATCTATCCAAGGCTTGTACATTGTCTTTTTGGGAAGAAGATAAAGTTATCTCCTCAATACATAATCCCTTTTGAGATACTTGAATGGGTTGGTGTGGTGTAATATTGGTTATCATTTTCACCAAGGTTCAGTATAGTGTATAATGTGTTTCTTGTATATCAGTTAATGTAGTATCAGCCTGGTCCTGACTATGAGATTCAATGGGACCACATTTACCTAGATCTGAATAATTTTTTGGTTCACATGCCAGTGTGGGTTGTGGATAGGAAAGAGAAAGTATTGTGCAAAAAAATTATCGGTCTAGTGCAGGTTTTGTGAAAACATGGTAAGATTTAGGAAAATAATTAGGAATGAGATAAGGGTATGGTTGAGAAATGGCCCTAACTCTTCTGGGATAGTGATGGGTTTTTACTTTCTGGGGATGTAAAGGCTAATGGTGGGGAGAATGTAGCATCCTCAGTTTCAAGTATGCAACCTATCTTTATTCTTTTTAACTATATATAGTGTTTGGGTGAATTTTGGTAGGGTTTAAAATAATTTTAAAGTGTTTTGGGGTATTTTATAAAGGTTCAAGGTTGTTTCAAGGTTAGTGGAAACTATGAAGCTTCCCAAGGAGACTATGCAGAATGAGATAGAGTCTAAGGGGAAGGCGCATGGGTAGTTGCACGATTTTTCCAAAACATGCGGTTGTCTAAGAGAAATCATGTAACTTGATATAGTGGGATTTGGTAGGGTTGGAACATAGTTTTTAAATATTGTTATCCAACCATGTGAGGGTTCTTCTTGATTCATTATCAATCATATGATTAGCGCATAGTTTTCTTAACCGTGTGACTAACCTTGCATGGTTTAAAAACAAGATCAACAAAAATTGGATCTAGGTCAGGATTAGGATTTGACCTCACATTTTTTCCCCAAACAAACCCAAACTCAAGTTTTTCTCCTACCAATGGTAGTATAGGTTTCTCCCATCAATCTGGAGGCAATTATAAGGCCTCTCTTGGTGTGTTGAAGCCGGATTCTCATAGTAAGTCTTTATTCATGGTAGTTTCACTTGGTTTTCCTTAGATCTATATCTCTATCTCTCTCAGTTTCATAGATATATTCTTGATGTGGATATATATATAAGGTATTTTATGACAAATAATATGAGATTTTGATTTTTGTTTTTATTGGAATATATCTATGGCTTGTTTTTTGAATTTCAACCCATTTTCATGGATGTTTTCACACCATTTTCCATTTTCACAAAATCATTTGAGGTAAGTGGCTTCACTCTTGACTCCTCTATTTAGAATATGAATCCTTGATTTCCAATTAATATTTTGATTGAAATTTATTGTTAAATAGGTGTGAAAATCATGGTATAACACCTCTTTAGTGATGGTTTGAGTAGTTTATAGATTTTTGGTAAAATGGTGGAATTGTGGAAAAAATAATTCAATGTGATTTTTATTCTTGATTATAAAATTTTTATTTTAAAATGTTAATTTTTTGTATTTTTGGTAAATTTTTTAGTTGTGTAGTTTTCAATAAAAAGTATAGTTTTATTAAAATGGATTGAATTGGTTTGTTTGAAATGGTTTTCAATAAAATGTTGGTTTTATTGAAATCGTTTGTTGAAAAAAATAGTTTTCAATAAAAGGTTGGTTATATTGAAATGATGTGTTGTTATGGTTTTCAATAAAGGTGTGTTTTATTGTAATGATTTAATTTGTTTGTAAAGGGTTGTTTTTGTATTGGTTTTATCATATAGGGTTGGTTTGTTTTCACGTTCATTTGGGATGGATAAGGGTGTGAATTCTCCCCCATCATTAATGGGATGGATAAGGGTTAGGGATTTACCCCATAAATATTAGACAGAAAAGGGTAAGGAGTCTCCACCATCATTATTTTGATGGATAAGTGGCAGGGCTCTCCCTTATCAAATGGATCATTAAGTGGAGACTTAGTGAAAGGATGACTTACCAATCACGAGTATATAGAGGTCCAGGTTTCTTGCATGGTTAGATGTGTGGATATGTGGAATGGAATGGATTATTCAAAATGGAATTTATGAAATGGTTTTAGATCATTCTTTTTTACTTTCCTTGTAACTTGTTGTTGTTTTGGGGAAACTATTTTATTATGGCACTTGTTTATTTTTTGATATAAACTATTTTAGAATTTTTTTTATAAATTATTTTATATAAATGTGCTAACATGTTTTATCCTAGTGGTGTGAGTAGGGATCTCATTTGGGGAAATCTTGTTGAGTTTCATTACTTACCCCTTCTTTTTCACTTTGTTTATTTTGCAGATATTTTTTATTAGGACATGGGAAAGGTAAATTATCACACTTCTCTAGTGGTTCTTAGTGATACTTGGTATTTTTGTGGAGCATGAAGTAGGTTGGATCTTTGGAGATATGGTTTTCTTTGAGTTTTGTTGGTTTTGTATTCTTCCACTATGTACTTGGTTGTTTTGTAGTCTTCTATTGTGGTACTCTTATGTCATTTGATTTTGATATAAATTGTATTCTTTTATTCATCTTACATATATATTATTCATCATGTCTTGGTTTATTTAGTTATTGTATATTTGTATGGTTGTTTTATTTTCAAAGGTTGAATCATCACCCAATTGTAAGTGAATCCCTTGGAATTTATTTCCTGCCCTTAGTGTCTCGAGGATATCACTTTAGGACAAGTAACGTCCTCCCACCTTCTCAATCCAATGAGAAGAAGAGGGATGTTATTGTATAGATGCTAAAAAATAATGTCCATGTTGTCTATAATAGGTCCTAGCTATCCCGCTATATGAACTGGATGTCAGTATACATGATCTATGTTTTGGTCTATTTCATCCATCTAAGGGTGGACTGATGAGTCAGCTAAGGTTATGGGTGGTACAGGGTTGTTCATGGATTAAAATTGGAAGGTTTGGTGATGGATTGTGGATGGGTGTAAGAGGATTGGGAAGATGGAGGTGGTAATGGAACCAGATCAGTATATGGAGGTACCTAACCAGTAGCACCCCAGGGTCCTTAGGGTCGTTAGTTGTCACAAAAGGTGTGGGGATCTCCTGTATAATAACATAGTTTCCCCCATCATTGGACCATCCCCATGTGAATAATCATGATATAATCCATCTAATGAGTGTTACCTAGGAGATTTTATGGAGTGTGGGTTGTAAAAATACCTAAGTGGTATGCTGAATGGGTGGCATAGAAACCATCGTTCAGGTTTTCTTAATGATCGGTGAACATAATATGGAAATATGAGGCAGAAAATGATGGTATTTCTAGGTAGTCATGCTAGAAAATTCATATAAGGAGCTCTATATCCCTCATAGACATGAATACCTCATCCTCATATTTTTGGGAAAATATTATGATAAAATAGTGGTGTTTAAGGTGAAATGTGGGGGAAATGATAAAGGTTCTATTTTGTGAGGTTGGAGTATATCAAACATTTGGTTCAGCAAGCTCACGCCATATAGCGCGAGTAGGTCCTTTTGTTTAGGGTGGGTGAGGGTTGAAATAGGAGATGGGGTGGTTGGATGAGGGTAGAAAGTACACCCTTAATCAAACACTTTCACAGTTATTGAAAATAATAGGCCTCCAAGGTGAAATTGGATAGGATGCTCTATGTCATTTTGCTTCACCTGATACGATGTGTAACATCCTGGATCCGGATGCCACTAAATAGTGCTATGTACCCACTTGGTCACATGTCCTCAAGCACGTTTCCCCAAATTCTAGAGGATTCTGACTAATAGTGAGGGCCTATGGTGTGATAGTGGGGAAACTATGCCCTCATTGGCAGAGTGTGATACAACGGAATAAATATTAACAAATAGCGGAAGTAGTAAACAACATGAAACTAAAGTAAAAAAGTAAATAATGAAGGAATAAGTTAACCAGAAGGCATATGATATCGAAGTGATGCAGCATGTCACATGTTCTAAGAAGATAGTGAAAATAGGATACACTACATTCAAGTAAAATACAATACCAAGGTATGGTAAAACAAAAAGAAAATCAATAGTATTGCAAGACTTGGCATGGTCTCATGCTCTCCTAAGCAGTAATCATGTACCAATATAGGGATCCTTTCCCCTATCAAAACCTACAAAAATATAGTCATTTTGGGTCCAAAATCATGTCCCAAATAGGGCGTGAGAAATGAATCCTAGTAGGAAACCACCAAAGGTCTGTGCCAATCTATCAGTGAATATATGAAATAGTAGAAAAAGGAAAATAATAACTAGGAAGTACTCGAAAATAAGATATCCATCTTGACATAGTATCCATTTATTCTTTTCATGTTCATTAGAAGTTCAATTTCATTTATGTACAACTATCTGGAGATCTGGCCTTATCCAACCAATCCCCTGTATAGAATTAAACGTAGCAGATGTATCAGAAGTCCATCTAGATAAGTATAAGTGAAGAATGAATCCAATCTTATGCTTTGGCTTGGCAGAAGTATCATAATTCATTAATTATCATTTCAACATCTCACCCACGGGTACAAATAAACATTTAGGGTCAAACCTGATATATCAGCATTTCAGCATTTTCCAATAGAGCCTGTCCTGGTTATCCCTCAATGGATTTAAGGTTCACATAGAATTTATAAAGAGGATTTAGTGATCCTAATCACCATGAATATGGCTCTCTCAGAACCTTTAAGTAATTAACCTATTAACTCTTTCCATTGTCTTTTAACCAATACAATGGTTCACCCAAGCTAAAAAAGGTTCAATTAGTCACATAAGCCTGACCTAGTCTTTTAACTGAGACTATGGCTCACCCATTGCTAATTACCTCTTTTAATCATTTAATATTCCATTTCAAAAGCAACACTTGTGAATTAAACTTTCACATGGAATAAACCTAATCATCTCATGTGGGAAATCCATATAACCAACAACTCATTTTTGTCAACCACAATTGGGAAAAACAATACAAGCCTCAAAGGCATTCATGACCAAGGGTCTTTTCAAGGGAAACACACCCATGGGTGTCCCTATATCAATTAATCAGTAATAAAATTCTTCAATTTAAAGTAATATATTACCTAAACATCATTAGGTATCAACACAGTTCAATTCAACAACCACAAAACACTCTTAAATTAACTCATGGAATTTTGACACATAAATTCAGCTCAACATTTAGAGAAAGGCACGAGGCCACCTACCTCGATGTCATACAATCTATATACTCTGAGGTCTGCCCTTGAATCAACCTAAAATGGGGTAGATCTATAAAAAGGGGAAAACCATTCAACCCTAAATAACTTCTCCATGAATAGAAATTAGGAAGAACAGATCTAGATGAATAAATCTCCTACTGAGAGTATCCCAATGAGATTGACGACATTCAAATTAGGTTCCAGATGACGAAACGGGAGAAGAAGGAACTCTGGGCGCTCCGTGTTCTTCACCTAGTGGATCCTCTATCCAGAAGAAAAAAGAACGAGGATACTGTCCATTTTAAGATGAAAATTATAAGTACATGGTGTTTAAGTCTATATAAACAGCATGTATATCATTTTACTATTCATAATTTCATCGACTTACTTTACACATCCCACACCGACCTTCCGACATGACTACATGGCGTGTATCAAGAACTACACGACATGTAGTGGATTTTTCTTCTCTCCTAGGACAACATGATCACATGCCATGTATCTGTATCCTACATGGCCATACAATATAGTGTTTATTTAGGATTACACGAAAGTTTCTCCTAAAATAACCATTTTCCCAGTTTCCCATGTTTTCTCCAAAATAACTCAAGGAAAATGAAAAAAAGAAAATTATACCTAAAAACAAGAACTGGGTTCTTAAAAACTTTCACCCTTAAATAAATTATTCCTTGAATTTCCATTCCAAGGGTGTTTATGGAATATCTAAGAATAACTCTGGTCATTGAGCACATACGCTGACCTCCCTCTCCCAAGTCTCGTCCTGCACTCGGTCATGCTAACATAGCACCCGTACGAGTAGAATTGACCGGCCTCGGAGAACCATCGTGCTCCTATCAACTATACGAATCAGATGATTCTCAATGGATACATAAAACTAAAGCTCAACCTCCTTGGGCTGAAAAACGTGAGACAAGACTGAGTGATATAGGCATAGCTAAGATACATGGAAAACATCGTACATGGGTTAGTACCTCTGAGTTAACTATAACTGATAGGAAACCGACCAAGATTATTCTAGAATCTCAAATGGTCAAACATATCTCGGTGAATTCTTACCCTGTCTTCTGATCCTCTTGTGCTCCAATCTCAGTTTGACACATAGGAAAACTCAATCCTCGACCTCGAACTCCAAAGTCCATCTATAACGACCATCCTAATATTTCTGACGAGACTGCACAGTAGCCATCCATCTCGGAATCAAGTGAACCTGTTCAGTAGTCTCCTATAGAAGATGAGGTCCCAGCATAGCTGCCTCTCTTGCCTCCAGCCAGCATAGGGGTGATCAGCATGGCCTCTCATACAAAGCCTCATATGGCGCAATATAAATAGTAGCCTGAAAGAAATTATTATAGCAAAACTCAACCAGGATTATATGATTCTCTTAATATCCCCTAATTTATATGACACATGCATGAAAAATTTCCTCTAGAACTTGTATCATATGCTCTGATTGGCCATCAGTCTGAGGGTGGTATGTTGTGCTTAGAAACTCTTGTGTACCCAATGCCCTCTGAAAACTACGTCAGAAATGAGACATAAAGAGGGCGTCCCTATTTTAAATGATATAAAGAGGGACTCCATGAAGTTGTACCACCTCTTGGATGTACAGCTTTCTGAGCTCATCAACACAAAATGCCTCCTTGATCGGCAAGAAGTGAGAAACCTTCGTAATCCTGTCAACTACGACCACAATGCATTGTTGTCTCTATGAGATATTGGTAACCCCGTCACAAAATCCACAACCACATCATCCCACTTCCACTCAGTAATGGCTAGCTACTATAAAATTATAGATGTCCGCTGATGTTCCACCTTCACCTACTGATAGGTGGAAAACCTCGTAACAAAACTAGTTACTTCTCACTTCATAACCGACCACCAATACTAGCGACGCAAGTCATGATACATCTTGGTGACTCCGGGATGCACTTACCAAGATAAATCACGAAATTATAGCATCAAATCCTTGCGTATATCCCCTGGAACCCACACACGTCCATGGATATGTAGAAATTTATCATCTCCTATCGTCTATCTAAGATGAGAGTCCTCACCTTCCACACTCTCCCATAGGACTGGGCCTTTGAAATCTGATAGCTTCCTCATCCTCACTATGTCTAGTATGGTAGAGGTAACTACCAAATTTGAAATATAAGTATGTCCCTAACTATCTCACACCTCCAAATGCTTCTTAGAGAACAAGTCCATAAGCTTCCACTGACCACTGGCCTCCTACACTGCATGTATTTGAGTCCCCTTGCTTAGTGTGTCAGCCACTGCATTGCCTTTTCTAGGCGTATATCCAAGCTCAAAATCAAATTACTGAAGTTATTCCAACCAAATTCATTGTCTCATATTCAAATCACCCTATGTAAAGATGTATTTGAGACTTTTGTGTTCTATGTACACCACAAAATGCTCTCCTAGTAAATAATGTATCCAACAGCGCAAAGCATGTACAACTGAAGCCAACTTGAGATCATGTGTCAGGTAATTCCTCTCATGTGGACTCAACTTCCAAGACCCATAAGCAACAACTTGATCTCTTTTCATGAGAACCACCCCTATCCCAATACCTGATACATCATAGTACACAGTGTAACTCTTTCTCGGCTTTGGAAATATCAATATCGGCGCTGAAGTCAAACGTCCCTTCAACTCCTGATAGGCTGCATCATAAGAATCTAACCACTCAAACTTCACCCCTTTCTTGGTCAAGCCCATCATTGGTGCTTCTAAGCTTGATAAGTCCTCTATAAAATGCTTGTAGTAACCATCTATCCCCAAGAAACTTCATACCTCAAAAACATTCTTGGGCTGCTCCCAGGTAACTACTACTCTCACCTTTTCTGGGTCCACTAATACTCTAGTCTGTAAGATGACATGACCCAAGAAGTGAATTTTATCCATCCAGAAGTGGAATTTTGTGAGCTTAACATATAACTGATGTTCTCTCATTATATTCAAAATGATCTCAAGGTGTTTGGCATGGTCATGTCGATTGTGAAAATACACCAAGATATCTTCCTTGAAAACCACCACAAAAGAATATAGGTAAGGATGAAAAACTCAGTTAATCAACACCATGAAATCCGTTGGCACATTCATGAGACCAAACGACATAACCAAGTACTCATATAGATTATACCTGCTTCAAAAAGCAGAATGAGGTATGTCTGCAGGTCGAACACATACCCAGTGATATCCTGACCTCAAGTCAATATTCAAGAACACCTAGGCTCCCTAAAGTTGATCAAATAGGTCCTCTATCCATGGTAAGGGATATTGTTTTTTATCCATCAACTGGTTCAGTTTCTAATAGTCCATGCATAGCCTAAGGGTATCATCTTCCTTTTTTGCAAAAAGGACCAGTGAACCCCAAGGAGAAGTATTGCGTCAAATAAAACTGTTAGCTTCCAGATCATCCAACTGCCTCTTGACCTCTTTCAACTCCATCATACACATCCTATAAAGAGGAATGGATATCAGTGCAGCTCCTAGCACTAGATCGATAGTGAACTCCACCTCTCTGACCAAAGGTAAGCTTGAAAATTCAACTAGGAAAACATCCCTGAAATGATCAATCGCTGGAGGAAAGTCTACCAGACATGTTCCCTATTCATCCAGATATAATCTTGCAATCTAGGTTATGATCCCACCCAGCCCACGATGCTCGAGTCCAGCTATTCTTTCTTGGACATCCCATTCACCCTTATATAGAAACTCTATGCCCTATGGTGATGTAAAACTCACCCTGAATTGATAGCAATTAACAAAGGCTCGAAAAGAAACCAACCAATCCATTCTATGAATGACATAAAATCCCATCATCTCTAAGACATAGAGGTTCCATAGAAAGTGACACCCAAAAATCTAAAGGGGGCACTCCTTGCACTGACATACACTTGTCATTATAATCCCTAATAAAGTGTCTAGTTTCATTACATTATAATAAGTTTAAACACAGAGTCCAAGGCTTTCTACAATGGCTACACATATTAGAATATGTGTTACACCAGTATCAAAAAGTACAGAAGACAAAAAATAAGTGACTAGGATAGTACCACTAACAGTAGAAGATCTGGCATCCAGATCATGCTGGGTCTATTGAACTAAAAAATTCTGACCTATACCACTGACCTGAGACACTACTTGGATACCCTGAGTTGACCCACCCTACTGTCACTGAGATCTTGTGGTCTGGCTACCACGGCCATGCCCACCGCCTTGGCCTGGATGCCCAGATGTATTCTGGTTTCAAGACTAGTGAGAAGCTACTGACCCTGCTCTTGTATGTGGAGTCTGTACAGAACCTCTCTCACTAGCCACTGGTGGAAACATCATGAAGAATCATTGTATATGGCCTATCTTGCTGCAAGATCGGCACTCAACTAGGTCCTTCGAACACTGAGGTTTGGTATGCCCAATCCTTCTGAACTAGAAGAACCTCACCTGACTACTGAAAGATTGGTTCTGATAGCTCGTATCCCTATGAGAAAACTTCATACGACGCATCTTGATTTTTTTTGAGACAGTACCAGATCTTGGTGCTAAACCTCCCTCACTCACACTCCCATATTTCTATAGGTTATGATCGGTAATCAGTTCCAGATTCCCAATAGCAGATACAGAACGAAACCTAAATACATTCACATTTGATCAGATGTCAAACATGATACCATCCTCAAATCGTCTAGACTTCTATGCATAATCACCCATCAGAATAGGTGTGAATCTCTGAAGCTCAATAAACCTGGTAGAATAGTCCATAACTGATAGTGTGCCCTGCTCCAAGCACAAGAACTCCCGAGCTTGGTCAACCCTTGACATCTCGAGAAAGTAAAAGTCATAGAAGGCGGTTTGAAAGTATTCCCATGTCATATCCCATTGATTCCCGTCATGAGTGATAACATCCCACCATATTTTTGTAGAATCATGCAGCATATAAGTCGTGAGCTTGACCCTCCTATTAAGAGAAGTCTCCAGATGATCGAAGATAGTCATCACTGATTCCATCCATGATTCTGTAGTCTATGGTCTGCCAACCCCTAAAAAAGTAGGTGGATGCTACTTCTAGAATATACATGTCAGATCTGCCCTAGATGTGGAAGCATGCGGTGCTCCCTAGAAAGTTTGTATGAACCACACAAAACCTTCTCAGAACTGCATGTTTACACCCATGTCCAGTATAACGGTAGTTACCACAGCTGGCACAACTTGAGGGTCCATCGGTAACCCATGGCCCACCATTTTTTGATTATGATCATCGCTGCTCTCCTGGTGTACAACTCGTGGTTGTCACGGGGGCATGACTCTACAAGGTCCATCACACAGGCCTCAGTACCAACTTAATGAAAAAGGAAATTGTTACTTAGAAGTGAAAGAATAGAACATGAAGAGTAAATCATTCATGTTTTCTAAAATAAGGGTACACGTTGTGTATAACCCCATACACAATGTGTTCTCTTAGGGCTTTACCTAGGTGTGTATTTCTGCCAAACATGGATGTGTAACACACCTCACACATGGTGTGTTACTCATGAGACACAGAGTGCACTTGAATTTTCCTCCCTTCTACACGGCTAGAACTACAGAGTTCTACCTATGTAAGACTACACGACGTGTTCACTGTTGACACGATGTGTACAACTAAGTTTTCATCCACCCATGTTTGTATTCACATGGTCAGATACATGGTCGACCTACACACGGTGTGTAATCCCATTACACGGCGTGTCCTTATCCAAGATGAACAACCCATGTTCCCTTCCCACGTGACAGGTTACATGGTCCAAGGTTACACGACGTATACACATGGTACACATTGTGTTATTCTTAAACTTGGAACACCTTATTCCCTGAACAGGAAGAACACACAACATGTTAGGCTAGACTACACGCCGTGTATACTGGTTTTTTTAGGATTAAAACTCTAGATTTCCCAGAAAATCCATGATCTGCAGAAAAACCAACCAGCTGGATGCCAATTTCTGATCTGTGAGGTCCCATACTTCCCGCGAATCAAAATTTGGCACCCAAGTAAAACATATCATAGTATAATTATAGAATAAAAGTTGAATCATGATCCTCAAAATTATGTTCCAAGAGGGCCCATACCCATCAGGAACCAAATTTTGGTGTCCATTTAATCCAAACCATAGCACGTACCAATGCACCTATCACAACATCATGCTTAGATATTACGTCATTTATCCCAACAACATGCTATAACTAATGCATTCAGGATTGCATGGCATAACGCATGGAATGTGATTATATAAGTGCATATATGATGCATGAGATGGTACACCATCATCTCATCAGGTTTTAACTGAAATAGAACATACAATTACATCAATAGTAATAGTAGAAATCAAGTGTTTCACCCAACGGTAAAATAAGATCAACTATAATATCTCAAAATCCAAAAGCATAATTTAATTCGAGGTAATTTGGATTTTCTCTATACATGAGGTAGCTACTCCTAGGCACATCTAATTACCAAATTACATATCCTTTATATCGTTGTAAAACAATAAGACAAGGTAGAAAAGAAAACATTTGGTACCACTTTGTAAAATCTCAGATTCGGATGCCACTAAACAATGCCCCATACCTGGTAGGTCACATGGACTCAAGCACATTTCCCCAAATGTCATAGGCTGCTGACTAGTAGTGAGGGCCTATGGTGTGATAGTGGGGAAACTATTCCCTCATTGGCAGAGTGTAACACAACGGAATAAATATTAATAAATAGTGGAAGTAGTAAATAGCATGCAACTGAAGTAAACAACTGAATACTGAAGGAATAAGTTAAATAGAATGAATATGATATCAATATTATGCATCATGTCACATGTTCTAAGAAAATAGTGAAATCATGATACACTGAAATCAAGTACAATACAAAATAAAGGTACTGTAAAACAAAAAAAACTCAACAACATCGTAAGCCTTGGCTTGGTCCCATTCTCTCCTCGTTCCTAAGCAGCAATCAAGTACCTGTATAGGGAGCCTTTCCCCTATCAAAACCTATAGCAATATTGTATGTCGGGTCCCAAAAGCATAGTCCAAATAGGTTGTGAGAAATGAATCCCATTAGGCAACCACCAAAGGTCTGTGCCAATCTATCAGTGAATATATGCAACAACAGAAAAAGGGAAATAGTAACTATAAAGTAATCAATAGTAAGTTATCCATCTAGTATTAGTATCCATTTATTATGATAATTTTCATTAGCAGTTCAATTTCATTTATGTATAACTATCTCGAGATCCGGCCTTAGCCTACCAATCCCCCATATATAAGTAAACATAGCAGATGTCTCAGAAGGCCATCTAGATAAGTAGAAGTGAAGACTGAATCTAAGCTTGTACTTTGGTTTGGCAAACGTGTCATAAGTCATTAATTGTCATTTCAGCATCTCACCCATAGGCATAAATAAATGGTCAGGGTCAAACCCGATATATCAGCATTTCATCATTTTCTAATAGATCTTATCCTGGTTATCCCTCAATGGATTCAAGGCTTGCTCAGAATTTATAAAGAGTATTCAGTGAGCCTGACCACCATGACTATGGCTCACTCATGGACTTTAATTAATTAACCTCTTGAGTCCTTCCATTGTCTTTTAACTGAGACAATGGTTCACCCAAGGTAAACAAGTTTCAATTATTCACATGAGTCTGACCCTGTCTTTTAGCTGAGACTATGGATCTCCCATTGCTAATTACCTATTTTAATCATTTAATATTTCATTTAAAAAGCAACACATGTGAATTAAAATATCACATGGAATTAACATAATCATCTCACAAGGAAATCCATATAACCAACAACACATTTTTATCAACCCCAATTGGGAAAAATAATAAAAGCCTCAAATGAATTCTTGACCAAGTGGATTTTCAAGGGAAACACAACCATGGGTATCCCTAGATCAATTAATCAATAATAACATGCATAAATTTAATGTAATATATTACCTAAACATCATTAGGTATCAACACGGCCCAATTCAACAACCAAGAAACACTCTTAAATGAAATCATGGCATTTGGCACATATACTCAGATCAACATTAATTGAATGTAATGAGACCACATATCTCGATGTCATAAAATTGATATACTCCAACATCGTCCCTTGAATCGACCTAGAACGAAGTAGATCTATAAAAATGGGAAAACCATTAAACCCTAAATAACTTCCTTGTTAATAGAAATTAGGAAGAACATATTTAGAGGAATAAATCTCTTCCCAAGAGAATCCCAATGAGATCGAAGGCATTCAAATCAGGTTCGAGATGATGAAATTGGAGGAGAAGGAACTCTCAGTGCTCCTTGTTCTTCACTCAGCAGCTCCTCTATCCAAAAGAGGAAAGAACAAGGCTAATTCCCATTTTAAGCTGAAAATTAGAATTACACGACGTGTAAGTCTACATACACGGTGAGTATATCATTTTACTATTCATAATTTCTCCAGAATACTTTACACATCCCACAATGACCTCCTGACATGCCTTCACAATGTGTATCAGAAATTACACGACATGTAGTGTCTTTTTCTTCTCTCTCATGTCAACATGCTTACACGCCATGTATCCCTATTCTTCACTACCATACTACATGGTGTGTATATAGGATTACATGGCGTGTTCTCCTGAAACAACCATTTCCTATTTTCCCTTATATTCTCAAAAATAACTCACAGGAAAAGAACAATATAAAATTATACCTCAAAAGAAGAACCGAGTTCTTACACGATGGTCTATTAACCTTGAGATAGGCCAAAAAATATAAAAAAATCTCAATAAGTATGAGTGTTTATTTAGATAACATTGACTATATATGCATGGCCTAAAAATATCCTCTATATCCTCTAAGAGACACATCCACTCAGGGATACTCATATATAGAAACTGGCTACTGAACATGATAGTATGATGATAAAATTGATGCAATCGGTCACTAGCTATGCTTTGAGCAAAAAATTCAAAGCATGGGTAGGGATAGGGATCCTAGTGGTGGTTGAGATCGTGTCCCATATATAGAAGTGAATGGGTATTATAATGTGGAAACTAGTGTAGGTATTGTTGTTGTTATGGGTGATGTTGTAGGAGGATCCAATAATTTCATTAGAGGAGGAACCATATCTAGTGATTATGGCTATGAAATTCGTAGGTATATGATATGTTTCTCCTCCTACATATATATGCATAATCTACATGGCATGGACTACTCCTCTGTAAGTGATGTGGCAAGGTTCTTCGTACTAGAAAAGGGATGATCCCCATATTCCTTAATCCAAAAATAAAAAGAAAATATAAAAGAAAAGAAAAATATAGAAAATAAGTATTTACAAATACCACAACAAGTGGTTTTAGAGTACACAATGTGTAAATATGACTTAGATATAACTCATGTAATCTAATTATATGCCTTCACCTACCTATATAAGTGCAGTCTGAATATACATGACATGTGTGGAGTGTTTACATGTCATGTGTGGGTGATTGTGACACTGGCCATGTTAAAAGTCTATACTGAAAGTGGATAACTTGGGATACAGTGAAGGTATATGGTGTGCACTGAACATACACATCATATGGTGTTAGTTTGTTACCCAATTCATGTACTATGTATGCACAACATATTTCTATTCAAGTTGGGAAAATGGTTACATGGTGTGTCCCTAACCCACATGCCATGGTTGATTCCTATTCTGGGAAAGTGTTATGTCTATCCGTGTACAAGAATACACACTATGTGCTCTTCATTTGTTCCCATCTATTGTTTCGGATTGATAAAAACACACCTAAATTCCTAAAATCCCTAAAAATAGTAAAAATACAATAAAATTAAGGACTTGTGGATACTTACATGGATCCAAGTGTATAATGTAAGAGATTTTAATCTTAAAAACTCCTTAGATCAATGGATTTGAGTTAGGGAAGTTGTGGCTTTCATTACAAGAAATGGGAGAGAGGTAGCGCACATGATATGGGACTCCTTCATTGTACAGAAGATAAAGGAGAGGTATAGGTAGAAATAGAAAGAGGGAGAGAGGAAGGGAGTTACCATCATAGAGCTTACGAGGATCTGGATCATTGTGTAGTGGTCGTGGACCGTGTAAATGGGTCAAGCTTCGGCAGATTACATCCAAAGGTGTGTTGTTTTTATGTTTTGTTGTAAATCCATATAGATTTTTCATTTTTATGTTTTAATGTCTTATGATGATTTTTTAGGACCCTTGTGGATAATATATACTTTTTGTGGATAAAATGAAGGTTTTAGCCAATTTGAGGGGTTACCAATTCAAAAATCATAATCAAACTCCATGCAGTTCAAGAACACATGTCATGTGTTCTTCCCATTTTGGGAAGATGGTATTTTTATAAGTTCATGAGGTGTATGGTGTATACATGTCATGTTCTAGGACTTGTCCTTTTAGATGAGTACATAGCTATACAGCCCATGTATGGGCATATGGTCATGTAGGGTACACAGCCAGACCCTGTACGGGACCATGTAGAAGTACACTGCTCAGATATATACATGGTCAGTCCATGTGAGGTACATGGTCAGGTTCCCCGTTTAGGGTACACACCATGTACATGAATCACATTCTTGGGTTTCACATGAAAAGTATGGCTGAAATATATTCCAAGGCGGAGCTTTGAGGGTACACACCGTGTACTCCTCCCTTACAACCCTTTTAAGGGTTTTTTGTATCTTTAATCCCATAAGTAATAATTAGACACCTGATTAGTCCATTATGAGTATCTTTAAATGTATATTGTCATAGTTAAACCCTTTAGGTGATTTTTGGACTCATAGGATCCATTTTTGGTGTTTTACTAAAAAGAGAGGTTCTTCCTCCAGTAATTGAAACTAGTTATCCCCTGAGAGTTAGACCCTTTGATATGAGGTGAGTCAAAAGCTATCACTATTTACTGATAGTTTCATAGCTCTTCCCTTGAGTATTTATCCCATGATATATGTTCCCTTTTAAAATAGGAGGTTGTGAGATTACTTGTTTCTGATGATCCCTTGTAGGATACCACTGATTATCTTTTGATCTATAGGATCCCATGTAGGATGTGTCTGTCTTATTATTATTTTGAGGGCCCCCTATGGAATTTATTCACTTATATTCTAACTTAGGTAATACCATGTAGTCCCTTTACAAGTATATTATTCTAGGGATCCCATATAGGATTCCACTACCTACATACTTTATTATTGTGAGTCCCGTGTAAGATACCTCTTCCAACGTACCATTATGAGGATTCTATATAGGATACCTTTGTTTTCTTATCATTATGGGATTCTATATAGGATTACTATTTTCACTATCACTATTGAGGATCTCGAGTAGGATTCCTCTTCTATTTTATGAAATGAGGGACCCATTGGGTGCCCCAATGTTTGGCTGACCCTGAGCTAATGTGTCGGGTTTGGGTAGAGATGGTAGCAGGTGTCAATTTAGAACATATTCCAAACTTTTAAGAATATAAGGATATGGAAGTAGTAGTGGGTTTTGGTATTCACCCAACCTCACTCTTTTATTTATTTACTATCATGGTTACTGTTGATGCAGATATGATAGCCAGAGGTGCTTTCTAGTTTGTGGATAATGAACCCAACGCGATGTGATTTTCCTTATTGGGATTCCCATATATATATATCTTGGGATCCAGATATTGATACCTTTTATATATTGGTATGTCTTTATATATTCCATGGGATATTTATTTTTATCCTATGTTTAAGATATTTGGCCATATAATCTCTATGTTATTGATATTCAAGCATGGAGTCCCTTGATTATGATATTCAGGTATAGAGTCCCTTGATTATTATATTTGGGAATGGAATCCCTTGATTATGATTCTCAGGCATGGAGTCCCCTAATTATGATATTAGGGCATGTATTCCCTTGATTATGATATACTGGCTTGGTGTCCCTATTGATTTTATACTCATGGATAATTATTATCACTTGATTGGTGAGGTTTATTATGCTCTCCTTAATCTATTACTTAATTGAGGTGGTGGAAAAGGTTCTCCAAACTATTAATGTTACATATACTCAATGGACAAGTACTCCCTCTTAGATAAATTCCTAGGATTATCCCTAAGGTTAGGTGGGCACACCATTAATACATTTCCCAAAGGTACTTCCTATTGATGGGGTTGTTGATTTGTTTATATGAATGGAAATCCAACATGTAGTTGGTTCCAGATAGCATTATATTTATATATATCTTGACGATCAGACCCTTAGGGATTATCCAAGTCACGATGTCATTATTTCCTATGGATTGGTACCTAGGATTTAGACATCAAACTAGATTCACATGGATTGAGTGGTATGGAATCTAGCACAGTTACTATTTACAGGATTTTCTATGGGTATACAATATCCTACTTTATAGTGATTGGAGGAAAGTACAGGTGAGCCCAGGGTTAAGACATGTATCCCCCTGTGGTGATGTAGATTTCTTAGAGAAATTTTTGGCACTATCCAAAGTAGGTATTATCAATCAGGATTATGGACACAGGGATTGGTGTAATTATACAAAGATTGAGTGGTATGACATCCATCTCAATTAACTTTTTATTGGATTTTCAAATGATCAGGATTATAGACCCACGAATCAATTATTTTTTTTATGTTATTCTTTCCCCTTACTCATGTATATACATATTTATGTATATATTTATATGGGAATATATATATAGATATAAATATATATATACATGATGGAACAATTCCCATTTTATTTGGATCACAGATCTAGGGATCAATTTTGGTTTCATGTTTTTATGTTATTTATCATTTTAGTTGTGTCATGGCTAGGCTGATCATATTTCATGAGCATGAAATTATGAAAAAAAAAATATAGTTTCATCATTGGGGTGGCCTAATGAGATTATTTCTCACCCATGTACATTAAAAATAGTTCGTATGTATAACTTATGACTACTTTTTAGGTTGATCCTAAATTGAATGATGGATAGGGTTGAGGCCTAGGGTTTCATGATCAAGCAAAGCCTCTCATGTAGATTATTTTAAACGGGCAAGATCAACTTGACAGTGTCATGGAGACTAGGTATGTGGTCTAGCTCAGAGTTAGTAGTAGAGCCATGTTTTTTATTTCAATTTATTTTATGTACTCCTTTATTTGTGATCAGACAAGTTGGAGATCAGTGTGGTATGTATGACATGGATGTTAGAGATTTTATAGTATTTCACTTATTATTACAGCTTTCTTCATTTCAGTATATTTACTACTTCCTCACTCTATTTATTTAATTCTTGTATGATATCTAGTTATTTATATTTTTTACTCGGATATGAGATCATAGTATATCCACGGACACCCCCTAGGTCATTGCTTCTAGTTAGAAGCCTCTGGTTCATGGAGAGGTACACTTGAGGCCTTGTGGTGAATCAGTTTGGAGCACCGGTTTAGTGGAATCTGGTTTGTGATGTTACAAGGTGGTATCATAAGTGTTTCTTTCCTTTTTATTTACTATTTTTTATGTGGTAGACATGAGTATTAACAATTTTGGGGAAGCTATAATGGATATTGGGTTGGTGAATCGAGAATATTTGTTCCAGTAAGAAGTCCTGGTTTCCAGGGATATGGGATTTTTGTTCTTTGTATTTGATGTTATAGTTATATATGATTTTTTATTTTATAGTCACACATGTTGTGTGGATGTTATTATTTATTATGGATTTTTGGATCTTATCCCATTAGAAAAATACCAATGAATAATTTTGATTCTTGGCCACCAAAGGAATGTGGCATCTCATGCATCATATTTGGAACATAGGATTCATATCTTATAGGACTACTGGTGTTTGATTTTACTGAAAACATAGGGTGATTGTTTAAAGTGTCAAGAAAAACCTAAATGGTCTTTTTCTGTATAGGTTTTTAGTGGAATTATACTCAATTAGGTCGACTTGTATATATTTCCTTCTAAAGGTTGGCTATGTGGATATGTGGTGATACATTTGATGGTGAGTTTGATGATTTTTTCCTTGTGTAGGGGAGGTGAACTGAACCTAGTAGGTCGATATGGAACATGATACCCATTTTTTGAACCCCTCATAGGGTGTTGTTACTTAGGTTTAGTTATTTAAATTGTTAGTGACAAACTATAGTGTTTTCATTCATATCTTTCAATTATATTTAACTTAACCAAACCATATGTTTGGTACAACAAGGATCATTGATACGATGTTTTGTGCATACTGTTAGACCTCCTAGATCAACCTTGGTAGTTTATTTCTTCGCTTATGGTTATCCAGTGGGATCATTGAGTGTGATACTGATAGATACCTGGACATTTCTATTGAATTGGACCTCGAGGGGGTATTATTTTACATGAATTCATGATGAGCATCAATTTAGTATCTATTCTTCATTTATATCATTACATCTAGGGATAATTTACTTATGGTGAGGCTTGGTGAAATGAAGGGCCCTATTAGGATGTTTTGATAGTTCTAACCCTCATAGATCATTATTATCTTTGCCTTCCTTGGATAGGTTCGAATTTTGGGCTAGGTGGTTAGACCTAGGGACCCTTTTGTGAGGCTCAATTTGAAGGGATATGCGGGACACCTAGAGGCCCTTATCTTTAACTAAACCCATTGTAAGTTGATGTTCCATTTGATCAAGGGAAACATGAAAGAGGGGTTATCCATAGTTTATAGATTCCTTCTTAGGAATTGAGATTGGTAATATAATTTTTTGAGATCAATGCACGGTAGGTGCTTGGGTTTTGTGATATAATCATAGTCATATGCCTTTATATTTGGAGGAAGAACCTAGGGTGATTATTTTTTGAGACTGTCTTTAATAGGTAGGAAAATTTGTGAGCCAGAACCTATTAAATTTTTTTTCTATTGAAAATGTAGTCAGAGTGTAGGTAGACACTCATGGCTAGAACGACGTAGGGTGACAGGAAGTCGTGAGATTATTGAAGCATAAGAGAGGTTAACGATTTTGAAGAGGAGTTTTAAGGGAGCTTCAGAATTAAGGAGACCGACATGCCATATAGCACAGTGAGCTAGCCTTATGGTGGATGAATAAAAGGAGCATGATTCGAGTGATAATGGTACATTTAAATTGTGCATAGTATCATCTAAATTTTAAATCGGTGGGAGGCCATGTGTGAGATAAGGACCTATAGTTTAACGAAATAATACAGACATGGTTTCCTAATTTTTATGGTAAAAGGATAAATATATCTCAATGGTGAAGGACACAAAGAAAATGAATCAATTTTCATGAGACGGTTGACTCATGGCTGCACCTAGACACACATTCTTAGTAGACATGGTGTTAGAAGTTAATTAAACGAAAGTGCATCATGTTTGATGTGAGTATGGACCGAAGGGAGAAATACATGCCTTTTGATATAATCTTAGTGTAATATTAGTTATATATGATCATTTCCTATATATTTACATCATCTCGAGTTTGAAGATAGAGAATCAGTTATATGGAGAGTTTCTTGTATTTTTAAATATATTTCCTGGTCGATGATAGAACCTATTGAGATTACACTCGATGAATAGTATAAGGTAATCCCTATGGTGGGGAGTGAACCATTAGATTTTTGAGGGTGGGGACCCTCATCTTTAGTGTAAATTTTGTGTTTTCACTGTGTTTTTTAGCTTAATGTTTGGTTATGAGTCTACAATAAGAGTATTATTATGTTGGGGAGTACCAGATCAATTGTAGTTGAACATATCATGTCTATGAGATAGTTATTGATGCTATGAGATTGGTTGTTCAATTCTCAAGATAGCATAGTTGTCCATATTCTTCGGATTAGATAATTGCTTCTTTTGAACCCCAAGTCTTCCCAGGGATGAGAAGGTTTATGGTGGGGATGTTGTAATGGCCCGTGTTTTTTCAGACTGAAATATTGAGCTGAAATTTGATTTTTTTTCTTTTAGATGCTTGTAAGGGGTAAAATGATCATTTTACCCTAAAATATGATATCTAATGATTTTTATGACCACTATATTGGTCCCTAAATATGGTTTTTAACCTAGTAAAAGTTTTTGTTTAAATTTTTAGTAGTTTGAATTTTAGAGGAATATTTAATATTTAATATTTAATTAATTAAATATTAATTTAATTACGTAGGTTTGTTCAGACATATCTTTTGAATGGAGCATTGGATTAATATTATGTCTCCACCATCGAGTTTGTAATGGGGATTTTTTTCTAAGAAAGGAATAAACTCAAGTTGGGTTTCAGGGTTGGGCTTGGCCCCTTTTTCTTTTTCTTTTCTTTTTCTTTTCTTTTTCTTTCTTTTATTTTTCTTTTCCTTTTCTTATTTTCTCCCCTGGATTATCATTTATACCCATCTAGTGGGATTGCATTCTCATATGTCTAATATATGAGAGGGATATGTTGAAAGATAAATATGGATATAGCAATGGAGGTACCACCTCAAATCTCATGATGAGTCAGATCGTCGTGTCGTAGCCATGGACTGCAAAAACAAGCGATGATTCGACAGATTCTACACAATGTTAGTTTGTTTTTAATTTTTTTATAAATTCCCATAGAATTAATATTTAAAATATTAATGTATTTTTATGAATGATTAAAACCCCTTTTGGTTTTATTTATACATTTTTAGGAGAAATGGGGGTTTTAGGTGATTTGAGGGGTTTCTCATTCAGAAATCCTGATCACACAGCATGCAGTTTAGGAAGACACATTGTGTGTTCTTACCATTCAAGGAAGATAGTATTTTTGGAAGTACAAAACATGTGTGAAATATAAATTATGTGTAATGGTACTTGGCCATGTAGCTGAGTACCTGTCCAAATAGACCATGTAGGGGCACATGGTTGTGTAAGGTGCACGGCCAGACCATGTGTGGGTTGCATGTCATGTAAAAGTATACGGAAAAGATATATACATGGTCATACCATGTGAGGTACATGGGAAGGTAACTCATGTAGGTTAAATTCTATGTACATGACTCACACTCCATATACTTAGGTTTCACATGCCAAGTTAAGTTAAAGTACATGATCAAGTGGATCTTTGAAGGTACACATTGTGTACCATGGTACGCATGCCATGTACTCCTCCATTACTACCCTTTTAAGGGTTTTTTTGCATCTTTACACACAAGAGTTATAATTACACACATGAGTATTCCATTTTGATTATATTTCTAGGTATATCATGATGGTGAAACCCTTGAGGTGACTTGAGGATTCCTAAGAGGTTTTTTTAAGTTTTACTACATGTAGAGGTTCTTCCATTGGTAATTGAATCCAGTTGTCTCCTAAGAGTAAAATCCTTTGATCTAAGATAATACATGATATATCTCTCTTAACTGATGCTTTTTTAGGTCTTCCCTTGAGGATGTCTCCCTTGTGATATATTCCCTTCATTCTTAGGAGGCTGTGAGATTAGTTTTTACGAGGATCCATTATAGGATACCATTTCTTATCCTTTGACCTAGAGGATCCTATGTAGTATTCCTATGTCCTATTATTGTACCAAGGGTACTCTTTGGGATGCCTTCACATATATGATGACTTAGGGAATCCCATGTAATATCCCTTTACTTGTATATTGTTCCAAGGATCCCATGTAGGATACCTCTACCTCTATAATCTATTATTGTGGGTCTCATATAGGATACCTCTTCCTATATACCGTTTCAAGGAAACTGAGTAGGATGCCTTTTTTTCTTACCATTAGAGGATCCCATGTTGGATTCCTATTTTTATTATCACTGCTGAGGATCTTGATTATGATTCCTCTACTCTATTATGACTTGAGGGACCCAATGGGTACCCCATTGTTTGATCGAACCTGAGCTAGTGCATCAGGTTTGGGTAGATATGGTGGCGGGTGTCACTATAGAACTCATTCTAAACTTATAATATTATGAGGATATGGAATTAGTGGTGGGTTTAGGCAGTTTACCACCCTTACTCTTTTATTTATTCCTTCACATGGTTATTTTTTATGTAGATATTATAGCTAGAGGTTCTTTTGAGTTTTTGGACAATGATCCTAACACCATGTGATTTCCCTTATTAGTATGCCAAGATGTATCTTTTGGGATCTAGATTCTGATACCTTTTAGATATTGGGATTCCCATACATATTCCCCAAGGTCTGTATTTTTTTCCTTTGTTTACTATATTTGGGCATGGATTCGCTATGGTTGTGATATATGGGCACATAATCCCTTGATTAGGATATTTAGACATGGATTCCCTTGACTATGATATTTGATAATGTCCTCCCTTTATTATGATATTCAGGAATAGAGCCTCTTTATTATAATATTCAGGTATGGAGTCCCTTGATTATGATACATGAGCATGGTGCCCAATTGATTTGATACTCATGGATTATTACATTATCCAAAGATATGGGGATGATTATTCTCTCCCTGATTGATTACTTAATTGAGGGGGTGGACATGGCTCTCCCCATTGTTGAGGTCGCATATAGTCAATGGGTGATTACACTCTCCTCGATCGACACCTAGGATTCTCTCTAAAATTAGGTGGATCCACCATTACTACATCACTTAGTGGTAATTCCTATGGATGGGGTTGTTTATTTGTTTATATGAATAGATTTTGAGCATATACTTAGTTCCAAAGAGCATTTCATTTATAGATTGCCTAAGGGTTAGTCCCTTAAGGATTACCCAAGTTGCAACGTCATGATTTCCTAAAGACCGAGACCTAGAATTTAGACATAGGACTAGATTCATATGACTTGAGTGGTATCGAATCCATATCCATGACCATTTACAAGATTTTCCATCGGTATATGGAATCATTCTTTATAGAGATTGGAGGAAAGTAAGAGTGAGCCTAATGTTTGGAAATGTATCCCCTTGTGGTGAAATATCTTGATCAAATACATTTATATCATTGGTCAAATTCGGTATTATCAATTGGGATTATAGACCCTTGGATTGGTGTAATTATAAATAGATTGAGTGGTATGACATCCATCTCAATGACCTTTTTATAGGATGTCCAGAAAATTAGGAATACAGACCCACAGATCGACTGCTATTATTTCATCTTATTCTTTTTCTTTACACATTTATATATTTATTTATGTTTATATATATATATATGGTAATATATATACATAGGCATATAAATATATATACATTATGTCAACTTAATTAGTTTACTGGGATTACTAACCCATGGATCGATTGTGGTTTCTTGTTTTTATGTTATTTATCTTTTTATTTGTGTCTTAGTTAGGCTAAGAATATTTCTTAATCATGAACTTATGATATATAATTTATAGTTTCATCATTGTTTTGGCCAAATTTGATTGTTTCTCACCCCCTATATGTGCACCTAGATGCGCATGCATACCTTATATCTTATTTTTAGGTTGAGCACAGATTTCATAATGGATAGAGTTGAGGCCCAGGGTTTCCTGATTGAGTGGATCCACTCATGTGGATTCTTTTGATCAGGAAGGAGCATCTCAACAGTGTCATGGAGATAGGTCATATGGTCTTGTTTAGATTTAGTATTAGTGCCTTATACTTTATTCTAGTTTATTTAATTTACTCCTATATATGTTATCAGCCTGGTGGGTGATCAGTTTTTGTATGTATGACATGGTTGTTGGGGATTTTATAGAATTTTAGTTATTATTATAGGTTGATTAATTTTAGTTTATTTACTACTATTTAACTCTGTTTATTTACTTCTTGGATGATATCTGGTTTTTTACTGTGTTTTTTACTCTGATATGAGGTCATAGACTCTCCACAGACATACCCTAGGCCCTCACTACTAGTCGTAATCTCTGTTGTATAGAGATAAATTCTTGAGGCCTTATGAAAAACTATCTTGAAGAACCGATTTAGTGGAATATATCATGGGACATTACAGTTAATCCAATGTCATAGTAGCCTTCACCTGCTCTGAATCAACTAAAATACCCTTTTCTGAGACCACAAGTCCCAACAAATTCACTTCTCAAATCTAGAAATTTCATTTTGAAATCTTCACATAGTGTTGATGATTTCTAAATATTTTCATAACTACTCCCAAATAATGCACATGATCCTGCTCAGTCTAAGAGTAAACAAGGATTTCATCCATAAACACCATAATGGACGATTCAAGGTACTCATGAAATATCCTAGTCATGAAATCCTTATAAACTTTAGAAGATTTGGTTAGACAAAATGGCATAACAAGATACTCATAACGAACATACCTAATTCTAAATATTATTTTATGAATGTCAGAATCTTTTATTCCCAACTGGTGATAACCAGCTCAAGGATCGTCCTTTGAGAACCACTTTTCCCCTTTCATTTGGTCAAATATATTGTAAATATATGTTAGTGGATATTTATTCTTTACTATGACCCAAATGGGTTTCTAGTAATCAAGACGTAGTTGAATTGTTCCATCAAACTTGTTTTAAAATAGAATTTGTGCCTCCCTAGGTGTCACACTCAAGCATATGAAACCTTTCTCTAGAAAATCATTCAACTGAGTATTCAACTCTTTCAACTCTACTGGTGCCATAAAAAGTTGATTATAAGGTACTAAATCAAAAAATAACTCCACAAATCTAACTAATGGTAAGACATATAATTCAAAAGAAAAAATGTTAATAAAATCATTGAAAACTAGAAGGATAACATCACTCAAATATTCTCACACCAAGTTGAAAAAAACACTGACATTACCCTACTAAACTCCAGAAAATAATGTTTGTATCTACTCAACCTTGGGTCTCATTTTCCAAGAAAAAAACAATATACCCCATAGATTGTAGTAAAATAGACCCACTAAAGATAATAGTCAATTTGGGACTTATGAGATATCTTCCAATCTGTCCTAAAAATTACATTAATAGGTTTCATGTCGAGAACCAAAAAATTCTCGATAATATTGATCTCTAATAAAGAGAAAACATAACTAGGACACCGAAGACCCTGATCACTTTTCAATATGAGGGGTATATTAATATCCCTCACATAATAAAAAAGATGTGTATGAAGATTTAGAAAATTCATAATATTAGTCAATATGAATGAGAAATATGAACCAGTAACAAATAAAGAAGTCACTAAATATGAAGCTATAGTGAAGGTACCTCTCACAGTCACTAGACCCACATTATCTTCCTCTTGATACTCTTACACTACATTAATTATCTTCATTATGATTGTATGTGGTTGGAACCCCTTAGTTCTTGAATCATCTGATTTCACTATAGTACTTTTTGGTGATGATGATCTTATTCTACTACTTAGAGGAGAAAATATATGGAGGAACTTCTATAGGTATCCAAAGTGACCAAAATAATAGTAGATATTTAATTCCTCGGTACTAACCCATTTTGAATGCCCAACCTTGACACACTAAAAGAAAGTCAAAGGGGATCTTCAAGGAACTACAGGAGGTCTAGATGATTCCTTCTACCTAAAACCACCAGGAGACTCATCATGATTCATTTTTCCTTTAAAGTAACTTATAAAAATTCCCCTGGGATAAAAATGAACTCATATAAACTCTAAATTACTAGTGAGGTCAAGAACATCCATCAACGCACTATTCTGAACATCAACATAAGAAGTGATCTTTAGCAAGAAAACCTATGATCGGATATCAAGTCAGAGTCCCATATAGAGCCATGCAACCCTCATTTTCTCATTGGATACAACATTAGGTCAAAATATTTCACAATTTTATTCATGATCCTGTCACCCAGATGAAGTTCAATAAACTCAATGGATTTCTCCAAGACCATTGACTCTTGATAGAACTGATCAGTGAAAATAATTCTAAATACATTACACTCTAAATCCTCATGATTATTAATCATCTCCATTAAATTCCACTATATCCTACTAGAAATATCAAGCTTGAAAGAAGCACATTTCGTAGCCTGAAATGGAATGTATATATATATAATAATATACATGTAATGGTAATCAATGTACATCACAAGTTGGGTTTAGGTAACCCACTATCAACACTCTCACTTTCATAATATCCAACTACTAAAAAAGTCTCAATCTACTAGATCTCACATGAGAATCATGCTTTTTTTGAGATACAGATTTATTTAGGGGAACTGTTATGTTGTCCTATGTGGATACTCTACTAACTGTGACTTAATCTCTCTGATAAAAATCCCTCAAAAGATGAAACTTGCAATGTATATGATTTATCCTCTCATTTGACCTGGTCTCCTTGGAAAGAACCACTACTACATTTTTATCATAATAAACTAGAATAGGTTCTGCACTACTAGGCATGGTACCAATGACTAAGAAAAATCTATTTTTCCAAAATGATTCTATGTTAGATCAAAATCTGATATATACTCGTATTATACTGTTGAATTGGTGACCATAGGTTTATTTGAGATTCTCCATCTCATTGCACCACCATTTAAGAAAAATATGTTTCTTAAATACAATTTCATATCATCATGATCTATATAGACTCTAAAATGAGTGTATCCTATCACTACTAGTTCATCATCTCCTCCATGCACAAGGAATATATCCTTTATAAGTATCAATGACTTCAAGATTATTTTGACAGCTTCCCAATGCAACTATCCTAGATTATCTTGATTTATTCCCACCATGCTTAAAGAAAAGGAAACATCAAACCTAGTACATATCATGGAATACGTGATAGATCCCACTATTGATAAATACGGGATTCTTCTCATTATTTCAATATCCTATTATGTTTTTGGACACATTTTCTTAGAGAGATTGATACCATGTAAAATGGGAAAAAACCATCTCTTGGATTGTTCCATACTATACCTTTTGAGTACCTTGTCAATATATGTACTATGACTTATCCCAATAATCCTCTAAAATCTATCTCAATAGATCTTGATCCCTAAAATAATGATTATTTCACCTAATTATTTCATGTAGAATATTTCATTTAACCAAGGATTAGCGGACTGTAAGACTTGTACATTGTTTCACATAATTAATATTTCATCCACATATAAAACAAGGAAAACAATTTCATTCTCATTAAACTTATTATAGACACAAGGCTCACTTTCAATTTTGAAAAAACCAAATTCTCTTATAGCATCATCAAAACAAAAATTCTATAATCGCGATGTCTACTTCAACCCATAAATAGATCTCTATAGATTACACACATTATTGTTATTATTTTACCTAATAAACCCTTCGGGTTGAGACACATAGACAACTTCAACCAATTTTCCTTTTATAAAAGCATTGTTTACATCTATTTTCCAAATATCATCATCATATTAGGATACTATTGCAATCAATATTCTGATAGATTTTATAAATGATACTTGTGAGAAGGTTACATTGTAGTTTATGCCTTTATATTTTCTAAAACCCATTGTAACCATTCTTAACTTATAATTATTGACATTACCATCCATGTCCATATTCTTATTGAATACCCACTTACACACAATGTGTTTTACATTAGTTGTAGGGCCTAACAAAATCCAAACTCGATTTTGGTACATGGACTCCATCTTATATTGGATGGAATATTTCCATTTAAAAGCATCCTTGCATTCTAATTATTTTTAATTGGTTATAGGTTCATCATCCTCAAGGATAAGTTTGTCACCTAACATGGTGATGGGAAAACCATAATTCTATATTTTTCCAACCTCTTGAGTAGACCTACACGGTAATAGTTTCCCAAGAACTTCTTTATCTCCCACTCTCTCTTATAGATATTGTTCCTATACTAAATCATGTGCATCTAGAGCATTAACTTGATCAAAATAAATCCTTCTCCCACTATTTCAAATGGAAATGTGTTCCCTTTCTAGAAATGTGTCTTGTATTATCATGGTCACTTTTCTATATAAAGTGTTATTTAGGTAATATCTTTTAGTTTTTAGGATAACCTATAAATATTCACTTCATGCTTCAAGATGCTAATTTTTCACTATTTATAGTCTTGAAAAAATCCTCACACCCCCATACACATATGTGTGATGGATTGGATTTCTTTCCACACCACAACTCAAGTGGAATCCCATATTTATCTTTACTTGGTACTTGTTTAAGGGTATATTCTACTGTTTGCAAGGCGTATCGAAAAATGGATAATAGAACAGTTTCCTAACTCATCATTGATATGAACATGTAAAGAAACCTCCCATTCCTACATTCACTAACACCATTACAATATTTGTATCAGGAGGATTGATCTGGGATACCATCCCACATTCCTTCAAGTGTTCAATGAAAAATTAGTTATGATACTCCTCACCAGGTTTTAAGAGGAGTGCCTTAATCTTCTTACCATATTGTTTTTCTACTTAATTTTGTTATTCCTTAAACATATGAAAGGAATCTAAATTATTCAAAATTAAGTAGATATATACATACCTACTATATTCATCAATAAAAGTATTGAATTATGAAAACCAGACCCTTTCCTCTACTTGAAATAGGCCACATACATTAATATAAATTAATTCCAGTAATTCATTGGATCTTTCTCCTTTCCTAAAGATGGGTGATTTTTTTATTTTCACTTGTAAAAAAGTGTTACATACATCCATGGGTTTTAACTCAACTAAGTCTAAATACCCTAATCTATGTAATTTATATAATCTCTTCTCAATTACATGAACAATATTGAGGTGACATTGGATAGTGTTATATGACTCAAGATCATTGGTTTTTCATTAGTCATCATTACTAGGTTTTTGGGTTCAAGTATATATAAAACATTGTTAATATGTTCCATACTAGAACACATGTTATCCTTGTAAAAGAGACAACATTATTTCTAAACTAGAAATAAAATCCCATAGTGTTTGGACATGACACTGAGAATATGTTTCTAGTAACTTAAGGAACATAATAACATTTTCTTAATATAAGAACCAAACTAATAGGAAAATTCAAATGATAATCTCCCACTTCAAAGTATGCTAGGCTCGCACCATTTGTAACTTGGAGATCCACTTCTCCCTTTACAATCTTCTTAAATCTACTTGGTCCCTATATATGAATACATAGGTGTGATCCACATGTCGTATCCTATAACCAAATTATAGATAATGAAAGATTTTGTTCAGTGAAAAAAATCTCTGAAGTAGAAGAATCATCTTCCTTATTCATACCAACTCTTTAATTCTTCTTATGGTTGCCTTTATTTCCACAAAGAAAGTATCCATCCTCATGCTCATTTCCTTGCCTCTGTATCAATGGATTTTTGGAAGGATGGTACATCAGGGTCTTTGTCTTCAACTTAGCCTTAGACCCATTAGCCTTTCCCTTCATCCCCTTGCTCACCATAAGGACTAAATAATTGGTATTATTCATATCCTTATCATATTGACAAAATAAATCCAACAGATCTGGGAGTGACTTTGTCGTTTTATTCATATTTTAATTAATAATGAAAGTCAAGAAGCTTGAAGTTAAAGAGGAAATAATGAGATCTGTTGCTAGTTCTTGGTTCATCTTGAACCTAAGGGCTTAATGTCTCTCAATGTACCTGATCATCTTGAGTACATGAGGTACTAATTCATTCCCTTCTGATATATTTCACCTATAAAGTGCACTGGATATCTCATATCATTCTTTCCTAGCTCTCTCCTACCATAACTATTTGAGATGAGAAAGAATCTTGTAAGAATATTCATCTTTATGCATTTTCTATAATTGACTAGAAAAAGATGAAAAAATGATGCACAACACATCTAGTGAAACATCTACATGCTTATTATACTTATCTTTATCCACTATCTTTTCTCCCTAAGTAGGATTAGTAGGATGTGTGGAATCCAGAACATAAAGCTTCCTTTTAGGGCATAGTACTATGCACAAGCTCTTGTACCACTTTTGGAAGTTATGGTTGGTCGGTATATTCTCTTTATAGAATATTGATCATAGTGATAATTTTCTAGTGGTGTTTTTTATTTCCATTTTTTATCTAAAACAAATAAATTTTTGTTTTCATTACTTTATCTTGATTGCATTTTAGAAATTTTTTATTAAATAATTATCATATAATTAAATGACTCCCACTATTTTATCAAACCTCAATATCCCTCACTATTATATTCATAATATTCTATTAATTGATTATTCTTATGGAAAGGATCCTAAAAACCTCCCCTCATAGTATAAATTATATGGATACACCATTACTCATAGAGTTTCAAGGTAGGATCTAGGTTGGCCAACCACTTTAACTCATGCTTCCTTGATTTGTTTATTAAATTCCCAGCTTATATAAATCAAAACCTTGATTATATCAAATATTTTCCTATAAATTGATAGTAATATAGATATGGATACTCTTTTACTATAAACTTTAGTTAATTTAACCCATTACTCTCAAAATAACTCTTTGGTAGTAGGAGGCACTCTCAATGATGGCTGGCAAGCACCCCGAACACCTGTTTTTTCAAATTTGAGAATTGGAAGACATTATGACTTAATACATCATTGGGGGATTTTATTATTTCTTTATGAATTTAATCCATTTATATTAAATATTTTCAATCTATTTTGTCTTTGTCACAACTGAACATTCATTAATAGGAAAACATATGCCGCATCCTTATTTATTTTACATGTTTATTATTTTATGTGATCTCACAGTAAACATTAAATTGCATAAAATAACAGACAATGTATAAAGGAAATTATTATGCCCGACTGGACTTGAGAATATAATATTGGTTGATCCATTTTAAATTTAACGGATCAATCATGACCTAGGGATAACATACCCAAGTCAAGTGATGACTCATATTGCTGCTCACCCCTAGTATGGTGTATTCTCTTCTCATCTAGAGTACAACATCATCCTGGTGGGTTCCGCATCTTAAATTTTCTTCGTTTAATATACAAATATACTCACGCGTGTGTGATGGGTTCTAGGGGTGAAAAATACAATAGATAAATTAGACATGCAAACCCTTATACATATTAAATGAAAAGATGATGTACATACCATCATTTAATTACCTACGTATTACAATCATCACACATATGTAATAAATAATTAAATCAATTAACACAGACATACACTAGTTTGGTCAATAGTTGAAGACTATTCGGTATAATAAATAATCTAATGATAAAAATTAAATTTAAATAAATATAAAGCATGATAGTATTTAAAAAAATAAAATGAATTATAAAAATTTAAATGATTTATTTTATTTGTCCTCATCATTAATTTAATTATAATTCCAAAAATTAAATTACTTAATTAATTTAATTTTAAACTAAAATTAAATTATTCTTTTAAACTATTAAAATATTATTAATTTCAAACCAAAAAATAAATTTAATTAATTCAATTTGAAACTAAAATTTATTTTTTTAATTTTTTTAATTTTTTTAATTTTTTTGTTATATTAAATTATCTCAGGCCCCGAAAACCCCACCTTGGCCCATTGTGGGATGGTCCATAGCCCCGTAGGCCTATTTGGGACCAATAAGACCCTGTGAATGGGTGTTATGTACTGGGGTGAATAAAATCTGGCTAGACTCATGGATGTTGTGACATGGGTACCTTAGAGCATAGGAAGTGTTGGATAGGGGGATCGGGTCCTGAGAAGTGCATCACGATAGCAGGGAAAGGAAGGAAGGGGTCATGTAGGGTATGGTAGTGATCTCACTCATCTATTAATTATGGAAATCATACAGGGAGCCTAGGTCGGCTTAGATCTAGGAAGTGATGGTTGAATGAAGGTGGAGGCACAATAGCAAGGTTCAGGCAGCAGTAGTGGCACTGGCAGACCTTGTGAAGGTGGCAGTTAAAAATCGTGGTGGCCAGGCTGGCGGTTCAGTCTCGGTCGGCTGAGATCCCACTAGAGGAGATGGTGCCAGCTAGAAGGATGAGGGGTGGGGGTCATGGTCCTGATATATGGTGAAGAAACTCTATGGAAGGGGAGGCGTTCGATGGGGTTCTAGTGCAGTAGGTTTGGCCTTTGTGGGAGTAGGCAACGACATCTTGTAAAGGAGATCACCCAGTCTTTGAGAGACCACCCGAGGAGAGGGAGTTAATGGGAGAGGGAGCCAGGGTAGATCCAGACCAGCCACCTGACGCTTCCCCCACCCCCATAGAATTTTTTTAATATTACTATTTTATAAATTTTCTAAAATACTGAAACTAGAATTTTGACAAAGAGCAGCCTCTTTTAACAAATAGCAACCAATTTTGTTTTTTGATCATGAGGTCAAGCTGTTAGATTTAAATTCTTCATTTAATTTTTATTCAGGGAAAAAAAATAAAAACATTATTATTACGATTTTGAAAAAAAAATATGTTTTTTTATCAATCCACCATCATCAGAAAACAAAATACACTGGTTGGATTGAATCTGGAAACCAAAATCGGCTACCAAAATCATGTCTGTCTTCTACCTAAAAATTAAAGTGAACATAAGATATATTATTCTTCAAAGTTTAATATCTGAATTTTTTAATATCTGCTAAATATCGTATTGATCCATAAATATTTTTTGGATGGCCATAACTTGGTTATCCAATATTAGATCGGTGTGTGGTCAGATCCGTTGGGACCATTCAATAACCCTCTATTAAAAAATTAAATCAAAATAATTTTTCCTCGATCCAAAAATCCATTAAATCCCTATAATATCAATTTATGGCACTAGGTAATGTAGTGAAAGTTTTTGGATTAAGGATTTAAAAAATTTCAAACACTGGGGTAATGAAACTTCATCGTCTCCAGCAATCTGATCCCCAGTACAGTCTATAGATCTCATGTGGTATAATTGGAGCATAGAAAATAAAATAATGAGTAACTCAATATAATTTTAAGTGCACACATCTTTCGTAAGTTGTTGGAGACTATTTCTCTAAGTATCAGACGTCGAAACCCTCTAGATATTCCAAAAAAACTTCTCAAATATACACGTACACCATTCATTTGATTGTGGGTGCTAGCGTAGAGCTCCATTGATCTCTTAAATGCCACGATGATCACCACAATCCTTTTCATTTTATCAATTAAGGTGAACTTGGATCATATGCTCGGTTAGAGTGATTATATCTCTAGGATTTAGGAGGAGAGATAAGCTATCAATTCTAACTGATAAATAGTCACATGGAAAGAGCTTCTCTCTGACTTATATAGTGGAAGTTCGAAAAACCCAACCAGGGTTCCCTGACCCCTATATATTTTAACTTCCTCTAAATAAGTAATAAATAAATAATTATAACAAACTAACTACATCATAAATATTATTTATTTTTTATCACATATCTATAATATATATTAAATAAATTACTTGGTAAACCCTGGTCATTAACATGACTCATAACTCCTAATAATATTAAACGAACTTGGAGTATTAAAATAATATTCATTCATATAATATTAATCCTTGTATTTACTTAAAATAAATAAATTCAATCAATTTATTCATTAATTGAATAATAATGAATTTATTAGTTATCAAAAAAAATTAGACAGCTCTCAGACCCCATGGTGAGGCCCACCGTGTCCAATATACCTATTCATCTGAATAGGACAGATTATCAAATATGTTATTGTGTGTGATCCTATAGGCCCTTATCTCAATAATAGTGAATAGTACTCATTGACAAAGAGCAGAGTCTAGCAACCCATCATGGCCCCTAAAGAGATAATTAATAGTGATAACAATGAAAACCATACTACAAACACAAACTGTGTAATATAATCTATTTATCATATGAAATCTCATAAAGTAGGACGCACATGTATTTCATCATCCTTTCTTAACCAGACAGACTTATCTTCGATTACCATGGCCATGGATTTATGAAGGTGTTATCATCCTAATCAAACTAGCTAGAGATATCACTTCCTCAACTCAGAATTGAAATAATCTATATTGTTCATTCCACCAATGTCATACCACCAATGACGCACCCAACACAAGCTATCTCACAATGACTTCATTGACATGGTTTTTTCCCTCAGTGAAAGTACTAAATCAAATAGAACACATTGATAATGATCTCAAGTTAGGATACCAATACACATGTCTATTGATAGGAACAACCAATGAAACCCAAAACATGTGGTATTCCTATTATCAGTTATGTCCTCATGATCTCAACTACTAGAGATCACCAAGTGAAAACTTCATGATAAGTAGTCTCAATGCTTATGAGCCCCCAACACCTAAACAACAGGGGTTCAAAACCCATTGGGAATAGTTACTATAGCAGTAATATAGAAAGGGAGGCACTGTAGAAATAGCAGACACTATAGTGGCGGCATGACACTATAGCAGTGGTGGGGACTGTAGTAGGTGGGTATTGTAGCAGTACTATTCATAGAATGGGCCTTGGGCCAAAAATACGGGCCTACGGGCTATGTAATGGGCTATATCCCCATTGTGCCATTGGGGCTATGTAATGGGCCTCCCTCTACATATTTTAAAGAGGACTTTGCTTTGATTTAATAATAAAAAGAGGCTTCGACCCCAACCTTTAAAAATTTGTATATGGACCATAGGCCATTACTTTAATATTACTATCATAATATCTCTAGGTTATTATTATATCCTTGAAATAGATATAACCCTTTATTATGAGACATAATCTAAGGAAATTACCATAAATATAGTAAATTAATAAGTAGAAACACTATTATGGTAAGATAAACACATGTTTATATATATATATATCAAACTGTATACATGTAACTATAATCAAAGTACATCACAAGTTGGGTCTAGGGAACCCACTTAAAACAACAATACCATTCTTTTTTTTTGAACATTCACTGGATTTATGACCCATTTTACACATATAAAGAACCTCCCAGTTCTATTCAAACAATTCCCTTAATGTTTCTTCACACATTTCTAGCATGTAGATAGATGGAATTTCTTTCCACCATGTGATTCATTTTAGTTTTCATGAGACTCAGTCTTCCTATTCTTATCAAAACTATGGTAATTTTGGAAACCTCTAATTTCTATTTATACTTTGAGTTCACATCAAAATATTTCTTCATAGATACTAAATTATCTTATAGATAATTTCATTTGGGGACTTTGTTTTAATCCACCAAATAATCGATCAATTTGTTTTCATTGATAATGATTAAACCAAAATCATATGTTGTAAGTATTGTAAAACTTGCCTCATAATTACCAATGGATTATCCCTTATTTTGATTAAGATCAATGAATTAATTCTCCATCTTTGTATATAGAATACTAAGGAATTAATTAATGAAAAATGTCCTTCTAAATGCACTCCATTCCATAGAGTCAATTTCTTCTACTTGTCTTATATTATTAATAAGGTTCCACCATTGATCTACTTTTCCTTCAAAATGATAAATATATAGGACATCCTTTTCATGTTATAAGGACTTGAGAATAAAAAATGTATTCCCAATGGTTATAATTCATTACTCAACTACTATTGGGTCAAAAAACAACTAAAAGATGGTAGATGTTTCCTCGTGAAAGATTCAACAGTACGTTATTCCATCCATTGATCATTTGAAAGCTCAGCAGATTCATGGCTTGATAAATTAGTGTGAGCATAGAAAAAATATTATATATTCCACATCCTACAATATTTGGTTTCTTATAAGGACAATCATTATATTTTTCATCACATTTATCATTATCACAATGTATTCTAGTTCTAGTCATTGACTAAAACCAAAATCAAAGTGTGAGAAATAATAATCATAGTGGGAAACCATATAATCATCAAAAATTATTTATATTATGTCTAAATCATGACACATTCTTTTAGATCTATGATACCTTTGCTTTAATCAAGGTCATTCATGGTCATCAATTATTTTAACCCTTTATGATGGTTAGTAAAGAGTTTATGGATTTAAAAAACATATCCCTCATGAGTGTCAAATAAGGTGTGAAACATGGCCCATTGTCATGCACTAGGTAATGATCAAGTAAAAACCCAATGTCCCCTTTTCTTAGTTATTACCCCTAGGTAAAAATTTCCTAGATACACATCCAATTTTTTATATCTAGATAGAGATATCATTGCTCGGAAAGAAGTCTCTCTATAATTCAGTAAATTTCTAGGACATTTTCCTACAGTTTGACTTATCATTAGGGTTCTCAATAATGTTTTATGACTCTAATCTACAAATATTGACTAAACCCTAATACTATACAAAATATAATGACCCAATATTTTCATACATAAATATTACATCTTTTTATATGAATATTCAAAAAATTTCACAAATACACGCCCATGGACTGTAAAGGTTTAGTGTCTTTAGATACTAGATTCACAATCTTATTGTTTCATGAAATATCTTTAACATCCCCCATAAATAACTTATCCTTATACATTCCCTACTGAAAACTTTTCTCTATGACCTGGGGGAATGGAAGTATAACAAATGGTGAGATCAGATTCTTAGTAAGGGTAAGAAAAAGAGATATCATTAATCACTTAATTATAACATGAACATAAGGGTATGAGGAAATTATATTAACATTTTAAAACCATACCCTAGATAACATATATCATAACCCTGAGTCATGAAATAAATCTTGGTAGTTCATAATACATGAATCATAAAGGACATCAACAAACATAATCCATAAAATCATAACATAGACATAGAAATGTGTTAAAAATGTAAGATTATAACATTTTGAACTTGTATAAGTAGAAATAGGTTCACTCATTAAGTTAAAGACATGAAAATAGGCTCTCACATAAGCTTATGTACATAAAACTAGGTCTACACATAACCTTATAGACATGAATCTAGGTCCACACATAACCTTATAGATAAGAAACCAAGCCCACACATAACATTTTGGACATGAAAAAAAGTCCACACATGACCTTATGGACATAAAAACAGGACCATACATAGCATAATTAAATCATGAGTTATCCATATTTACCCAATTCATTGGAGAGCTATAATATTCTCAACTAACCTTGGTTTATAACGGAACCATCCATCCTCGGTTTATAATAGAACCACACATCACATAAATAATACCATACATATGTGTGCCAAAAACTCATTAAAAATTCATCATATCATCATATCATAACTCATGCAAAGAAACAAAGTTTCATAAACATTTCATCAATCCATATTCTAATAACTCGTATAAAATATATGGGTTTAATAAAAATTTCATCATTATAATAATAAACTATCTAGATAAAGAATAAGTATGGTAAAATTGGATCATATCCCTAATAAATCATATGCAACGATGAAGTTTTCTTTCGTTGATGGAAATAAATTATATAAGAAGATCATTAAAACATTCTTGAGGAAAATATCCCTTCCATTTTGAAATCACGTCTTTAAAATCCATGAATTTACAAAATATTAAATAAAACATTTTATTTTAAAATAACCTTAGAAATTTGTAAGATATTATTTAAATCATTGATTGATCATGATGGTGGGAAATACCATTCCTACAATACATGTTAAAATAAATATTCCATTCACATTTTCGATAAAAAGTTAAAAAGTAACTTGTTTTGAAAAACGAAAAGAAGATTCATTTTTAAAAAAATTGTAAAGATTAAAAATATGATAAAATGAATTTAAAAAATATTTGGATAATTGTAATAGAAATATTAAAACATTTTTAGAAACATGTACATGGAAAAAAAGGTATTTTTGTTCTAATAGGGAGATAAAGTAAATTTTCCTTAAAAACATTATTTTGGATTATTTTGTTCTTTAAGAGAGTAAAATTAAATAAAAACATGAATTCTATAAAAATAATCATAGGGTAATAATATTCATGGGTTTCTTGAGATATATATCATAATATTTCGTAATTGTAATCACAATCATAAACAATATAGATAAACTATGATATTGCATCATAAAACCCTTACCACTTTGGTAACCATTGAATCATAAGTCTAATGAGATAAATAACCTTATATGGATATGTAAATCCCAATAAATTTAAAAATAATAATCATAAAATTGATTCATGTGTAGTACATATACCACACAAAATAAATAAGTGCTTAATATGGCATCTGCCTCGCAGAGATCAAAGTGAGATGGAAATCCCTCACCTCAAGTATCAATTTTATTCATACACATTAAAACCTCATATATAATAAATATAGATTTAACATAAATATATTATATAACCATACTCATATATATCATAACATATATGATTTACTTATAACCTTTTAACAACTATTCACTAACAATTCTTTATTGAAATTACTTTTTCTAGTGATAACTGCTTCGTTTTTCATGTGTGTTATGGCATGGTAGATTTGGTCATTATAATTTGATTATGGTACCATATTTAAATAATTTTAATCATGATATAATATCATATATATTAATTATGTAAATATTTATATTCATTCATAAAATTTATAAATGGAAAATTGAATTACACTATCCATGGAGACGGTTGGTCGAACGTATGCATGAAAGTTGTTTCCATTTTTTAAAGTATGGAAATAAAGAAATATAAATATTAATTCACATTAAAAAAATAATTTGTGTATAATATATATCATATATATTCATCAAATAAATCCTTATGATCATCCATGTAAAAATAAAATGAAAAATATATCACATTGTTTCATGGAGGCGGTAGTCCACACGTACACATAAGCAACATTATCGTTTTCCAATGGGTTTGAAGGTAAGAAGTTAGATATGATATTATAATTTCATAAGTATAATTATTTTATAAGTATTATATACTTTAAATCCATAATTATATCCACCTGTGAGAGGTGATGATGGAAAATTAATTACATTGATTTGTGAGGCGATAGTGTGCCATACATGTGATTGGTAGTTTTGTTTACCATTTGATGGAAGAGAGGATAGATATAGGTCATGAAATTAACATAATAAAATCTAGTGTAATGTTATATATTTAATTTTATTATATCATCATATTTTAATAAGATTTTAAGGAGGTGGAATAAGAAATAAAACAAAAATGCTATGTTAATAATGATACATCTTCTTCAGAAAATCTCTTTAGATTTACAGCAAAAGTCCACTTATAAGGGATTCCTAATAAAAATAAGGCATTTATGAAATAATGGTGTAATTAATTAAGATACTTTTTTAGGTTTTTTCTAAAACAAAAGGCTTTGTAAATGTGAAGAGGAGTAGAGAGGGGTGCCATTTTATAGGTGGGGGAGAGGACACACTTGGAATTTTTTAAAATAAAAAGGTATACCCACATTTTACACATATAGGGAGGATAAAAAATGGATAATTATAGAAAATTATATGATATAAGGTCTAAATATGTCTATAAAATATGAATTGGATAATTTTTTAGATCATTTTGACCCTTATCTTTTTAGGTTAACCCCCTAATAAACCTGTTTTAAACTTAACTACAATAAATAATTTTTACTTTTCTTACTATTAATTATGACCAAATATTAATTTAAAATTATTATAGAATATGATTTTTCCAAATATGAAATTTATTTTTCCAAATATAATTCATTTAAATAGGAGAATATAATTTAAAATTAAACCTACAGACGCGATGGAAAAATAGTTTTCTAATGAAAAAACATTCAAAAGTACAAAAAGTTTTTATATAATAATTCAACATGAAATTGATTCAAATGTCCTAAATTGGATTAATAATAATATAATTAAACTAATTTTAATTTAAAACCATTTTAAAACAATATGTAAATTTGTAAATTGTAACGACTCAGACCAATCGGGCTCGCCTGTCTGGTGAAAGGTTGGGTCACCACAACTCTAAGTTGGCATCCATAGGCTAGGGGTTGGAAACAAGTTCTAATAAGTAATAACATAAATGGGAGTTATTTTCCTAGTTTACCTATATACATGTACCCAACTGTATCTATGAAATAGTGCAAAGGAATATAAATAAAAAGACTTCAATATCAAGAGATAAACCATGAAAGAAGTAAACTGTAGGGAATACATCAAAGTATGAAAAAATGAAACTAAAGTGTGAAGGGAAAAATACATGCCAAAATAGAAATACAGTCCCAAAATGATAAAAATTGAAATAAATTAATTTGAGAGAGTCTGGATACTGATCTCCAATCTCAAACATTGTACACAGTCTATGCACCCAAGTATCCTATACTCCACAAAAATCACCGCGGATTTGTCCATCATCTGCATAAGACACGACATGTTTAGGAAAATCCAATGATGGGGTAAGTATATACATACCCAATGGGATTTCCCAAAAAATGAAATGAGAGAAATATAATACCTTATATGAGTAGTCATCCCAGCCCCAATAATGAGAGAAATTAAACCCAACAACAAATATATATGTGATCATAAAATAAACCTAGATGAGAGGGAAATGGTATCTCCACATCATAGATTGGCATAGGTATATGAGTCTTATAAAAAATGTAAAGGCACATCATTGATGCCTAGAATCACGTATGTTTTTTAAAAAATAGGGTGTAGGTACCACACCACGTCGTTGTGCTCAATAGTCATGGGGGAACTATCTCTAGTCCAAGTATCTCATGTAACCACACAAGATTTAATGTAGACGACCCACACCATGCCACTTTTCTTTATAGTTGAGGGTTCAAAATCTCTTATGTAGGACCAAGGCCAATGTTTTTAGGGGGTGACACTTTGTTGGTAGTTGTTGATAGAGGACCCACTCCCTAGTGTGTCAGGGGGTACCACTCAAGGTATGGGGGACCCACACCCTAGTACATTTGGGGGTTCCACTCAGTAGGTTGAGGACCCATTACCTAGTCTATCAGGGGGTTCTACTCAATAAGTACATGACCCATGACCTATTCCATTAGGGGGGATCCACTAAGTAGATAGAGGACCCATGCTCTAGTTTTTCAGGGGGTTCTACTCAGTAGGTAGAGGATCAATTCCCTAGTGCATCAGGGGGTGAAACTCAGATGATAGAGGAACCATTCCCTAGTACGTTAGGGGGACCCCACTCATAAAGTAGAGGACCCATGCCCTAATTCCACAGGGGGTTCCACTCAAACCAGTGAAAGGAGTGTGGGGGACCCACACCCTAATGTAACAAGGGGGTTTCCAACCCCGACCTCTCTTTCATGATCTATTATAATCAATATCATTTTCAAGAGTCACCTAATTAAGTATCATACTTGGAATATTTATTTTCATATCTCGAAGGATATTATGAAGGCCACCATCACATTATCTATGGAAAACTACTCAGGATAGGCTACTCACTGGCCAAAACAGAGTCTGTCCAAAATATAGACAAGAAAATGAGGTACATCATTGGTCCATCGATATAAAAATTTAGTCCATCAATATTTAACCAAAACATCCATGAATAGAAAAATGGATCACATTGTTGTGATCCCCATGGAAAAACACTTCAAATAGGCTCTTTACATTCACAAATCAGACACCTAGTAAAAAAATGAAATTCTTCATACACGTGTGTACGTTGCTTCATGGGCCTAAGCCATGAGTAAGAAAAAAATTGGTATTGAATCGATCACCTCAATGGCAGGGTCATGATTCCACAGACATATCATCATTCTGATGTCATACAAAAGATATACATTATAAACAATATTCCATGACAATTATAATAATAACAATAATAATTTTTATTAATATTATTATTAATCTTCATTCAAATGGAGGAAATTCATGCCCCTGTCCCCTTCATGTGCACAACGCAAGTATCCTCCCCTTACACTTTTTTTATTTTTTTATTTCATTTCATTTGTTATTATCATTAATACTAATAAAAACAAATGAAACATAACTCTCCCCCAATATGCCCAAGTCGCTTTCCCACCAGTGGTTTCAACTCTTTTCTTGTTTCCCTATCAACATTGTTATTATTATTATTATTATCAAATATATCATTTTATTATTATTAAAAATAATAACACACTACCCTATACAACTAGATTAAAATCAGATTCCAACCATTCTTCATCAAAAAATGATCCACACCCCTCTGTCATAGCTGCACGTCCCCGGACACACCTTATGTGTGCCTGCCACTTGATCTCATCTCCCATTCATATCTAGGATCCATGGATTACCACCAACATCCCACACATTTCATCAATTCATCTAAAAACCATTATTACGTGTGTTATTCATGCTACTATAAAAAATATGAGGTTTTGATCATGCTCGAACCCGCCCCAGCAATGTCGATTCGTAGACTCATAGGCTAATAGTAAAAGCATGATGAACGAAGAGGGAGAAGCACAAGAACAAAGTGAACCATAATTGAACAAACATTATTGAATAAAAATTATATAAACAAGTTGATATCAAGGAAAGTAGTGGGTTTAACAAATCAATTATATAACAAGGCAGCACGGCCCATGAAAAGGAATATATAAATTGTAGATCAAAAGTAGATAATTAATCCATGATCAATATTTTAATAAAAAGGATAAAACCAAAAATTGATGAGTCCTACCTTTATTATGGATCAATTTTTTTTGAATAATTTGTTCTCTAGAGATAAATAATGCATGTTGTGTTCTCTAACCATTGATCCACCTCGATCCAAAAATCATTCGTTGTACAATGTCGATCTGCTAATAAAGAATGCTCTTCTACTCCTCTCAATACTACAAAACAGGCCTTTAACAAAGATAAAATTGGACTTTATGAAAACCATAAAATCATGGAATACTGGAGAGTGATTAAAAATCCATGGTATTTTATCAGTACTAGAAAATCACTAATATAGGGGGCCTCTATCAGTTCATTTTTTAGCACTGATAAAGGACCCAATTATTAGAACTTTTTCAAGCGCTGATAAGGGGAATATTGTAATGTTCTGTAACTGAAAATTGTAGCACTAGAAATAAAAAAATAAAGTTAAAAATATATATTTTAAATAAAATAAAATTTACAACACAAATACAAGAAAATTTATATATTATAGACATTTCAAGCATTAGTTTATACAATTACATGAGTAAGTACAAATTATCACATGCATTCAAAATAATTGATGTTCCTTTATATTTTTCCCTTGACCCTGACTCATGTTATTTCCCAAAAAAACACCCCTTCTTGAGAAAAATAATGCACCTATATAAGAAAACAATTCTTTTGTTAGTAATAATATAAAGAAATAATTTAAACATAAAGTGTTAATATTAAACTAATAATGGGTATTTTGAGTCATATTGGGATGATCATGTATCATATTGAGATGATGTTGATTCCTACATGTCCCAAATAACATATGGAGTATTTTTCTATATTATAAAAACAATTTGAATGTGTTTTATCAGTTTTGAGTAGGTTAATTGTAATGTTTACTAAAATTAATTTCAATTTTAAATAAAAAGATTCACTTTGAGTCATAATAGTCACGACATGCATCGTATTGATGTTGAAATGATTCTTACATAACCAAAATGACATATAGATAATTTTCCGAAAGTATAAAAATAGTATAAATGTGTTTTACAGGTTTTCAATGAATCACTTTTCTTTTATACCTAAAATTTTATTTTAAACAAGAAACACACACTTTGAGTCATAGCGGTCACATCGTGTGTCAGTTTTACACGAGACTAATTCCTATATTTCAAAAATGACTTATGAATCATTTTCCTAAATTATCAAAATAATTTTAGTGTGTTTTCTTGACTTTTAGTGAGTAACACTTTTGAACTAAAATGTCCATTTTAAACTGATAACGGGCACTTTGAGTCAAAACGGGCACATCGTGTATCAGATGGAGATAAAACTGATTAATACACATAAAAAATGACTTATGGATCATTTTCTAATACTTTTAAAACAATATAAATTCTTTTTCTTAGTTTTGAGTATGTAAATTTCCTTTTTTACTAAAATTAATGTCAAATTTAAATAAAAAGTCACATATAGAGTCATATCGGTCACAACATGCGTCATATTTAGGTGTGGATAATTCCTACACATCCTAAATTAATTATGGACTATTTTACTAAATTATAAAAATAATATGAATACGTTTTCTCAGTTTCGAGTATGTCACTTGTGTTTTTTACTAAAAAGTCATTTTAAACTGGAAACACGAACTTTGAATCATACGGGTCACATCGTTTATCAGTTTGATGTGAGACTAATTCCTAAACATAAAAAATGACTTTTGAATAATTTTCATAAATTATTAATACAATTTGAGTGTGTTTTCTTAGTTTTTTTGTGAGTGAAAATTTTTGAACTAAAATGTCAATTTTAAACTGAAAACGGACACTTTGAGTAATACCGAGTACATTGTGTATCAGATTTAGGTGAAGCTAATCCCTACACATAAAAAATGATTTATGAATCATTTTTATAAATTAAAATAATAATATAAATGTGTTTTATTGGTTTTTAGTATGTTGGTTGTCTTTTTTATTAAAATTAATGTCAATTTTAAATAAAAAGACACACTTGGAGTCATACCAGTCACATCGTATGTCAAATGGAGATGAGTATGATTGCTACACATCCCAAATTAATTATGGATCAATTTAAAAAAGTATAATTATAATAAAAATGATTTTACCAATTTTGAGTGTGTCACTTGTGTTTATTACTAAAATGTCATTTTAAACTCGAAACATGCACTTTTAGATATATCAGTCCCATCATGGGTCAATTTTATGTGAGACTAATTATTATATTTCACAAATTACTTTTGAATCATTTTCCTAAATTATCAAGACAACCAGAGTTCATTTTCTCAGTTTTCAGTGAGTGGCACTATTTTAACTAAAATGTTGATTTTAAATTGATAACAAACACTTTGAGTCATAATAGGCACATAATGTATCATATTTAGTTGAATATGATTAATAATCATCAAAAATGACTTATGGATCATTTTACTAAAGTATCAAAACAATCCAAATGTTTTTTCTCATTTTTTAGTTGGTCAGTTCTTTTTTTACTAAAATTAATGTCGATTTTAAATAAAAAGATGCACTTGGATTCATACCAATCATGATGTGCATCAGATTGAGGTTCATATGATTCTTACACATCCAAAATTACTTTTTAATCATTTTAATAAAGTATAAAAATAATCTGGGTGTATTTTCTTAGTTTCCAGTATGCCACTTATCTTTCTTACTAAATTGTCATTTTAAACTGGAAACACACACTTTGAGTCATACTAGTCACATCATGTGTCTGTTTGATGTGAGACTAATTCCTAAATCTAAAAAAAACTTATTAATCATAGTTCTAAATTATCAAGACAATCCAATTTTGTCTTCATAGTTTTCAGTGAGTGACATTTTTTGAACTAAAATGTCAATTTTAAACTGATAACGGACACTTTGAGTCATACCGTGAACATAGTGTATCATATTGATTTTTTAATGATTCCTACACATCCCAAATTATGTATGGATAATTTTGGTAAAGTATCAAAACAATCCAAATATTTTTCTCAGTTTTGAGTATGGAAGTTGTATTTTTTACAAAAATTAATGTCAATTTTTTTTAAAAAAAGACGCACTTAGAGTCATACTAGTCACACTATGCATCATATTGAGGTTCAGATGATATTTTACACATCCAAAATGAATTATGGATCATTTTAATAAATTATAAAAACAATATGAATGTGTTTCATTAGTTTTGAGTATGTCACTTGTTTTTTTTACTAAAATATTAATTTAAACTGGAAACACACACTTTGATTCATACTGGTAAAATCATGTGTCAGTTTAACATGAGACTAATTCCTATACATCAAGAATGACTTATAAATCGTTTTCTTAAATTATCAAGACAATATGAGTGTGTTTTCTCAGTTTTCATTGAGTAACACTTTTTGAACTAAAAATTCAATTTTAAGCAGATAACGGACATGTAGAGTCATACGGGGCACATCATATATATGATTGAGGTTCAGATGATTCTTACATGTCACAAATTAATTATGGATAATTTTAATAAAGTATAAAAATAATTTTAATGCCTTATCTTGATTTTGAGTTTGTCGCTTTTCGTTTTTACTAAAATTAATATCAATTTTAAATAAAAAACACACTTGGAGTCACACCGGTCACGCTGTGTTTCAGATTGAGTTACGGCTAATTCTTACACATCCCAAATGACTTTTGGATAATTTTACTAAAGTATAAAAACAATATGAATTTTTTTTTCTTAGTTTTGAGTACATCACTTCTCTTTTTTACTAAAATGTCATTTTAAATTGGAAACGCTTACTTTGAGACATACCAGTCACATCGTGTGTCGGTTAGATGTGAGACTAATTCCTACACATAAAAATTACTTTTGAATAATGTTACTAAATTATCAATACAATATAATTATGTTTTCTCAGTTTTTGGTGAGTGACACTTTGTGAACTAAAATGTCAATTTTAAACTAATAACGGATACTTTGAGTCATACCAGGAACATCATGTATTGGATTGAGGTGCAACTGATTCATACCCATAAAAATGAATTATGGAACATTTTATTAAAGTTTAAAAATATTAAAAATTAATTTTCTCATTTTTGAGTATGTCAGTTCTCTTTTTTACTAAAATTAATGTCAATTTTAAATAAAAAGACACACTTTGAGTCATATTGGTCACACCGTACGTCGGATTGAGTTTAAGTTGATCAATACAAATCCCAAATGACTTATGGATCATTTTTATAAGGTATCAAAACAATATTAATGTTTTTTTCAAATTTTCAGTACGTCACTTATGTTTTTTACTAAAATTTCATTTTAAACTGGAAACACACACTTTGAGAAACATAGGTCACATAATATATTGGATTAATGTGAAACTAATTCCTACATGTCACAAATGAGTTATGAATCATTTTTATAAATTATCAATACAATTAGAATTCATTTTCTCACATTTCGGTGTGTGGCACTATTTGAACTAAAATGTCAATTTTAAACTGATAATAGACACTTTATGTCATACTAGACACATTATGTATCACATTAAGGTGAATTTGATTCATACACATCAAAAATCACTTATGTATTGGTTTCATAAATTATAAAAACAATATTAATGTGTTTTATTTGTATTAAATAGGTCATTTGTCTTTTTTACTATAATTAATGTCGAATTTAAATAAAAAGATACACTTGCAGTCATACTAGTCACACCATGCATAAAATTGAGGTGAAGTTGATTCCTAGACATCATAAATGACTTATGAATAATTTTAATAAAGTATAAAAATAATAAAACTGTGCTTTATCAGTTTTGAGTATGTCAGTTGTCTTTTTTATAATATGTCCATTTTAAACTTGAAACACACACTTGAGTCATATTGGTCACATCATGTGTCATTTTGATATTAGACTAATTCCTAAATGGAAAAAAGAACTTATTAATTGTATTCCTAAATTATCAATACAATCCAATTATATTTTCTTAGTTTTAATTGAATGATGATTTTTGAACTAAAATGTTAATTTTAAGCTGATATCAAACACATTGAGTCATATCGGGAACATAGTGTATCATGTTGAGGTTAAACTAATTCCTATTCATCCCAAATGATGTATGGATCATTTTGCTAAAGTAAAAAAATAATAAAAATTATTTTTCTTAGTTTTGAGTCTATCAGTTGTCTTTTTTACTAAAATTAATGTAAATTTTAAATAAAAAGATACACTCAGAGTCATACCAGTCACACTGTGTGTCAAATTTGGGTCTCCATGATTTCTTACACATAAAAAATTACTTATGAACCATTTTAATAAAGTATAAAAATAATCTGAATGAATTTTAGTTGTTTTGAGTATATCACTTTTCTTTTTTACTAAAATGTTATTTTAAACTAGAAACATAAACTTTGAGTCACACTAGTCAAATCATGTGTCAGTTTAATATGAGATTGATTCATACACATCAAAAATGACTTATAAATAATTTTCCTAAATTATTAAGACAATATGTGTTCATTTTGTCAGTTTTTAGTGAGTGGTGCTTTTTGAACTAAACGGACACTTTGAGTCATTCCGGGCACATAATGTATTGTAATTAGTTGAGGCTGATTCCTATATATCAAAAACGACTTATAGATCATTTAACTAATGTATAAAAACAATATAAATTTTTTATCTTGGTTTTGATTATGTTAGTTGTCTTTTTTACTAAAATTAATATCAATTTTAAATAAAAAGACACGCTTTGAGTTATACCAGTCACATCGTACATCGGATTGAGGTGAGGCTAATTGTTACACATAATAAATGATTTATGGATTGTTTTCCTAAAGTATAAAAACAATATGAATGTGTTTTATTGGTTTTTTTTTAATGCCCCGACCACAGTTACCCAGATCCGGTGCATTATTTTAATACATTGGCATGATTACAAGGAATCAAGTCCCGAAGGACCAATCAGTTTAGAAGTCTTGGAAAATATATTACATACATTAACTTTACATTAAAATTTCAAACATAAAACACAACATATATAGTTCTTTGAGAACACCATTATTCCCTTTAGCTTAACCCTACATATCAATCATAATACACTTCTTGGAATCCTGGGAAAATAAAACATAAGAAAGAGGTGAGATCAGATGCTCAGTAAGGGTAAATAATTTAGCATAAGCAATAAACTTTTAAGGAAATATGTGTAATAAAAACAATAGAATTTTTAAACATAATCTTGAACATAATATGGAAAAAATAAATCAAACATCACTATATAAACATTCACATGGATATTCTACTAGTTGAATAATCACATTTAATAACTATTTTCATAATGAGAGAATTCCTAACGTTGGACGTAATTACCACATAGTCAAGGCCTTGTGCCAAGACTAAAAATAAAATTTTTCTCAAGGCCTTATGCCAAGACACTAGTTTGTCTCATAATACCTACCGATGCATCGAGGAGCTATAGTGGGCTATACTCGTCACTTACTAAGTCCACTGCATTCCTCATATGAAAATGTTGAAACATAACATTAACATTCGTATTAAAACTAGCATACGAAATGTTAATACTTGAACCATAAACCATGAATGGAATAAAAATAACACATCCAAAGTGAAACATATCAAAAAAACCTTCAATATAATATGCAATATTTTATTATAATAAATCAACCTCAATAAACAATAATATCCAGTAAAGGATGTTGACAAAGTTGTAAAAGATTGGTAAAACTCTTTGAGAGAAATATCCCTTTTTCATGATATCATTTTAAAAGTTATATGATTTAGAAAGGAAGAAATTTTAAAGAATTTTTTTAATAAAAGTGTTTCATACCACTTTGACACTTTTTAATGCAATTAACATTTTAGAACAATCATGTCCATATAAATAAATCCTTAAAATAATTTTTAAAACATGGACATTAATTAAAAAGATTTAGAAAAATAAATCATTAAAACATTTAAAATGCTGATATTAATAAATATTTCCTTCCAAAAAACTTTAAAATATTCATTTTTAAACATTTTTATGAAACTTTTACATGGATGATAAAAAATTTCCATTAAATACTTACACATAAATAATCTCGGATAATAATGAGACTGAGGAATTAACCCTTAACTTACACATTACTTTGGTCGAGGGTACGTTTAACCTCCTGTATAATGAAAATAGTATGTTATTAAATTATACCAGAACCATATTCATATTTATTATATCATACTTGATTCATTTATGACATTATACTATCCATTTAATAATTATTTCCATGTTAAATTAACATTTCGGGTAATAATCTCTTTCTTTATCGTACGTGTTTTAACTTGTTATTCTTGATCGTTTAATTTAGATCATGATTTAAATAATTACATAATATTAAAAATGATTTATATATCATATATATATATAGAATATAAATATTCATAATAGATATATATATGAAATGGAAATCACCATTTATGGAGTCGGTAGGTCGTACGTACGCATAAAGGTTGTTTCTGTTTACATATAGTATTGAACGGAAGTAAGTGAATAAGATATGTGTAAGTACATAAATAAATAAATATATATATATATATATATATATATCCAGTATCATTCTTATGTCATATATTACCTGCTTATTGATAGTATATATTTTTATAATCATCGTTGAATGGTGAATGTGGAAATGAATCTCGTCACGTCGTGGAGATGGTAATCCGTACGTATGTACAAGAGACAATATAATTATATTGATAGTGAAATAATTTGTAATTGGATGGTATATAATATATACATAATTATTAAAATTTTATATTTATTATTTACATCAGTTATACTCATTATTATACCCATCCAAATAATGAAGTGTTTGAATAACAAACTACACCACGACGTGGAGACGGTAGCCATACGTAGGTACGTAGGTGATTTTTCTCATTTATAGGATGGATAGAATAATGAATATGGTTTTAACATATTTATAATAACATCACAGTATGTAATAGGTACTATAGTTATTATTTTTAGTATAGAAACAACAAATAAAGAGGAAGTGGAAGAAGAAAGGAACTTGAAAGAGGGTGGTGAAATTATTACCTATTCTTTGGGTGTTTCCTTTTGAGTTGGTCAAAAGGGATAATTAGGTTGGCTTTATGATCAAATTAAGGACTCTAGGTTGATTTTAGGGAAGTTTTGAGGATATTTGTTTAGGGTTTGGCCTAGCCCAATGGATTTGGAGGTGGGATTTTGAGATAAGGAGAAGTGCCCTTTTATAAGAGGGGTGAGGGTCACTTTCAGAAAAGATTAAAATATTAATTTATTATACAATCATAATCAGTTAATATTGGCTCAAAATGAATTTATTTCGAGACTTAGATGGTTATGGGTCGAAATAATCTCAACCAATAGGTTTTATACAAGTTTAGGTTACCATTTTAACCTTATATTTTAGATTTAACTCTTAGTTAAATAGTTCAACTTTTACCGTGTCTTCTTGTATTCTTACACTATATAGTTAATAAAATTACTCTAAACTTTGAAGAGAACCTCAAGTGGTTCATTAATGACATATATAATATTATTTATTCCCTTTTTCTGAACCTTATATTTTTAGGAATATTATATCAACCAATAATATAGTATTTGTTTTAAAAACTAATTTATGTCAATTTTGACACTATTTGGTATTTTGTTTTTGTGGAAGTCAAAACAACCTTATCACTTCGAAAAAAAATTTATCTAATTAACCCTAACATGTCATATTAACCTAGAATATTCTTGGATGGCATCAAAACTTTTAAATTCTATTTGTATTAATATTTATAATATAAACTATTTTAATATTTCATTAAGAAGGTAATTATTGCATTATCATTATGTCATAAATAAATTTAATTATTTAATATCTAAAAATTATAAATAAAATACCATAATGTACGAAATATTTTTATCATTCTAATTAATATTTATAGACAAATTTATCTTATTTATAACCTAATATTAAAAATGGTTTAGTTATTAAACTTTGAATTTAACACTTTTAACTCTTCTTTAAATAAAATAATAATAAATATCCTAATCTAATCCATGTAGACCTAAATAATAATATTTTATTTGTAAAGTTGTTTTTGGTTGAAATAAAATTATCTAAAAAATTAGTACATGTGTTAGGGTAATTATAATATCATATTTTGCATTAATTACCCTATTTACTTTTAACCGTGGTAAATAAAAGTCAAAAGTTACTATTCACCAAAAAATATTTTCATCTTATTGAAACACATTTTAATTACTGATGTTAGTAGTGTGTCTCATAGTTTTGAAATTCAATTCAAAAAAATGGTAAAATTTATTTTTATGCAAATTTTCAAATGCTCTTAGAAGGTGGGTAAAAGACGGGAAAAAGTTCAATAAAAATTTATACATCTAATTTTTTTATAAAATGAATCCAATTAATTACATTGAACTCATATAGTTATTATATATCTATTTTTACTTAAAATAAATTTAAATAAAATAAACAATTATTTAAATAAAAATTCAGTTTTAAACAATAACACAATGTTTTTCACTATTCATCAAAAATTGAATGTTCTCAGAAAAATACCAAAAAATAACCCTAAGCTAATTTTGATATTATTAATCCTAAAATGATATTTATATTACCAAATTAAAAACCTAGAAGTTTCATTAATTAATGTAAAATTAATTTCTTTTGTCAAAACCAACAACGGGTTTTTAAAAAGTAAAAACTATTAAAAGATTGACATGTGTTTATGTAAAATTTTAATGTGAAATTACTTATAATGACCTAAATTTTATTAAATGATAAAAATATAATCTAATTATACTTCCAAACCATTAAAATGATAAATTTATCAATATAATTTTTTTTATTAAAAAAGTTGTGTTCAATTAAAATTAAGTATTTTTCACTATTCATCAAAATATGAAAGTTATCAGAAAAGTACCAAAAATTTATCAAAACTAAATTTTTATGTCCCGATTCTAAATAAGAAGTTTATTATTTCAAATTGAATATATAATAGTGTCAAATATTGTATTTAAAAAGGGATCTTCCTTTAAAAGGCGGTAAAATTGCATTTTCTGAAAAATACTTCTTTTATCTGGAAAAAATGAATTTGTTCTTGTATAATGTCTAAGAAACACATAATATGGATTCTAAAATTATATGGAGTATATAAAATTCAAAATTCAGTTAATATTATTCATAACTGATTTTTGAATGGCTAGTTTGGTAAGTCTTGGTGCGCTCGAACTTGTGTTGCGTGTAGCACAAGTTATTGAATTACTTTGAAGAGATAACATACTATGAAATCTTGGGGTGTTACATTTTTAGTATATCAAATGTCATTTTAAACTAGAAACTCACACTTTGAGTCATACTAGTCACATAGTGTGTTAGTTTGACATGATTATGACTCCTAGACATCAAAAATTACTTATGAATCATTGTCCTAAATTTTCAAAAAAAATTGAGCATTTTTTCTAAGTTTTCAGTATGTCACTTGTCTTTTTTACTAAAATTAATGTAAATTTAAAATAAAAATATAGATTTTGAGTCATACTAGGAACATCATGCACCGGATTGAGGTGTGAATGATTCCTAAAAATCCAAAATCTCTTATGTATTGTTTTACTATAGTATTAAAACAATCTTTATTAGTTTTCTCAGTTTTGAGTATGTGGTGTGTGTTTTGAACTAAAATTTAAATTATAAACTAAAAACATACAGTCTGAGTCATACCGGGCACACAACGTTTCAGATTGAGGTGTGGCTGATTGACTATGATATATGTTTTTTCTTTAAAATGTCTACAAAAATCCATAAAAGAGAGAACATGTCCCATTCTAATGGAAGAGAAACTTCATGCTCCCTAAAACACTTCACGTTTCAGGTAGCATGGGGTTTCCTCTTCCATAATAAAGGAACATGTTCTCTCTTTTCTAGATTTTTATAAATTTTTAAAAGAAAAATATGACTTCACAAAATATCTTTAAAAAAACTAAATAATTATTACATAAAAATGAAAAGGAAATTAACTTACAAATAGTAGATAAAATGATTAAAAAATTAATTAAATAAGTTGTAGGAATTCATATTTTCAGGATGGTTGAATAAATTATTGACCCACTTTTTTATCATTATCTCAATTGTAGCCTCAAAGTCTAATCTCGCACAAGAATGAGTAGCTTTGGACAAATCAACCAAAATCAAAAAAATATTACACCTATATAAGAAAACAAATTCTTATGTGATTAGTACTAAAAAGAAATAAATTAAACATAAATAATAAATAACACATTACTTCTATGGAAAATGATTTTATTATTAAAAAATTAAGATTTTAAATCCTATACAAGAGATGAAGATTTTGAAATATTTAGAAAGAACCAACTAACCAAGTTGTATTTTAAATCACTAAATTTTATTGATAAAATATAGATATAGGTGAATGTAGTTAGGATCATGGGGAATATGTTTTCTCATTTTTTAGTATGTGATATATTTTTTTAACTAAAATAATAATTATAAAGTAAAAACATATAGTTTGAGTCATACTGAGCACATTTTGTATCAGATTTCGATGTGGCTGATTGAGTATGTGATTTGTTTTTTTCTTTAAACCATATACACCATTCCAAAAAAGAAATAAATATTCCATTTGGATAGAAGATGAAACCCCATGATACTAGAAATGCCTCATCTAAAAGAAAAATGTTCTCTTTTTTTTGGATTATTGTATATGGTTGAAGAAAAAATATGACTTCACAAAAGATCTATGGGAAACAATTATTAGATAAAAATGATAAGGAAATTAACTTAAATTTAGTTGATAAAATGGTGAAAAAATAACTAAATAATTAGTATAAATTCATGTTTTCATGATCATAGTAAAGGGGGGGGGAATCATCCTAGTTTATGAATTCATTTATTCATGATCTCTATGAAAACTAAAAAAATAATTATTCGATAAAAATTTTGAGGAAATTAACTAAAAAAGTTGATAAAATGTTGAGAAAATCAACTGAAAGAAAATTTGATATATTAATATATCCTTAAACTATAATATAATTATTCGCGATAATATGAAACTAAAATACAATGAATTTAGTCAATCTTACATGAACCTAAAAGAAAATATTTTAGAAGTTCAATCCTAATAACATGATATATTTAACCACTTTACACTAATATAACATTAATGTATTACACAAAGTTCCCATAAAAACTTTTATCCTTTTGGGTTGGTGTAAAAATCATATATAAGAATTTTCCTCCTTATTTTCATTCAAATGACACTAAAATATATCTCATCCATGTATTATTCATAGATTATGCTATAGATTATTATATCCTTTTCAACATTCTTGGTGATGATAAACTCTAACATAACATCATAATTACTTGTTAATCAAAATGGGAATATCATTATTCTCATGTATTTTTTATTGAGGATGATGGTGAGATTTTTATTAATGATATTGTGAACATAGATCATTTTATATAATGAATGTACACATGTATATTAGTGATGAACCAGTGGAAACATTTTTTGATGGTGAACTGGTGAACAAGTATTTATATGAATAATAAGGATAGGTTAAACACCTCTACTCATGTAATGATTGTGAGATTTTATTTTATATAATTATGGGATGATTTAATTTCACATCACATTCATTCAAAATAATCAGTTTTATTCAGTCTATTTTAGTAAGGTAAACATGATGTGTTACTTGTATGGGTTTCACAAGCACTTTTGATATTATATCAAGAATATAATTGATGATCGAATAGCCCAAATAATTCCACCACCCACCAAAGTGAAACCATTATATTGTTATTTTATGAAAATTTATGATTCATTCAATGAAAGTTTGTATTTTTTTATTTTTTTAGAGGTTTTCGATCAAGCTACTAGATTATTTTTCAAAGGATTATTCATTGGGATTTTTAGTGTTTTATGATTTCATTTTTAGTGGGTTTTTCATTTTTGTGGATTTCTTCATAAAGTGGTTTATTTTAATTTGATTCCATATTTCCTTTGACATCATCCCTCATCGATGACCATGATCTCTCTGTGCTAAATTTCCTCCAATATTTCTCTCATATGACTGCTAGCTTTATTAGTTTATTACACGCATATTTATTAAAACATTTGAGCCTAATTATATACTTGTTTAATGATTGTATTGGTGGTGTATGACTCTAAAGTGTCTATTGAATCCACTACTTAATATATGGATGGTTTCTATGTGGTAGTTATATGTCATATTTTTAAATTTCTTATGGTTGTAATGTTTAGTTATTAGTTTTCTTTACTTTTATCTTCTACACAGGTGCAAAGTGTGAGCTCTTAAATGCATGTTATAGAACATTATCATAAATAAAATGGAAATATTGTTGACATGATGTAAGGAAATATCCTTGCATTTTTTTTGTATACATGAATGCATCCATCTTCATGTGTTTTATTACTATGTTTCCTCTTATATAATTTTTAAATTTTGTTTTAAAGTTACCTCATTTATGGAATTTATAGATTATGAATCTCAACATTCTTAGTAGAAATTTATGTATAAGAATATTGAACAAGTGCTTATTTTTTCTATTGTATTATAATAATAACATTTCTTTATAGTGTAGAGAATCCATGGGCAAGAAACTACATCAATTTTTTGGTTGTTCATTTTGTTCTTAGTGAGGGGTTTCTTTCACACTTCAGTAAAATTTGATAATACTTGGAATGTGATAATAGAAATTCCAGCCTATGATAATCAGTTTGAAAAAATAAGTGGTGTTTTTTTGAAAAAAAAAATCCCACCACTTAAATACCCATACAAAATCACTTAAATAAGTCTTAAATTGTTTTTTTAAATAAGAAACCAAAAAATCTTTCACAATATATCTTATCTTAAGTGAAAAGTTTTTTCACACTTTTAAACAATTTTTCTCAAAAAAACCTTGTTATGATCCCCATTATAATCCATTTCCCACCAATTTGATGGTTTGTAGGCTAGTGATTCATATCCTCCTCCACCTCTATCTCTAAATCCACCTCTACCTCTACCACATTCTCTTCCTCTACTTATACCTCCACTAGCACTATTTCTAAAAAAAATATTATTTGAATCCCATTACTTATAAGAAATTTTATTTCTTCCATTATACTTATCCTTGAGAAAAAAATCAAAAATAATATATAAGCATTTTGATACTAATTCCTCACACTCCAAATATATTTCTAAGGTTATATCCCAGACTAGATCACAAGATTAGAAGGTAATCACCAAAATTTTTTGTCAGAAAACATTATGACCCGATGTTTTTACCCACTCATCTCTAAAAAAATTACTTCTTATTTTGAGTATGAAGGTTGTCAAAAATCTTGGTTGTACTGATAAAATATAGGTAAACAAACAATTAAGAAATATATTTAATGAAATTTTAATTAAATTAGTAAATTATATCTTTGGGTATATTGGTATTTTATGGTTTATGATCTCTCTCATAAATTTTCAATAATATCATCCACAATAATTTCCATTATATTTCTTTAGACACTAAAGAATCATTAAAAAATAATTAAATTATTTTTAAATATTTTTTGATAGTTAAATATTTCTATATATAAATTAATTTTTTTCATTTGAAGTAATCCACATGCTTGTTATGTTCAGTCACTAACTTCACACCATAAATTATCCAATATTTAGTGAATGCACTATCATAACAAAATTATTTGTTAAAACATAGACTGAAGTATATAATTCTAATTTTATCTATAAATTTTTGATTTAAGTGTATTAAAAATTCACAATTCACATCATGTGTGGTCATTTTGTTGGATATCCATACATTGGATTCAAAAAATAAATATTTGGGGGTATCCAGATTGAATTTCATCAGTATCCAGTGCTTCCTAAAAAAACAAATAATTAATGAAAAAAAGAAAAAAAAAATTTTATGTGATTAGATTTTAGATTTTTACCCATACAATATAGGAATCAAAAATAGTTCATCTTCTGTTATTTTTTCTTAAACACATATTATAAATCATCTTTATTCGTATCAATTTATTCCTTCTCCAAATAAGTTTTTTGCATAGAAATGATATAGGGATTAATAAATTCAAATCATGTTTCACATAATTTTCCATTTATATAATAATGATATAAATTCCTATAGAAAATATGAATAGTTATTAACTTTAATGAACATATTTTATCACTATTTTGACAGACATATTATGAAAATGTACCTTATGTATGTATTCAAAAATGAGACTCGCATCCATTCAAACATGAGAATCTCATTTATACTCTCAAGACCAATTATGTATGTAATGAAAGTTCCAAATATTTCTTCTTCATATAGATTGTAAGATATATTTTATCTTTAAATGTATTCTATGCATGAAGTTATGATGATAATAAATTTTTATATGGAACTAGTGGGGAGAAGGTACTCCAAGAAGGTCTTTTTGATTTCTTGGTCGATTTACTAGATTGTCTTGATTTAACCTTCAGTTTCCCCGTTAATTTATCCATCTATAATGCCATGTATCACTTTAAATATTTTTTCATCAATTATTACCGGTTTTTCATAACATTTTTTTAAATACATACCTCATGTAATTTATAAGATTATACGGAAATGTTATGAAATTTCCAATAGCATCATTGACCGTTGTAATATATAGACCATCAAGTGGAATAGGAAACTCAATAGTTGGCTCCTAAGATACCTAAATCCCCACTCTAATGTTATCTTTTAGGTGTTCATTATTGTGTATCTTGTCTCCTGGGATATTATACACCATAACCCTCACAACAAGGTGATGTGTGAGTGTTGATATATAGAAATAACATCAAATTTACCATGTAGAATTTTAGTAATATAAAGTTATCTAAAGTTGTGTGATTCGCATTTAGGAGAAATAGTAATGAAAAATTGATTACCTCGGGTATGGTATGTGGTTTAGAGAACTTAATAACATCAAAACTAGCAGATTCATTTCGTTTTCCATCACTGAATATTTGTTCCACCTCTAGTTCTCTTTGATCCTTTCTCGTATATTGGTCTACTAAACCAGACAGGACAAAAATATCTTGAAAAGAATCTACTTTTGTCTCAAATTCTTTAATAATATTATATGCAACTTCTTGTGGTTTTTTCTTCTAGAAATGTGTTTAAGGAGACACTCCAAAGCCTAATCCTCTAACATGACCATATTGTTCTGGCTACTTTAAATCTATTGAAAGTAGTTTTTATTCTGTTATGTTCAATATTGATTCTTGTTTCTAAACCATATAAAAAACATATGAACATAAATATATATTTTTATATAATATTTCTATAAAAAATAATGAATTACTATTATGTCATACTTATACATGTTTCCTATATTACTTTTGGGTTTTCATCAACTAGTTTACCCATCTTAATTAAGTAAGCCTCCTTTCACAGCACATAATGTGGGATGGAAGTGGATTCATATTTTTATTCATAAATATTCATAGAAATAAAGGATCATGTGTTGTTTTATATCACATATAACTTTTATTTCTGATTTAAGATACATACCAATTTCTTATCTAGTAAAGTGTACCCCATCCTTTCTTTTTGATAGGGGTATAATGGTTTTGATGCACATTATTTTTTTTATCACTCTTTTTCTATTTTATATATTTAAAATTTGAATGAAATTGGATAAAATAAATAAATTCAAGTAATTTATTATCGAATACAATGCACATGAAATAATTTCTCATCACAAATACTGATGAAATCATTCTATGTTTCTTTCTTTATAATGTGTTCAAAACTAACTGGTGGGTGGGGATTTACTTTCCCCTTATCATCCCTAAGATGTAACTTGGTAAGAAGAGTCTAGAAGCCTCTATGGTATTTTCAAGTGTCCATTAAGAAATATTTATTACATAAATATTCGAAAATAAATGAACTATGTAAGGAATAATTAAAATTAAATAAATGTTTTGTTATAATTTTTTTGGTAAAATAGAGAAAGTATATCATAACATTACTATTATATCATACCAAAGGGTTTCCTTTGTTATAGTCCAGATGTGTCACCACGAGTCTATACAAATCGGTACATTAATCCTCATTGTGACCCCAACATAACTAATTAACAATGACTTATTGGGGTTAATAGGTTTTCTTTATTGATTATAGCCAACCAAAAATTGTATACCCTTACTTATTTCCATGATAATTTTATTCAATATTTTGATGTTTCATCATTCTTGTTTTTTTCATCAACATGTTGTTGATCCCCTAATAATTCTATAGTTTCAGTATCAACAATTTGTTCTTCCCTAAAATTGGTAACATCATTATGTGAAGAAGACATTTATTGTCTGCATGAGTAATCAAACATATATTTTAGATTATGTTAATGTAGTAGATAATAGATAATATTATGAGGAAAATAATAGTATAATAAAAAAAATAACCTTCTCATTAAGCTCCCTTTATTTTTTTAAATGTTTGAGGGAATGGGCTCCCCTATTTGGAATCCAAATCCCCTCTTTTTGGTCCCCTATAACATACAAGACATTTTCTACATTGGGACCAACATGAACTGATTGTGATCTCTCAATAAAAGGGTCATCCTCAATTGAATTTTCGTATGACCCTATAGTATTTTTAGTTTCCAGCAGGACAATTAGACAATTATTTTTTTCTGGATATAAGATATAAAATACTTTCATTGCTTTTGATTCCATTATGAATGGATCATATTTTACCCCTTCCACACTAAAATTCACCTTCATGAAGACCATTCATCAACTTTCTCTGCATTCTTATTTTCAACCCATTTTTAATGGAAAATAGGCACTAGAAATGTTATATAATCCAACTCGTATATCTGTTTGACAATGATGAAATATTACATATTCACGTAAATTAGATTTCTATCCTTACAATAATATATGTGCATCACTTCCGCCACAATATTAACTCCTCTATTTTTCATTGTATTGTAGTCACCGTGTTATTTAGTACAGAATTTATAACCATTAATTAAAAAAATAGTGTAAGATATAGCATTTTCATTTTGTCCCCAGGATAGGCATTGAAGTCATTCGGTAATTGAATTTAGATTTTAATATAACTCCATATTAATTTGATCTTTGAACCATCTTATAAACTATTGATTGTGTGTATTTGATATTCATCCTTTATCCCATTATGGATTCACATCTCTAATAATTTCTTTGTGGGATTCAATGTATGGATCAACATCTTCAATATTATGTAAAATGTAAAGGTTTGATTTCTCCCACTCTATGATGGTAACTGCTACAAAATATCTTCTATAAATCCCTTCACCCATATGGAATCTATTATGACAAGACTTTTAGAGACTGGTTCTATTAACATTTAATTGGTAATCGATATAGAATTCAATAGCTTCTTCAAAAATATATCATTATGAAATAAAACCTTCTAGATGACTTCCATTCATGACATACCTTTTCAAAATATTTATATATTGTTCAATAGGGTACATCCATTTGTAATGGACAGGACCATATAGTTGAACCCCTCTAACCAAGTGAACCATCAGGTGGACCATTATATCAAATAATAATGGTGGTAAGAACATCTATAATTCACATCATATGACTACAACCTCCTTATTAATTATTGGAAACTTCATTGGGTTTATAAATTTACTGTATATGGATTTGAAAAAGAAGCATAGTCTGGTTAATGTATGTCATACATTTTTAGGTAGAATGCAATGGAATTAAACATGCATCAAATAAAGCATCAAAACATAAAATTCATATGATTTTAGTCCCTGTAACTTCAAATTAGTAATTGAAGTGACATTGTAGAAATTTGATGGATACCCCTCTGGAAATTTTACACCATTAAGGAAAATTCAATATTTCAATTTTTTTATCTGGATACAGTGTAAGATACTCTAGGAAGAAAATTTCCCCATTTACCCTTCATCAATGACAACTCTTACCATATCCCCATGTTAATCAAATCCAACCTAGCCTTGATGCCATCTTTCATTTTTTATTAACACATTGTAATCTTCTAATAACATTATCAAATTCATTTTTTTATATGCATGACATCAAGAAAATGACTGATATACAAACAATTACAACATGGTAATTCAAAGAAAATTGATCCCTTATTCCAACCTAATTTTGAAAGGTTTTTAAAAAATAGTTTATTGAAAACAATATCAATATATTTTACTTTATTGAAATTTTTTACCATCAGTTAGTGGAGACATTGTTATACCTTGTTTGGTATTCTCATAGAATTATGTCATCCAGGATCGAAATTTATTTCATTGAACTAAAAAATTTCTAATATCCCAAAAACACAGACTTCAAGGATTGTCTCAACCGAACTGAATTTGTTTATTCTTCACAAATCAGAAACCCCAACCTTCCTTTAATTTTTTAGCCAGAAAATTTTTCATAAGAAGGAAAGTCATTTATCATCCTGTACAACATGGAACTCAATGTGAATTCTTCACTTATATGAGCATCATACATTGTAACACATATTTCCCACATCAATTTCAGATCTTTTATCATTATATCCAAATAGATATCAATATCATTATTGGGTTTCTTTAGTCCAGATATAAGTAGAGAAAACATAACATATTTGTGCTTTATAAATAACCATGATGGAAAGTTATAATTTACCAAAATTATGGGCCATGTACTATGAGTACTACCCTATAAACTAAAAGGATTTATTTTATCTATAGATAACACAATACAAAAGTTTCCGGACTCATTTTCAAATTCAGGATACTCATAATAAATTTTCTTCCGCTGAAGAGAATCTACTGGATGGCATAGGTTCTCATCTTTAATTATTTTATTTTCATTCCATGTCAATCATCTCATGGTTTACTAACATCCATAAAGTCTTCTAAATAGTTGAATTATAGGAAATTATCATATAGTTGTTGAAGGACTTGATTAATTTTTCTTATATCGATTCACACCACACTTAGGGAATTTTATGAGTTATTTGTGGTCCTTGTGAAACAATAAGTAGTTATTTGGACAAGAATGTATTTTTTCAGAGATCATGACCATTGAATGTAGAATCCTTTTAGTATCATATGTTTGACCTGGAAGTTCATTTTCTTCTGGTATCATATCATTCAGGATAGAAAGTAGTTCTATAAATTTGTTGTCACTCTATCTGCTACTAGTTCTCAAATTATATAACTTCAATATAGCTTCCAATGTTGTGTATTTAGTAAAAATGGTATACAATGGTATCTTATCATAGTTATTTAACTTCTAATTTTTTTTTACAATAATGAAGGTCATCATGAATTTTATTTATTATTTCTTCCATGTGATATCCATCATAATTTACACTGGTATTCATATCAAATGATCCATAAATTGTAGTATCATCCCAATTGGGGTGAACATTAAGTTTGTTCTCATGTCTAGTCCAACATCTATAGCTTTGATATATTCTATGAAAAATCAAATGTTCTTATAACTCTTCCAAACTAAATTTTCCTAAATAAAAACAACAAAAACTCGGAAAAAGGATTTGAGTAGGGTCGTATCCATGATCTATTGAAAACTTGATAAACTATTTAACTTCATCTATATACTCTTTTTTCAAACGATTAGTGTGAATCCATTTTTGATTTATATCCACATTATTATGTTTATAAAATATTCTTTTTGTACAATAAATAAATAAATACACATAAAATATTCATTATCAGAGTTGATAGTTATATATAATTCTAATAAGGGGAACCCAAAATTTAATTGTTTCAAATATTTTAAATATGATTTGAAGGAAATGGGTAATTGAATTTAAGAAAATAATTACTCTACTATGGTCGGTGTTATTATATTAATTCATCTAAAGGTGAAAGTTTTATAAAACTATTATCCTCATCAACTTCATCTTCTGAATATCTATTATTGCATTTTGTTGCTTTAGACACACCCACATCTCTTCTAGACATTCACATATGTTTCATGAACTACTATGAGCATCGGTAATCCTATATTGGGTATCGGTGATCATTTTGGATGACTACTGCTGAGATTATTTCAAGAAACATAGAAGATGTGAGGGATGAGTCTCAAGAAAGAGATAAAGTCGATGAGGATGATAGTTTTCTACTTAAAACTTTTTAAATTACCACGTCTTAATTTAAAATTTAAAATCTAATCTCAAAAACACTTTCATAAATCAAAAGGATTCTTTTTGAATTTTTAGAACCCTTCTTAAAAATCTATTTATTTTAAATTCCATATGAAAATCAACCAATTTTTTTAAAACACTTAATGAGATATGAACCCCTATTTCTAAAAAAACTGTTACCATCAAGTTTAAAATTTCAAAATAATATTGAAAACCCATTAAAAATAAATTAAAATTTGAAAACTATTTACATGGAAGTATTTACACTTTTAAATGTTTAAAATTTTATAGTTTGACTTTGAAATCACTTCATGATTTTCAAAAACTGAATCCATTTTAGTTTATTTTAAGGGAAAAAGTCATTTTTTTATCTTAAAACCCACTTTATCATTTAAAACCAAGTTTGTTTTTTCAAGATTGAAATTTAAAATATAAATGAACATAAAAATTCTAAGTATTAAACAACCCAGTCTAAAGAAAAGTGTTATTTTTAACCATTTCACAAATATTTTATAAAGCTGACATGGATAAAACATTATTCAGAAGATATTAGTAAATTAACAATTTAAATCTTAAAATGATTATTCTAGAATATCTGCCTAAATACTAAGGTTCCCATGGTATTATTTCAAAATTTAATCATGGGACTATTCATTTATCAAAGACCAATTTTATCAAATATCATATAAGAAGCCACAAATCCATGATTTCACATGCCATAAAATTTATTCAAGAATCAACATCAGTAAGGTTTTACAAATATTAATGTCATTGAAAACTATTTTAAAAAATATCATGATGTTTTATACAAATTCTTTGTGTGATATTAGGCATAGTATTGATTTGAATATATCTAAGTGTGAGTCGAATTAGAGGTTCTCTAGTACCCGGGGTGAGAGAATGATAGAAAATTTGCTTTTTTTTGGCAAGGAACCAACCATGAATTTACAAAAAAATTTCAAGTTTATAAGTTTTTTTGGGTGTTTAGAAGATAATGGGATGATTTATTTTGTTTAGGAATCATGACAGAGCAATGAGATAGTGCGTCGACGGGTGAAACTATTCATTTTTAGTGAAAATTTAGCCCGAGGAGGACTGAATAACCAGTTTAAATGGAATGAATATACTTAGTTCAGTATTACATTTTATACCTTGATATCATAATATTAAATTGGTTATAATATTGTTACAAACACATCATTGTTGTAAAATAAGGATACCATTTATCAATTACCAAGAAACCTAGTTTTAAATACACATAGAGAATATTTTTTTATTGTTTTAATAAAATACAACCATGAGATCTTCCTGACATTGATCTTTAAAAATTAATACTATTTTAAACAATAATTTATAAACCCTTATTAAATTATTTATTTTTTAATTTTAAATGAAATTAATCACTTGAAAATCATTTCACTTGGACAAGTCTTTATTTATTAAAAACACACATTTAAAAATCCCTTTTAGATTTTTTTAAAGAAATGGCACTAAGATGGAATACATGGTATAATAAAATGTAACTAAAATTAAATAAATAAATAACCTTAAGTAATTAAAATAAAAATCATCATAATTGATCATGATAGGGGTGTTAAAAAGGTGGTAGGTTTTCTAGTTGTGCTCGACTGTGGAACCCAATCGATGTGTCACAAGAAATAGGGGGAGGGGGTGTCAATTTCTTTGCAAAAAAAAGATTTAATAAATTATTTTAATACTTTTTGGGTTGGATGGTTAAAATAGGGGAAAAACACAAGAACAAAAAAATAAGAGGGTGCAATGGTGTGTGCAACACCAATACTGCGCCATGGAACAATATAGTGCAATCCATGGCATGCCATCCCAATTTGGATATTGTGCAGGTGTTGTGTGGCACAATGGTCACCAGCACTAACCAAAGAGGGATCATACACTAGTGCAATATTCATATGTAGATCCTTCCCCAAGATAACCAAGTTTTAGCATGACATGTAAGTGGAGGAAAACAATAAAATAAAACATATCTCAATATAGTAAAAAAATATTAAAATATTTCAATAAACATAAACTCACTCGTACCACCGAACACCCTTTAATGAACAACCCCCTTAATAATAAGATAAATAATATAATTATATCAATGACCCATGATCATTCCATATTACAATAACAATTAACTTTTTACTTATGAATCAACAAGGGTATTAACTTCAAGGGTGTATATAACACAAAATATTAATCTAATTTCCAAAACATATCAAACATTTTTTACTACCTTTGAAAATATGATAAAAGAAATAAAAATTGTCATTTGAAACTCATCTAAAAAATTTAAAACAATGAAAGGAAACAATACTTCCATGTTATTTTCTAATGTAAAAAAGCATCTTGAAAAATTGCTAAACATGATCTAATTCACAGAAATCCTTGATCAAAACATAATGGTAATTCATTATAATTCATTACAAATAATTTCATGGAATCCATTTTGATTTATTCAATAAAAACCATGGGTGTAATTTTAACAAACACTTTTTTTCGTTATTTCCATGGAAGAAAGTTCAAAACATTTAAACATAAAAAAATCCTTTGATGTTAATGAAAACTTAATAAAAACACTTATAAATCCATAACCCCGTCATGGATAATTATAATAGAATTTACTTCAAATAAAAACATAGATTTAAGAGATATAAATATTCATAATTCCATGCTTAAATGAATGTGAATGGAGACACCTACCATAATGTATGAAATCGGTGTGTGGAGGTCTTAATACATTGCAAGGAAGAAAGAAATTCCTTTAAAGGGTTAATAAAAACCCAATATCATAGAAACCCCCAATTAAAAATTCATTCTAGAAGGGAATAAAGATATGGATAATGAATAGCAAGAGATAATGAAAAAAATGCAAAATGATATCACCAAAAAAATAATCAATGAGTGAGGAGGAATAGAAAATAACATACCTTGATTGAAACTTTGATTCATCTAAAAGAAAGTAGAGATATCAACAAATCATGGCTTCATTCGATCCTTGGATTCCTTTGAGCCTTGGATTTGTTCGAGCCTTAACTTGAGCCTTGATTCAATCTTGGATTCGATGAGGAGGAGCACCAACAGCAAGTGGATTCTATGGAAAGCTTCAAATATCATGACTGGTTAGGGTTATTTAAATAGATCAGGGACACATTTATCAGTGCTTCCAAAAAAATCTCTAATAAAGATACGTTTTATTAGTGCTAAATTAATAAGTCTTAATAAAAGGATTTTAGCACTGATAAAGGATTTATAATTTTAATTATAAATATGAAATTTTGTAAATTTATTTATAAAATTATATATTTATTTATTATAATTTTATAATTATTTAAATATATAATTATTTATTTTAATAATATAAATACTTTTTAAAAAAAAGATTTCTTATTTATAATTATAAATATATAATTTTATAAATATAGAAAATATACATTTATAAATATATATAATGATATAAATATATTTCTAATTTTTTATATAAAATTATAAATATATTTATATCAATATATATATTTAATAAATATATATAAATACAAATATAGTAAATATATTCATTATTTAAATATATGGATTATAATTTTGTAATTATAAATATATTTATATCATTATATAATATGATATATTTATTTATTTATTTATTTATTTAATAAAAATATATAAATATAAATATAAATATTGTAAATATATTCATTATTTAAATATATTTATTATAATTTGATAATTATTTAAATATATAATAATTTATTTATAATTATATACATAATTTTTAAAAAATAATATTTATATATTAATATATTAATATCATAATATATATTTATATAATTATATATATATATATATATATTTAATAAATTTATATAAATATAAATATAAATATAGTAAATATATACATTATTTAAATAAATTTATTATAATTTTATAATCATTTAAACATATAAATATTTAATTATAATTATATGAATACTTTTTTAAAAAATAATATTTATTTGTTTAGATTTATAAATATATAAATATATAAATATAATAAATATGCATTTCTAAATATATTTATTTAGAAATATTTACAAATATATTTTTAACATTATTAATGAATATATAATCTTAAATGCATACACGTTAAAAATGAGTGAAATTAAATAATTAAAAATGAGTACACTTTAAAAATATTGAAAAATGGATAAGTTTTATTAATTAAATATAAATTATTAAAAAATATGGATATATATTGAAATAAATATGAATACACATTGGAAATATTCAAACATAGTAAATAAATATATATAAATAAATTATAGAAAATGGTTAAATTCTCAAAAAATATTAAAAATATTAAAAATGAATTAGTACCTAATTGTAATAATATTACAATTAAATAGATTAAATTTATTGATTAAAGACATAATATATTAAATATATCATGTCATAATAAAATTTAAAAATGAATCCTAAAATTTGAATAAATTACATAAATATTATGTGCATCTGTGTCTATAAAATATTTCATTAATTACATAAATATTTATGTGTGTGCATTGCATATTACGTGTGTGTGTGTGTGTGTGTGTGTGTATGAAATCAATGTAACACACTTGATATATGATAAATTAAAAAAATCAAATGACATTCAATTATGCCCATTACTCGATGTAATTAGTCAATATTTTTTAATTAATATTAACTCTTAATTACAAACCATTCTTCACTAAATATATTACTTTTTTAATGTAAATTATAAATATTTTGTATTATATAAATCTTATTTTTGGAAATATTATATACATTCATATATATATAGAGAGAGAAATATATATGCGAATATATTTCTATATTAAATTTATTAATGATTAATTATGTATAAAAACCATTAAAATGAATTAGACATTAATATGTTTTTAATTATTACATTTAATTCATTTTCTATATTTATATTTAATATATATTATTTATTAATACATATAATTAAGATATATATATATTAAACTTATTCATTTTTATTAATAATTGTTTCATTAATAATTTTTTAATTTTTTTTAAAATTTATTCATTTTTTATTTTTTTTAATTATTTCAATTTTATCATCTTTAATTTTTTTGTTTAATTTTTACAATTAATTTATTTTTAATTTTTTTTAATTATTAATTTATTCATTTTATATATCTAAAATTATTATATACTATTTATTAATATTTATAATTTTTATAGATGTATATTAAATTTATTCATTTTTATCAATAATTATTTAATTAATAAAATGTTAAATATTTTTTTTAATTTAGTCATTTTTAATTTTTATTTATTTAATTATTTCATTTTATTCATTTTACATATCTATATATTTAATATATATTATTTATTAGTATTTATAATCTATATATATGTATATTAAATTTATTCATTTTTACCAATAATTATTTAATTAATAAAAAAATTAATATATTTTTTTAATTTACTCATTTTTAATTTTTATCTGTTTAATTATTTAATTTTATTTGGGACCTTTATCATTGCTAAAAAATTATTGATATAGGCTACCCTTTATCAGTGCTAAAAATAAAGCACAGATAAAGGGTACCCTTTATCAGTGCTAAAAATAAAGCATTGATAAAGACTGCCATTTATCAGTGCTAAAAATAAAGCACTAATAAAGGCTACCCATTATCATCGATGTTAATGACTTGTTTTGTAGTAGTGTCTCATATCTAGAAAGGGTGATACGAATAACCCTTGGAAAATTGTCATAATAGGTTATTTATAGAGGATTTTAATTAGGTCATTTAATATGAAAAATAAATTATTTATTTATTTATTTTAATTAAATGCACCATCCAATGGCTGCCTTAACCAAATGTTCAGCACTGACCAACTTTAGGTCATGCCTAGGTTAAACATTGAGTTCCACACTCAACTGTGGTCTTGGATTTCTGATTCGAGGATCCATTCTAGAGTTATTCCAATTTTTTAGGAAAACTACACGTGCACAATATTAATATATTTAATATTTTTATAATATAAATTTTGGGATCATCAAGCCTTAGAATATCATGCCACCTCAGTTCTTGGCACCAAAATATTCCTAGTAATATTACAAAGTCTTACACAGAAAAACCTAAGTCCCTACATTATTCTACCCTTCAAGACTTTTCATCCTCGAAAAGCACAAGCTAAAAAAAAGTTGGGGATACTAAGACTGCATCTAGCTCTCCCACATGCTCTTGTGTTGTCTATGAACACACACCCAGGGGAACCACATGCCCATGATGGGTCTTACCAAACTAGTTCACAACCACCATCAGGTACCTTGAAAGGAAGCTCCACATCTTGCACCCATCTCAGCCGGGTTAACACTGTGCAACGAGTTGTGCTCACATCTCCTCAGTTGTGACAAGTATAAAACATCAACCACCTTGTCTAAAAGAAATCACAGGGTCAAGCGGTACACCACCTTTCTAACCCAACATAGTAACTGGAAAAAGGGCCTTCAATCCTTAGAGATGGCATGTTTTCCTGGATAAATCCCTATGATCCTCAACATGGATAGATATCTCGAAATAGATGATATCCTTATAAAAATACAAAGGTTATTATCATCAGTCCACAAAGTACTACTGACATTTTCCAGATAGTCCTCATCTTCCATTGGATGTACTATACTCCTTCCACAACCATCCATAGCACCAACTATAAGACCACAAGTGTCGACTCCCACTAGTTCTAACTAGTATAGTGGTGACCTACAGGGTCTCTCGTACATGGCCTAAAATAGTTATGCACTAATGGTGGAGTGAGAACTGATATGATACATACTCCTCCAATGGTAGTAAATCCTCCTAGATTGTCACCTAGCTCAATAAATTCCAATCCACACCTCACCTTAAGCTCTCATATGCTTCCAAGGAGTACAATATAAGGATTCCCAAAAAAAATACATTGTGTCATACAAATTCCTTTCTCTACATACTCCTCTAACCACACCTCCGTCACTCACAGCTATACTAGGTCATCTCATATGCTAGCATAGATATCAGGTCTTCCCTAGTGTAATTCCATGTAGAAAAAACTCTCGATGGTGTGTTAAACTCATCACATCCTCAGGATGGAGGCCCTCATACTCCTCCACCATTATAGGAAACTTAAATCTCATGGAACTGACTACTCTAAGGGTAATACTATTTAATCTGATAAGAAAGTATTTGTAACCTCTTTTGAATGATCCAATCCTACCCTTCCTGGGGATCACTCCTTGTCAAAGGATTAAAAATCCATCCCAACAAACTGGAAGCACTTATACACTCACTGGTAGCAATCTTATGATCATGGATGGTAAAAAGACAAAAAAATACTGAGGAAAAAAATCATAGGATCCCATAGCCGCTATGGAAATATTTTGTGTGAGGCTCTCACTCCTTATATATTCAAGTCACACCATCGATAGAAATGTGTGATAATTGATCCTCTCTACAGGATCCTAAAATTCAAGGTTCAAAAAGCCACCATTAGTACCACTAGGTCATGAACATGGTATACATCCAGGGAAATATGGATTATGAATCTATTGCATAACTACAAATAGATCAGTGGAGACACATATCATTCCCTGAACCACACTTGGATCCATTGAGCCACAAGATCCTACTACCTGAAGTTATTCATTCCCTTTCTCACCTAATCCCCACAACCAGGTCTCACTCTAACACCTTTTCACATACAAATAACCTTGAAAATACAAGTCAAAGGATCCTATCTATCATACCATGAAATTATCTGCTTTAGGTACCACTGACTCTCCCTCACAGTTTTGAATCCCATAAAGATTAATTCTTAGTTGGGGGAGGTTTCCCTCTTTCTTGTGTGTTTTAATCCATGTTGAACATTACCCACATGGGGCTCTATTGATTCCCCATGTCACCCTATAGAAGTATCACCCCCAGGACCACCATCAGGAGGGGTCCTATCAAAGAAGTACATTTACACCACATACTTATTCCAGTACTCTACCACATAATAAGGTCGTGTATGGATCACCAAGAAACCTGGGTAATCCTTATATCTGAAACCCATGATTCACACTCAACAAAGGTGTGTCATCTTTTGGTACCGCCAAATCCAATAGCTAATCCCTGAAGAAGACTATTCACTAATGCAACTATATGATCAGTCGAGGTCTGTACAAGCCAGAAAACCTAGACCAATAACTTAATACAAACCTCTATGTCCTGAGGGTCTATCTCACAATAAAACCTTAGTGTTCCTTGATACTAGAACTTGAATAACATAATAATCCTATGCATACCATCATCTCTTCCTACTGGATCCATCGACTACTCAACATTAGGATGATCACCCACTCAATACATTGAAGGATACATGCACTGTTTAATAGGTGGTAGCACTAATTTGTGCCTGTCTAAAGGAAACACCTCATGAAAGGGTCCCTGAACTATGGCCTCATTTATCAACTAGTCATCACCATGACACTCTCAAAATCTTAGTTGGTTGTCATCATAGTGACATATTGAAAGTCATCAAGATGTACCAGAGTCAAAGAGCATATATACATGGGGATTTCACTTAAGAAGGGTATTCATAGGACTCGATCCAATATTATTCAAGTACCAAGTTCCCTAAAAGTAGTTAGTCAGAGTCATGGTGTATAGATATGTTGGTCATCGCACCAACACTAGGTTCCCTAGCCTGAAAGTCGTACTCAATACACTCTCACATCATTGTCCTAAGTCCCAAATAGACCTCATAAGGGGAAAACTCCAAACACCATCCAAAGGAATGAACTTCTTTGATACCACTATGTAATAACCTGACCCATCGGGGCCCACCCGGATGGTAGAAGGTTGGGACACTACAACCCTTTCCTTCATAGGCCAGTGGATGGAAAAAACGTCCAAGAAGTAATAAAATAAATGTGAGGTCTTTTCCTAGTGTACCAATCTTCATGCACCCAACCATATCCATGCAACATTGTAAAGGAATATAAAGAAAAATATTATAGCATATAAAGATAAAAAATTCATGCAACTATCTCTGGGGAATAAATCAAAGTAAGAAAGAATGAAACAAAAGTGTAAAAGGTAAAAATACACACCCAACCAGAAATGAATTCCTAAACTAAAAACTAGAAAAAAATTAAGTTATAAGAGTTTGGCTCCTAATCTTCAAGCTCGACCACAGTGCACATTCAATGAACCTGAGTATCCTATGATCCACCAAAATCACCACTTATTTTTATGTCCTCTATAGAAGACACGACACATGTAATAAAAAACTATGTAGGGGTGAGTATATACATACCTAATAGGATGCCCTGAAAACCAAAGGGGGAATAGAAGATATGATATAAGTATTAAGATCAACCCAAAGAAAGAGGGAAACAAAACCCAACAACACACACACACACACACACACACATATATATATATATATATATATATGTGATCATAAAATAAACCCAGATGAGAGAGAAAGGGGATATCCATCTCACAGCCTAGGCCAGGTCAATGAGTCTTCCAACAGCTCTAAAGGTCCATCACTGATGCTCAAAATCACATGTGTTTATATAAAACACATGATGGAGGGACCAAACCTCTCTAATTTACTCCATAGTTGAGTGTAACTATCTATAGTACAAGTATCTCATGTAACCTAAAGAGTTTGTGTGGAGGACATACACCTCTCTACTGCACTCCACAGTCGAGGGGCCACAATCTCTTATAGAGGACCTAGGCCCTAGTATGTCAGGGGGTGACACTATATGGGTAGATTTCGTTATAGGAACACTTCCTAGTGCATCAGGGGGTCCACTCAAGGTATAGAGGACCCATTCACTAGTACTTCATGGGGGTTCCACTTAATAGTTAAAAGACTCGCTCCCTTTTCTGTTAGGGGTGACACTAAGTAAGTAGAGGACCCACACACTACTCCATCAGGGGGTGCCACTTAGTAGATAGAGGACCCACCCCCTAATATTTTAGGGGGTGCCACTCAATGGGTTGAGAACCCATGCCCTAGTGTTTTTATGGGGTTCCACTCAAAAGATAGAGGACTGATGCCCTAATGCCATAGGTGGGTGCCACTCAAACTAGTGCAAGGAGTGTTGGGGACCCACACCCCGATGAAACAATGGGTTTCCAACCCTGGCCACTCTATAATGATTCAGTGTGGTCACTATCATCATCAATAATCTCTTAAATAATCATCATTCTTGGAAAATTCCATGTCATATCTCAAAATACACTATGAAAGCAACCATCATGTTCTATGCAGAAAATTAATTAGGATAGGATACTCACTAGCCAAAAGCAAGTCTATCCAAAATCCTGATGAGCACATGATGATTCTCATTAGTCCATAAGGACAAAAGGTCAATCCAATAATATTTCACCACAAATTTCCATTAATGTCCAAAGAGATCATGTTGTTGTAACAATCGTATAAAAACACCCATGATGGGAAATTTACTTACCCAAATCGAACACTTGGCGAAAACAAATCAATTCATCATAACATGTATGTACATCGATTCATGGGTCTGATCCATGAGTCATAAAAAGGTAACCAACATTAGTGGTTAATTTATCTCCTCAATTTCAGGGTCATGATTTCCTTGATGGATCATCATTCCGATGTTGTACGATGGAGATACATTGGAAACAAGATTCCATGACAAAAATAATAATAATAATAATTTTACTATTATTATTATTATAAAGATTTATTAAAAAGAGAGAAAATCCATGCCCATCCCCTCTTTATGTTCACAGCACATTCCTCCTCCTCATTCAATTTAAAAAATATTTAACTTATTTTTTTCATTATTATTATTATTAATGATAATATCAAGCGGGAGAAAATTCCTTAATACATGGGTGTATAGCCCCCCCCCCTGCCACATCTTCATCATGTAAAGTGCACTAAAGAGGGTTTCATGCCTCCCCTTTCACATTTTTTTATTTATTTATTTTTTCATTTCATTTAATTTATTATTTTCATTAATAATATTAAAATAAATTGAAACATAACTCTCCCCCAATACGCCCAAGTCACACGCCACCGGGGGTTTGAACCCTTTTATTTTTTTATATAAATATTATTATTATTATTATTATTAAAAATAATAACACACCGCCATCTATATATAACCCAAAATCAGATTCCAGTTGTTCTTTGGTGGAAAAACATCTACATCCATCTGTAGCAATTGCACGTCCCCAGATGTGCCTAATATTCACCTATTACTTGATCTTGTCACCCCTCCAGATCCCAGATCAATGGAGTATCACCAATATCCTAATCCATCCATTATTACATTCAAAAACCATTGATACACATCTCATTTGTGATACTACAATAAATATGGGGTTTTGATCGTGCTCGAACCCGCCCCAGTAATGTCGAACCGCAACCCCGTAGGCCAATGGTGAAAAATATTATGAACGGAGAGGGTAAAAAACAAGAGTAATGTAAATCGTCATTTTAAATGAATTATTGACCAATGATTATATAAATGGGGTGATATCAAGAGCAACAATGGGTTTAACACATCAATTATACAATAAGGAAGCAGGGTTCGTGCGAATGAATAAAAAAAATACGGATCAAAAGAAAATAATTAATCCATGGTAAATATTTTAATCAGAAGTGAGAAATAAAAAATTTAATATTCCTACCTATATTATGAATTTATCATTGGTGAATATTTTTTTCACCAATGATAAGGAAGACCTGCTACATTTTCTACTAGTTGATCCACCTTGATCTGATCATCATTCGTCATTCGATGTCGATCTGCCAATGAATAATGATATAATCATATTCTAAGATCTAGAAAGGTTCATTCAAAGAACACTTAAAAAAACTTCATAATATGGTATTTATTGGGGATTTTAATTTGGTTCCTTAATAAAAAATACAAATAAATAATTTATTTATTTTAATTAAATGCATGCACCAACAGTTGTCTTAACCGGAAGTCCAGCACTGACCAAATTTAGGTCACACCTAAGGTAAACCTAACATTCTGGACTGAACCATGTTATCAAATTTATGATTCAAGGATCCATTTTTTAATTAATATAATTTTACATGAAAACTACATGCACATGATATTAATATATTTGATATTTTTATAATATCAATTTTGGGCTCATCAGGCCTCAGAATCTCAGGTCGACCTAGCACCTAGATCTAAAAATATTTCTAGGAATGTTATAAAGTTTTACAAAGAAAAATTAGAGTCACAATATAAATTCTTTAAATTTAAAGGCATTTTTTAATAAAAATCGGTATTTTTCACTATTCATCAAAAAATTATTCTTTTCATGAAATTATCAAAAATTCAGAGTAAGCTAATTTTAAAATTTTTTATCCAAAAAATAGGTTCATTTTTTCAAATAAATTTTATAAAATTAGAAAAAAATTAATCTGATTCTTTGTTCACAAAAATTCTTTAAATTCATTTTTTAAAAAATTGTATTTTCGAAGTATATAATGACTACCAAAATTTTAAGTACTTATTTATCAATATATTTTCTTTATAAAAAAATCATTATACGTAGTTTTTGAAATGTGTTTATTACTATTAATTTTGAAAATTTTAACAGTTAGGTCATAAAATTAAAATTTAAATAATAATATTAATAGTATATTTCAGTTCATTAAAACTCAGTGTTGCATGTAATTCATGCTATTATAGAAATAAAATTTATTAGAAAAATAATATGTCATAAAATATCATGGTGTTACACTAGATACTTATGAAATTTTGAGATCATTATATTATGAAAAAAATTGTGGAGTTTCAAGAATGAATTTTAAGGAATGTGTGTTTCATGAAGGGGTGGAAGTCTCACCTTTTATAAGTGAAGAAAAGGTAACTTTTGTGAATAGACATTTAATTTTCAATTATATCCTTACACTGTTAAATTGTAAAAGACTCAAAAGGTTATAAAAAATGGAGTTTGGGGTGAGCTTGGTTCTATAAATCCTCAACCAAGAATTCCCACAAGGGTTTTAAACATAACGGAATTCATTTGTTCTCATATTTTTACTTTTACCTTTTTTTATCAGGGTAACTAGTTTTTTACCCAAGTAACATGTGTTTTACTAAAAATATAAAATAACCCATATTCCCAAATTTGGGTGTGGTGAACCTGCATTTAATCTCCATTTAATCTATTTCAATTTATAATTATGATAAAATTAACTTTTAAAATAAAATATTTTATAGATAAGAAAGTTGTTTTATAGAAAAATGTTTTTTTCAACATTAAGTGTTCCTAATATTATTTAGTACTTATATACAGTTAAATGAGAGATAATTTATTTAAATATAGGATTAAAAAATAAATTAAATTCACCTCTGAGAATTTATTAATTTATTTAATTAGATAAAAAAATAAACAACATTAATTAAATAATTCCTTGAAATTAACAATTTTACCATTATCATGGTCATTAACTTTAATATTATTAGTCATAATTTTATAAAAAAAATGAAATTAACAATATTATATAATATTTTCATGTTTATCTAAAATATGAAATCAATTTTTTGGATTTAATTTCTAAAACTGATGAAAACTAGTTTTTTTTTAATATAAGAAAATAAATTCGTTTTTAGAGTAAAATAATAATTATGTTTCCAAAATGATATACATGGGTTTTATAAATATAATATAGTAATTTTAAATGATTTATGTTACTTATAAATGTAAATATTTAATATAAATCGTTTCAAAAATATTTATTTTATTCTTTTATTATGATAATGTCATAAAAGTGATAGTTTTAGCGTTGTCGATATTTTTTCACTATTCACAAAAAAACAATTGCTTTCAGAAAAGTCCCAAACATTTATACTAAGATAATTTTGAAATTATAAATAAAAAAACAAAATTATTTTTATCTAATTTAGATTCTAGAATTTATAAAAAAATTAAATATGTATTATAAAGAAAACTATTTTTATAGAAAATAAACTACCTTTTTTAAAATAAAAAATGAAAAAATAAGGGAAAAATAAATGTGATAAATAATTTATTATATTAATAATTATAAGATTATACCATCCTTATTTGTACTTAAATATCTTGTTAATATTTCCATGTAATATCTAATCCTAAGGTATGCTCTGGTGGAAGTCAAGGGTGGTGATTTTGCTAGCATAGATCTTGTGAAAATTTCTATGAGATTAAATTTCTCTCACATATGTTTTCACTCATACCATAATTTTTTGGTTTTGGATTTAGGTTGGTCTAGATAAAACCCTTATTAAGCTACTTCCTTTACGAGATCAAATAAAATAGCTTCATACGAAATACTTCCACTTTTTTATTCCATTTCATTACTTCATAGATTTCTTAATATAGTTACTTCCTTGGATACCCATTAATTTAATGACTATATTATAATGGTAAAATTTTATGTTACCATATTAAGGTTTCATTTTAGTTCAGTGTTACATGTAAAACAATCTATTAACATAATATTTATTCAAGAAAAATACTTAGTGAAATATCAGGTTGTTACAATCAAGGAATGCTTAATGTGGGGATAAAATTGAATATTTTTATAGTTGAATAAAAATAAAAATGAAAAGGGGGGTTTATTTTTATATTTTTAATTTTGAAATAGTTTATAATAAAATCAAAAAAAATTAAATTAGAAATTGAATGTTTCATTGAACATGATCAGCCGAAGGGTATCCCTTAATGCACATATTTTATTGTTTCAAAGAAAGGATTTCAATCTTTTTAATACTTGGATTATACCACTTGAACCCAAAATGGTATATGATTTATGACAGGATACCTCAAAGGGTTTGGTTCAAAATGAAAATTTATTAATCAATTTTCATCAACGATGTGATTTATACCAAGAATCATAAAAAAAATTCACCAATGTTTCACATGAAGAACTTGATGTGTTGTTTAGGTTGTATGTTATCATTACCATGACATAAAAGTGCATGGACTTGATAGTGTTCATGTGAGTTAAATATACTGATATGAACTAAATAAACACCATAATTAAAAATAGGGAAGGAGGGGTGAATGAAATATGAAACATCACATGAGTGGGTACACCCAATCATGATCATTTGAGTGAAAGTGTGAAATAAAAGTACACAAATAAAATAAAATTAGAATAGGTGATGTAGAAAAAAAATAAAAGTATAATTGAAATGATCATACAATTATTATAAACATGAAACTCTAAATTCACATCAAGTTCTTTCACGGGCTATCACACAAATCTTAGAACTTGACGGGGGTTGAGGAAACCATATGATGGGTGGATGATCATCTGAGAACTCTCTAAAATGGAATCACTTACCCCCATGGGAAAACCACCTTAACATCTTCTGAAATTACTCTTTTATATAAAATTTTAATTACATGTAATGTATAAAATTATATGGTGTGTTTTCCATTTTTAGATGATTTCAACACTATTGGCACAAAATCTAGTCATTGCCTTTACTTTTGAGGTCAATTATTGGTAGGTAAGTATACACGGCATGTTGAACCATCATCAATGATGTGTAGTGTCAGATTCACCCACCAAACACTTAGAATAGGGATACAATGTAACGAACCAACCTATTCCAATCCAAAACATCACCCGATCCATCCTCCCACACAACCTGAAGTGAATTCTTGATCACCACGGGCTGGAAACAAGCTCTGGGAATAACCATCAATTACTCTAGGAATAATTTCATTACTAGTAAACCAGCATGACCCATAAATAAAATGGGACATCCACACCACTATCATATGATTCAACTACACATAAAAATAAACTCACAAATTATAAAAAAATTACTAAGCATATACCATATCAACATATATAAAACAAACATGCCACAACTATACATACATACATGGTATCTCAATTAAAAACCCCAAATAATGGTAGAATATCAAAACAAGGACTATATGTACATCCCAATATATAAAAAACACCAAAAATGACTCCACATGAGACAAACCCTATGAGACCATGTCTCTGCCAAAAAAATCTAAATAGAAGTAATTAAGAAGAGACACTATGTAACATGGTACCCTTGCCTCTACTTGTGTCTTGCAAAATAAAATTTAAAAATTCCCAATGGTCCAAGAAGGTTGTGAGTCACAAAGCCCAGTAAGATACCAAAATGAATTTATATAATTCTTTTATCAATTCTAACCAATAAACCAGTTTGAAAAAACTTTCAAAATAAACCCACTTTGAAAATGTACATTTTCAAAAAAAAACCTTTGAAATCCCTTTGGATTTCCTTTTAAAAAAAAATTGGTTTCCCAAAATAGTTTCTAACATGGATCAAATAAATAAACATGGGAAAAAATTCTCAATATATCTAACATGGAATAATAAGAATGATCATAATAATAACTTCAAATAATCATATAAATTAAAATGGGAATAATGCATATCAACAAAACAAAATGGAACTAAAAAATCATTAAATTATATAAAACAATTTGTTATGAGTAATGCACACCTAGGTATCGAGAAATTAGGCCTAATATTAGTGAGTAAACAATTATGTCAACTATCTAAGCAAATGGAAGCTCTCGCAGTCTTCCTCAGGACCAACATGGAAGCTCTCATGGTATTCCTACCTAAAGGCTCTCCTGGTCCCTTGGATACCAATTTGAATGCTTGTGTGGCCCTCCCACTGATGGCTCACATAGTCCTATGTAAAACCCCTCACTCACACCCCATTTAACCCATGTTCTTCCCCATGAAAAATTGATCTCAGATAAGTTCTCATATCAAATAAGCTACAACATAATCCATTTCATAAACAAACATGACCATTTATCAAAACACCTTTCCTAAGGTAAAAATAATTTCTAAAACCACTTTGAATATATTTTTAAATCCCATAAAAACATTTTGATCCATTTTAATAAACATTTGGTGTGCATAAAATCCACGCAATTTGGGAAAACCCCTTTAAAACTCAAATTTCCAAACCAATCTATGAAACACATAAATAATGGAATATGAATCAAGAATAAATCAATTGTATGGAAATTTAAACAACAAAAACCAAAGTAGATATATAATTTAAAGTTAATCTATTGAAAACAACCTTAAATAGATACACCTACATTAGATTCAGTCTAAATTTCTTCACCTTCGATGATGACTACCCGGAAGAGGAAAAACAAATCCTCACACACCTAATACATAAGAAAATAAAACAATTCCCTAATTACACATCATATATTCATTCAACATCCCAACTAAGGTTACAAGTCTCTATGAAAATATAAGAACAAGCATGAATAGGGGGAAGGAAGAAGAAACACAGGAGTGATTGACTTACCTTAATCCAAACGCCAAGATCTCCAAGAGAAATCACCACCAAGGGAGAGGGGAAGCTCCCACACTAAGGGAGAGAGTTTTTGCACAATGGAGGAGGGAAATCATCCCCCAAAACATAAAAAGACAATATGGTTAATTTCTTAAAAAAACTTATTTTTAAGTGAGCCTGATTGGGTCACACTTTTTGGTCGCACAGTTAGAAAAATCATGCGACAACCATTTAGGACCCACTTTTCACCTAAAAATGGGCCACATAGTTACCCCTAAGAATCTGCCCAATTTGGAAAACTATTCTCAGGCTATTTTAATCCCACTATCCCAACCTGAATCACCCTCACATGGTTATCCACATGGTTAAAAAATCATGCTCTAACTATGTACCTTGAACTTTCATCCCAAAAACTCCCAGTTTTGACTCCTGGTATCTGATAACTCTAAGAACGCATAAATAGATAAATAAAAAACAAAATAATATATACCAATGACCTGGTAGGTATTAAATACATGATGTTTCTATTAGTCAATATGGAGTTTCATGTTTTATTAGGAACCTAGATGTGTACTATGGGGATCGGATTCATGTGTTCTTCTGTAATTCATGGCGTGTATATTTTATTTTTTCTACAGATTCATCTTAAAATGTTAATTTTACCATGAAAACTTGAAATATATCCAAAAATACTGAAATTAAATACTTAAACTTATAAGATCATATAACAAATATTATCTGAATTTTTACTCAATAAAACACACCAAAATAATATAAAAAAAATTGTGTGCATTAATATGTCATTAGAATATAAAACTAATAAATTTTTTTACTCCTACTAAACTTAGGGTATACACATTCTTCAAACAAATTCATTTCAAATCCAAAAAATGATAATTTGATGAAACTTGTGATATTATTTATAAAATATTGATTATTCCCAAATTTGTATTTTTTTTAATCTAAAAACCATTATCTTTGGATCACATGATATAATTTTTTTGGTTTCACCCTATAAATTGTTTTATCAATGTCACCATTGAGAAACATGGTCTTACAATCCATCTGATGTATCTCAAAGTCAAAATGTTCCCTGAGTGTCATAATGATTCTAAAAGATTCATTTGATAAAACTAGGGAGAAAGTATATTTATAATCAATACCTTCTTGTTGAGTAAATACCTTTGCTACAAGGTAATCTTTATATCTATCAACATTACCATGTGAATCACTTTTGGTCTTAAATATCTATTTGCAACCAATAGGTTTCAAAACTTTAAGAAATTTTATGAGACTAAATATATCATTTTATTTCATGGAATTCATCTCATTATTCATGGTAATAGTACAATTATTTAAATTATAACACTTCTTAAGTTGATTAAATTTGATTGTATCATCTCTCATCACTCTTATGTCAAACTTGTATTCTTGGAGATATATGATTTAATCATCAAAAAACACACTTCTCTATTATCTAATGAATCGCCTTAGTGGTATTTTCTATTGATATTTTTAATTTTTATCTTCAAGAGAAAATTATTTGTTTTTGATAGATAATTAATTATAAATATCTTTATTTTCAATATTTTCTAGTTGAACAATGTTAAGTAAATAAATTTTCTCATTTCATTAAGAAATTATAGAAAAAGAAATAAATTACTATTAAAAATAATAATTTTTCTAATATATTCCTCTATAAAATAATCATCCTCATAGAAACTAGGATTTCCATCTTAAAAAAGTATCATGATATGGGCTCAAAAAAATTTAACCCCTTAATCTTTCAAGATATCCAACAAAGTAACTACTAACAATTCTATAATTTGATTTCCTATTATTTGGCCTAAATGAAATTTCCTTAGTAGGATAACTCCAAATTTGTAAGTGTCTAATGTAAAGATTATATCCAATCTAGAGTTAATGAGAAATTTTTTTAGATACCTTATTTAGAACCATATTGAGGATATATGTTTCAATATTTATTACTTCACCCTAAATAGATTTTGGTAAAGTAGAATGGATAATCATACTTCTTACCATATTCCTAAGGATTCTATTATATATATCCATAATCCCATTATTGATAGGTTTTCCAAGAATTTTGTATTATGTGACAATATTTTGTCCCACTATGAATTTATCAAAAGTTCATGGACATTGTTCACCTAATCTATCATATCTACTCTATTATTCACCACTAGGATCAGATTTAATGACTTTAATTCTTTTTTTATGTTAATTTTCAACTTTATTTTTAAAATCATTAAAAAATAAAGGGATTGAGACTTATAATTAATTAAATATCAATATAAATTTCATGAATAGTTTTTTATTGATGTGATAAACTACTGTTGAACATTCTAAGAAGTTGTAGGTAATAAACCACAAATATCAGTTTGTATTAGTTCTAAGTCATAAAAGTGTCTATCAGAACATAATTTTCATATATTTATTGATAGAGTTAGTAATTTCATATATTTTACTTGGAATTTCAATGATTTTAATCCCACTATTTTACAATTTTATGAGTAATTATCACATATTTTGAGTATAATATTATTTTGGGATTTTGTGAGGAAATAGATTAAATCTTGTGTTTTAATTGTTTATGTTATCTTTAGAAATTATTATAATAAACCATACATTTAATATTTAGTGACTATTTAATGTATTATAAACAAATAAGGGGGATTCTGTGTTTAAATGAATATTATTTAATGGCTATAGGTTCTCATGGTTTCTTGACTTCATGGTCACTTGTTTGTCATGTAGTCAATCGATCAACCGAAAGAAGAGATCGAAAATAAGAAAAATTTCTAAATCATCCATGAGGAAATTTATTGACCACATATTCAATATGATTGAAAGTTTTAATATTGACTATAATAAGAGATATACCATAAGAATATGTCATTAGCTGACTATGAGGTCGTCATTCGACCGCACATTGAATCAAACCGACCACATGTTAATCTGAACTACCATAAAAATTTATTGATCACATTTTGACCCTACTAAATGGTTAGTTATTTTCTATGTGGTCACTTTCTATCATTGATGATCCAATTAGTTCCACCTCATTTTAAATCTAATACTTTATCAAAAATCAATTCACTAATGGTCATGTGCAGGCTTTATGAAACTCACATGCACCTAAAAACATAGCTTTGGGATACCAAATAAGTACTCGTACCACTAATAGAAGGTTTACTAGGGGTTAAAATATGTATAATATTTATATAAATATAAAAGAAATAAATATTGAAGTTATGGATCTCATTAAGATTTCAATACATGAGAAATAAAAGAAACCCAAGGAAAAAATGAAACCATCTAGAAATTCAAAAGGAGGATCTTAGATGGTTTGACCATCTAAAAAAATAAGGGAAGGAAGAAATATTTTAAGAAATAACCAGTTGCTTATAAATAATAAGAGTCTCTATGGTGAAAATGATTGGACACTATACTAAATATTTGGATGAAGTTATGTCGTTATTATGTTTCATTATTGAAACTTAGTTTACTTCATTTTATAACTCACACTTTAATATTTTTTATTAAATTTCTTTTTTTTATCTCATATTTATTCTTTATTAACTATTATTATCATTATCATGAGTAGATAATCTGATAATTATCCTAGGGGTGTAATCTAGTGATCGAACACAAGTCTTCATGTGTTATTGATTAATTATTAATAATTTATTTCAGTTAGGTTGAGGGTAATCTAAGTGGGAAAGACCCTATGTGTCTATACTTGGTCATCTGAGGTCTTTTTGCTCCATTGGAAAAATTCTACCTTGATGGAGGATGTGTATGTGTAGTGAAATTGATGAGTGCGCTATATATTCACAACTAGGGTATAATAGAGTGTTCATATTTGATAGAGTGTGTTCATAAGTAAATATTAAATTGATAATAAGATGATGAAGGTTCACTTTGGGTGATTCTCATGAGAGTAAATACTTTATTTATAAATTCATAATATTTTCATTACATTGGAATTTTTATCTTTTTCATTCATTCCTTAACCAACCCCTTGAATTTACTTTATTTGATAAAATAGGAAAAACCCCAAAAATATTCAAGTGAAACAACTCTAGTCAGTTACTATGTTGCACTAGGAAAACATAAACAGTAAATTTTCTCACAACCCATGAAAAGTTTGATGTTAAATCTTGGTGTCATTTTTAGGATTCCAATTAGTCATTCACTCACTACTCCTTTTTCACATTTTATAAATAGATTCTTAGTTTTCATATAAAAAAATTAAAAAAATATATTTTCCATGATGTTTTCAAATTGAAATTATTATGTATGGACTGAAAATTCATGTGTGAAATAAAATAATAATAATTACATTACAAAGGTGAAGACCGGTTGTAAAGAATTATAGAACACATACAGAAACTAAAGATCAAAATAGAATGGCTAGTTGAATATGTTTTTGCATATCAAGAACAACATATGGAGTAACCTAAACCAAAACATGAACTAGAACTAAGTGGTGGAAGATATCTCTGAGCCATTTTTGTAAAAAACCTAAGGATAGTGATAATGATTTAATTAAAAAATTATTATCATTGAACCACACTAAACCATGGCTAGAAAATATTCTTTAAGAACACATTCATGATAACACATTCATGGGAGATAAATAAACATTGGATTAATCTTGGAATTAATTTATAGAAGGTAAAATGAAACATTATTTCCTTACCCTAGAAGAATAAGAAGAATCTAGACCACTATATCTTTCCCTAGATATGTAATAATAAACTATCCAAGTAGTAGAATTTGAAGAGAAGATGGAGAAGCCTAACTGATTGCCTTAAACCCTTGTAACACTGCTCCAAATTGTACTTACCGATGAAATGTAAATTGAATCTGAACAAACCTAGGGATATATTCCTTTCCTGAACTCAATTTCCTAAAATTTTATTAAAAATTAATTCATCATTAACTCCCACTATTTAAATTTTTCAAATTCATTAAACACTTGGTTTTCCTTATAGGATGAATATAAATATGATTCATCTAAATAGGAAAACATGGAGATCCCCAAAAATATTGAATAATTATTGGATGGAGTATATGAGATGATTCTAGTGGTTATGCATGAAGAAACAACTATTAAAGATTCTTACAATATGGGAGCATTAAATTTAAATTTAGACTGCTTCAATTTCATTAATATAGACTTATTCTCTAACTTTACCCTTGTTAAATCTATTTATGCATCTCATTTTGAGTAGGCCCTGGAAGTGAAGGAGGAGTCTAGAAAAGTAACAACTGAAAAAGAGGAGGAACCATTATTTATTTTATCCCCACCTTGTAATCTATATTTTATTTCCATGGGGATAGAACTAATTCATTCTATCTTTGGGGTCATATACATCCAATGTGAAGTAATTAAAACTATAAGGAATAATTACTGGTGCTTCGACTAAAAAAATAATAATACCCACAATCAGATTATGGATAACTATTAGAAATTCTTGTCTAGGGATACTAAAATACTAGTACCCACTTGGGTGTTCAAATCAATAATTTTTCCCTTCTCTTTCCATTTCTTTTATTTTCCTTATTTCAATAAATTTATCATGTTGTTTTTTGTTTTCTCCCTTGTAGGTTTCCTATAGATGGAATTTAAGAGACTAACTCAAAGTTTCCTTTACAATAAACTAGGTTTTATTTCCCTTTTACATTTGTTTAAATCACTATAAATCTTTTGAGTTAATACATAAAAATTAAGATGCAATTTTAGATAATTGTGAGGGAGTGGTACCAACTAGTTTAGTTCTTAAATTTTTTATTTTCTTTTTTTGGAGCATTTTTAGTTTAGGGACACTGATATTCATTGAAAAATGTTGTAAAATTAAGTCTATCTTGATATTTTTTACAAAAATGGTTAATTTAATTTTATAAAAATTTAAATGATTGCTAAAATGGATTTTTATTCTTGGTTTTAAATCTTCTCATTTAACAAAGTTTGATAAAATTTTAAAATCAATAGGAACTGGTGTTTTCCACAATTCTTAAATTTTCCCTAACCCATGAGGTTTCTAAGAATTTTTGACATCTTATTTTTATTTATATTTTTCTTAAGACTCTTGTGTCTTGCTATGAAATATAGAAAAAAAAATTATCATATTAAAATCTTTTATATTTAATTAATTTTGTTTTTTAATGATTGAGGCACTATTTTGAAAGCCCATTTTTTACATTGAACTTTATTTTCAAGCATGAACTTGCATATGACCATTTTTATTAATCCCATAGTAACCATGAAAAACTATGTTAGGTAGATATATTATGATCCAAAAATCCCTACATACCTATTCTAGAATTTAATAGCATGAATATGATTGAGCTAAAGTATGGGAGAGTGAGAATTTTTCTACTTTAAAAAATCTGCTGGATTGTTGTCTGAGCTACTACACACTATTTACTATTATTGTTTGGTAAGAAAATTCATTTTAGAAAGATTTTTTTATTTCCCAAAAATTATTCAAATATGGTTCAGGAGTTCACCACTACTTCAAGACTAAAAAGTTTCCTCTCTTTCCATAAAAAATATGATTCAGAAGAGAAAATCATATCATAATTATAGGCTGAAAAGTGCCAAAAAAAGGGTAAGAGGGAAGAAATATACTCATTGATTCTAAAAATTCCAAGTTGTAGACTACCCAAAAAAATAAAAAAGATTTTATAGGTCATCTATGTGAAATATAAGAGTGAGTGTGGACCTATTATTGATTTTAAACTAATTTATTCATTTTAGATCATTTTAGAATCAAGCATCATCATTTTACCTCTATAGTTTTACATTATAATAAAAAACAAACCTTAAAACTTAGAAAAACCCAGGTGAAATTCCTCATTATTTTTTATATTTTATGATTTTGTGATGTGGAGATTCTAGGAGGGAACCAATCCTATAAAAATCATGCATTCTCTTGATACTGAGAAATGCTCTAATTCAAAATCATTGAGTGAAGAGAGATACATATCAGAGGAGTTGAGAAAAAATACACATAAATATTTACAGGATAATTAATGGATTTTTATGCCCAATGAGGAATAAGATAATTTAAATCCATTAGAGTCGTGATAATTCTTAGGTTGTTTGAATTGATAAGTGTTTTCAATTATATATTGGGAAAGCTTGTTTGACCATGGTATAAGATGATTATCCATAGTGAACTATTTATGTGGGGGGAATTTACATAGTCAATAATTTCATATATTTATGTTGTAATTTCAATGATTTTAATCCCACAATTTTACCATTGTGTGTATAATTATCACATATTTAGATTATAGGAGTGTTTGGGTCTTTTGTGAGTAAATTTATTAAAAATTTTGTTTTAATTATTTATTTTATCTTTGTGAATTATTAGAATAAAGACTACATTTAATATTAGGTGACTATTGATGTTATTGTAAATAAAAAAATGGAAATTATATATTTAAATGAAGATTCTAGAATTTGTTTAGGTTCTCATGGTCACTTGTTCGTCATGTGATCGATTTATTGACTAAAAGAAGATATCAGCCACAAGAAGAAGTTATCAACAAACCATGAGGTAGTCAATTGACCATAGGTTGAATCTAATCTAATGTGTGAAGATTGAATGCAAGAAGAGATCATCTATAAGGAAAACTTCTCAACTCACTATGAGGAATCCAATCGACCACAAGTTGAATATGACTGGTCGTGTGATTCCCTGGACCAGATCACCTAGCCTAGGAAAAGGATTCCATATTGTCTTCTTTCATGCCTACCTATATGAAAGAGGTTATCAAGTAGTGGAAAGTTCTTAAGAAAAAACATGGGGAGACTATGCCCCTGGCAATATATAACCATCAGAGTATACATACAATAACATAATTAATAATTAGAGTGAACAATGGAAAAACATGGAAGAAATATCAAAAATAATATCCCATGATATATGAAAATGGAATACAAAATCTAGTAAAACATGTCAAACATATCCACACAAGAGGAATATATATATATATATATATAATAAACAAAATAAAAATGAATAAAAGATTCATCTCTACTAAATGGTCCTAGAGTCTATCCCAGTATTACCTTGATCAACTTGATCCTCTTGTTCAACTTCCCTAAGTGGGGCCCTTTTCCACATTTGAAATCCTTGACCAAAAGAGTTTTCACACACACTGTGATGACCATGAAATGTGTGAGTATAAACCCAGTAGAACAACATAAATTAATCCTTATCATAAATACAATAGGTCATATAAAAGTGTATATGATGAAAAAAATCAACCCACTAGGTGATCATGTGCTAACCATCCCCCAAAAAACCTCGAACCTACCTATTTCTGCTCACTCTCAGAAGGAATGTATATCAGAAACTCAATAACATATATATCTCATCACCCATGAATATCACTCAATTCATCACCTCATCAAGAACCTTGACCCATCCTTGAATACTCAGGGAGTTCCATCAATTCACCTCAACCCATATAGCAGGCTCTATGGAGGTCAATCAAGTCACCTCGACCCATCCCCACAGGCTCCAGGGAGGTCAATCAATCATATTGACCCATCCCTATAGACTCTAATGAGTCCTCATTTAAGCACATCGATCCATCCCCATAGACCCTAGGGAGGTCATATATAATCACATCATCCCATACTCATTGAAAATAGAGAGTCCATATACAATCACATTGGCTCATCCCCACAGACTCTGAGGGGGCTACATACAAGCACAAGAACAAGCATCAGCATACAAAAACGCAACCCAACCCAACATCTCACTCATAATGAACATCATCACAATCGTACTAAACCATATCACTCATGTTTATTACTGTATAACATGTCCAACTATTCCACACCACACATGAATATCCCACAATATCCCAAGAACCCAAGAACCATCATTCCATGTCATTTCATCCCCTTATAAACTCAAACTGTACATTCCAAGCTTATTTAGCGAAATATAAAACCCTATAATTATCACATATATAAGTCTATAATTTAGTAATTCCAAGGAAAACCCTCAAGGGAATTCACTACTTAAACCCCGAAATCATCTACCCTAGCCACACTAGCCTCAACTGAGCCCAAACAGCTCACTCCAAGATTAACATACCAACAAAACAACCCTATTCTCAACCCAGGTACATGGATCTCTTTCTATGTTTTCAAGGTATACACATCATATTACCTCTCTAATGTTCCTACCACTTTGATATGGATAAAACCTACTTGAATTGACACCAAAAGTATAGGTATCATTGGGCTACACACACATTAACATGCAAATCGAGGCATGCCATTTTATATAAAATATATAAAATGGTAAGGACTTCCAAACTCATACTTTATGGAGCTAAAAGACCAAGAATTTCCACTTTATTCAATCCCGATACATTACATGGGAGAAAAAATACCTGAATTTTTAATATTAGGGTTTTACAAAGGGGGAAATAAAAATGATGTAATAATATGATATCTAGGTCATGCATAGGGTTACCCTTACTGAGAGAAGTCTATCATAATGAATAGAACTTTGATTTGGAAATAAATGAGGTCTTAGGAGATATGGTAACCCAAAACATTCCATTCCCATACAAAGTCGCATAAGTGGTTAAAGGGATGAGTTTCAGGGGTCCCAAATGAGTCCCTCATTTTAAAATAACTAAAACGCCACCTAGGAGTAGTTCATGATGGTAAAGAAACTTTCATGCCATGAAAGTTTGGGAAAAAACCCATCATGAGTACTAGAATCATTTTTAATGGAATATCACCTTATTTTACACTATAAATTCTTACCTAAAGCTTCTCATTAGATCCAAGTCCATACCATTTCTCTTGAACCTTATCCTAAGTCTTCCGGACACCTTCAACAACACAAAAAGACTATTTTTCACAAATTTAGTCCAAAAACATAAAATGTAATGAACCTCAAAAATCTAGTGAAATTAAACCCCCCCCCCTATAATTATCTCTCATCCTCAAGAAGCCTTTATAGGAATATCTCCTGAAAAACCCAACTATCATCCCAGATATCTCTTAGATCCTTCCTTGGAGACATCAACACAAACACATCACTCAATCAAGAGGCGCTACCCTTCCCCATATCCCTTTCCTCATTTTGATCCTTAAAACACGTATTGGATGATCCTCAAGATAAATTTATACCTCTATCATAACATTATCATTAATGGATAATAAATTGGGTCCCATTATCACCCTAATCCATGGTACCACTTCACATATTTCCCCAATTATCGATCCCCCAAAATGACACTTCACTACATTTCATCGCATGATTCACCCCTAGATTATGCAACAAAATGGGGTTTTACCCCCAAAATCATGTGATGAAATGGGGTTCACCCCTTAAAACATGTCCCAAAACTGGTTTCACCACCTAAATCATCCCACAACTACACTAGCTCCCAATGAAAGCTAGTTTAACTGCTCAAGACTTTCTATGTTGGTTGGCATCACCCATTTACATCTGGTCATCTTTAGTCGATACCCAGACATGGGTGTATCTCATTCACCAACACAACTCAGTCACTTATACACCTGAACCATCACTACACACATCTATCTGTGGTTTATGTTCACCTACTCATCACTCTTGATGTGTAAAAAGAAAACTTTATCTCTACCAATCCACAGGCATGGACCCACTTCACGGTCAGTTGAACACTAGAACTCATGATCACTACTAACACCTTATAAATAGGATCACATATAAATCCTAATATATTCATCTCAAGGCCACATTTTTAGATTATTAAACCACCATGTTGAGATAAAAACCCCAAAACAGACTTATAAAAACCCTCCAGCTGCTAAACTCACTAACTAATTCTACCCATATCACCAAACCATCAGCTATAATATACTTTACAAATCCAAAAGAAAAGTAATGGAATTATAACACACCTCAACATCACACAAATAAATGTTGATCACCACCATATCTCATAGAATTCCACCATGATTTCATTGCACCACTCTGAAAAAATCCACCAGACATGGAAACCTCAACCCAATTTATTAACCTTAGGTCTTAAAATTCTAACATCTTAGCATACCTTACATAAATATGGTTATTCCTTAGTTTTCATCCCCAACCAATGATAAAAAACACTAAAGGCAGCACAAACCATATACAAAAGGCCAAACTAAACCACCATAGAAGTTCCCAAACACTAACCCACACATTGGAAGGACTCACAGTATGAAACCACTTTCATCCCCACATAGGCACCAACAAGCCTTATCATCATCTAAGTATACCTAGACTAAGAACTTTTACCTTAACCCATTATAAAAATATGGTACTCTACCACACATAGGCTCCACTTTATATTTCAATATCACCACTATAACTAGTTCCCTTTCACTTAGACAAACTACTCAAACTTAGATTCATCGATGATCATCACGAATGTCCCACACTCCTCTATGGACCTGGCACAAGTTCCATGGAAATTAAATAGAATGATTCCACTTTCCTATACATGAACACACCACAAAGTGTTATGTAGATCCTTAACACATCCACTCCCAATGTAGTTCAACAAGGAACTACCCATCAGAGTCACTACCAATCACACCCAAAACTCTACAAGCAACTACCCATCAGTATTATATGCCAACACTAACCACTCACTCGAAGTTCATTCTCCAATGACCATTCCAAAATCCCAAGTTTCCTAAAACCTTTTAAACCAGATCCCAAATCCATTTCATCACACTTCTCAAAGCACACCACCTCTTATCATAACTCATGACCACCATGTCTCGCATGGTGTCTACAATTACAAGGAACAACCAAAAACCTTGCTTCACTTTGAGGTGTGGCTTTGGTTTCCAAACTGAAACCACAATCTAAACCTACTAGGATCCCTTTTATGGTATGAATATATAGTTCATGTCATGAACCACTATAGATAGTAACACTTCCACTTCTGACTGGTCTAACATCTTAAAACTAACCTATGAGTTTCTCCTAAGGCCTAAAAACTCTCATAGAGTTTATGCTCTAAAAAACCAAAACGTCACTTTCCAAGCCAAATAATCAGTCCCGCATTGATCAAACATTTCCACCCAAGGTCTCTATAACTTATAACATGAACTACCATTCACCTAGTTCCATAACATCCAACATGTTTTCCACTCAAGGTAAGGAGAACATCCACTCACACACCTCTCAAATATTGTAAAAACCAACTGATATAGAACCAATGTATGACAAGATCAACCATTTTTATATACATCTTATTGGACATATCTACTCCTAGAGACACATCTTAATAGACTTGGTTAAAACCTCCCCATAGTCCATCTAACTCATAGGTCTCTACCCAAAATAGCTACCCATTAATCAAACCACTAGAGGGTCCACATCAAGCTTAAGGGATCACATTGAAACTTTCCTCCAATAACTCCACTTTATTCACACTATAGAGATCCACACAACCATCACATAGAAACATCTCAAGTCAAAATCCCATTTCAAGGGTCCATTGCTTACCAAACATGAATTGAAAATGGACAACCACCTCCAAGCCCATCCCCTAAGGGGGGTTACTCTCAAAACCAAACATTAATAACACCTAAAATCAATCCAATAACAATAATAAATGGGATTGTATGATGATCTCACTACATATCATGTAAATATAGTTTTAAGTTCCAAAAAGGCCTCACAAAAACCTCATCTCAATGGGACAAACCATTTACACCCTTTTGAAATATCATTTTCAGACAAACTTTTAACCAAAAAATCATGGGAACCACTTTAAAACTATTTTAAACCCATTAAAACACAAATACCCCTTTTTCTATACATAATTTGAAAAAAACAACCATTTTCTCTATTTGAAACAATTCTACAAAAACCAACACTAAACCCAATTCATAACTGAAATGGGACCAAATAACTTTTAAAATCCCAATTCCATTTAAATTTAACCATTGGAACATTTCCATAATAACATATAATTAAAAATACCATTAAAACCAAAATCCCTTGAAAATACATTTAACACCTTGTATGAAAAGTGAATTTTACATTTTAAAACACTTAGAATGATTAAACAAGAAACAAGAGACAAGGGAAGAAGCAAAAATAAATAATACCTACCTGCCTACTCAAGGCTCCCATCTATGTCATCAATACCAATATGTTATTCACAATCGCACATAAAATATATAACATACCTAGAATAATTTAATTAGACATCACCAATGATGTATTTTGGAAAAAATAAACTATATTATTGTTGGAATTTAATTAATTTAAACCTCTATCAACCATAGGAAAATAGTTTCATTCCATGTGAACCTAAATGCCTATCCAAGATGCATGACCTCACCCACTATTACCAATCGGGCCAAGAAAAAATCCAATAAATCATAACACCAAAATCATGTGCGTCACCTGAGGTGAAATTTTTCAAGGGTAATAATGAAAACCAAAACAGAAATCATACCTATGGAAATATGGAATTCCCTTGTACTTGGGTTAGCTACACCCAGGCATGAGTTCCATACCAAGTCCTGAAAATTCCCTAAATCCTATATTCCAAATACCAAATAGTAATAAAAAATAAAAAGGACCTTGATACCATTTTTTGATTCCCTAGCCTAGATCTCCATGCTTGGGCTAGGGATTCCACATATGCCTCATGTGAACCTCCTTGTATGTAAGAGGATGTTGACTAGCTGTGAGGGCCTAAAAAATGTGGGGAGTTTATTCCATCAGTAATATATAACCACAAGAGTACACATATAATAAATTAAGTGGTAATCAGAGTGAACAAAAGAACTAAAATACAAAATTAATATCAATAATAACATCCCATCCTATAATAATATGAAAAACAAAATCTAGTACGACATGTCAAAGAGATCCCCATAAGAGGAAAATATATATAAAATAAAAAAAAGAAAAAATAGATAAAAGATTCATCTACACTAGATGAACCTGAAGTCTATATTGATATCTCCTTGACCAAACTACTCATCTTGTATAACTTCCTGAAGTAGTTACCTTACCCTCATCTAAAATCTTAGACCAAAAGAGTATGTATGTGCATAGAGATACTCATTTAGAGAATGATTATTAACCCAATATGACACCACCAATGTGTCATTATAATAAATAAATTAATTCATATAAAAGTGTATGTGATTATAGAAAATAAATATATAAATAAACATCCAAATAACTAGGTGAGCATGCACTAACCAGGCCACCCCCAACCCCAGCCTTACCTGCTTCAACTCATTGTTGGAAGGAACATCTGTTTGAAACCCAGTAACACATATATCCCATAAACTACACCTTTCACTCAGTTCATGTCCTCATCAAGAATTCCAACCCATCCTGGCATACCCAAGAGGTCTATCATGTCACCCCAAACTATCCCTACTAGATCAATGGAGGTTAATAAAGTCACTCTGACCCATCCCTATAGGCTCTAGGGAGGTTAACCAATCACATCAGACTATCCCCACAGAATCTATGGAGGTCGCATCAGACCATCCCCACAAACTCTAGGGAGGACACATATAATCACACCAACCCATACCTATATAATTTTGGGAGGAATATACAATCATATGTTCAATAATAAACATGCATAAACACAACCTGGATTGATGCTTCACTCACAAAAACTATCATCACAACAGGGCCAAATCATCTCACTCATGGTCATCCACACATCACATGTCCAGCTATTGTACCACACTCAAAACGATATTTAAACATCCAAATAACCCAAACATCATAATTTCATGTCATTCTATCCCCTTATGAACCCAAATGACACTTTCCAAACTCATTTACCTAAGTGGACAACCCTATCATTATCATCTATAAAAGGATTTCATTCATTGATTCCAAAGTGCACACTCAAGTGAATACACAATCGGAACCACAACATCATATAATTGGCCATGATAGCCATAAAAAATCCAAAACAACTCATTACAATTCTAAAATCTCAAGCACACAACCCTACACTCTACCCTGGTACATGGATAACTTTATCTATTTTTAAGGAATACATGTTTTAATCCCCCCTATAAGGAACCTAAAAATTTGATAAAGACCTTTATTACTCATATTAACACCAAAATAATATGTCTCATAGGTAAACACACACACAAACATGAAAATCAATGCATACTATTTAATATAAAATCTATAGAATAGTAAGGACTTCCGACCTCAAGCAGAACAGTTCTAAATCACCAAGAATCTCTACCTGATTCGATATTGATGCAATGATTCAGAGAAAAATACCTAATTTCATCACATTATGGTTTTAGAGAGATAAAACCAAAAACAATGGAATAATATGAGATTTGGGTAATGTTTGAGGTAATCCTTACTCATAGGAGTCCATTGTAATGAATGGCGATTTGACCCAACAAGAAACAAGGTGGTAGGAAATCCGAGAATCCAAAACCCTCAATTCCCATCCAAAATCATGTAAAGGAGTCAAAGGAGTGAGTTTGTGGGGTCCCAAAGAGTACCTCATTATAAAATACCTAAAACACTACCTAGTATCAGTTCATGATGTGAAAGGAATAGTCACACTGTGAAAGTTCAGGCCATGGCCTATCCAGATCACTAGCATGGTTTTTCATGGTGTGACACCTTGTGTCATGCCATAATATTTTGACTACGGCTTCCCATCAACTACATCATCATAATCATCATCATCATTTAATTATTTAAAATAAGAAAAAGGGATAAATCCTCATACAAAAACAAGAAAGAAACTATGGGAGTCTGAAATAGTGAAGCCTGAGAGAATCCCCTCGAACTAATTCTACACTATTAAGGGGAAAATATAACAATCTTTAAAAACAAGTAACCATAACTCCTTAAGAGGAACTAGATTATATGAAATACATGACTTTATTTCCCTTGAACTAAGTATTAAGGGTGTTCATGAAATTATTGATGAGGTTATTACACTTGAAATATAGTAGGAAACATTCCAAGGGATGCCACAAAGGACAAGAAATGTGTTATGAATGATTTTGGAGTTTGTTTCCACCACATCTAGGTCAATGTTATTTCTATTAAAAATCTCAAGACCTAAAATAATCTCCCTAGATTCATTCTGTATAGAATCTATTTTACCAAATAATGAAGTGAAATTAAGAATAACAGAACCCCTAGTATCACGAACAATGTCATCAACCCACATTGTTCCCATACCGCATGAACCACCCGTATTAACTTTAAAGTCAAACCTGTGAGGGTGATAGTGAATCTACCATCCCTAGGGGATCTTAGGGGAGGAATAGTGGGATGTTTTTGTATACATAATAAGCCTCAATAATGGGTTGTTAGTCTAGTTTTGGATAAGCTAAGAAATATCAAGAATCGAGCACCTAGTTCTGAAAAAAAAAAGAGAAAACCTGAAGCAATAAACACCCTCGTACTAAGATTTTTTACCATCAGCTACAGGTTTGGCCTACTTCTCCCAAACATGTTCCCAAGTCCACCCAATAAAGGTATAAACACAAAATACCATTTTTAACATGCCCTAGATGAAAACATAAATTTTATCATGGATCAAAAATTTAAGGGTGCTACTGACTGCATGTTAATCTAACCAACTATAGAAAATGATAGAAAACATGATGAACCTACTGTATGGTAAATTTTATTCCTTGATTTCGTTTTCAATCATGATTTATCCAATTTTTTTCACCTCACAATCGATCCAAGTTTTTTTTAAATCATCTCCTGGAAGGTCACATTATGGCTTCGTGAAACTCACTTTCACTTCAAAAGGAAACATTGGGCTGCCACCTCAACACTCATGGAACCAAAAAAAGGTTGATGAATGGATTAAAACATTGATAATATTTCAATCAACATTGTGGAAGGAAAGTTTTAATCCATGCATCTCATGAATATTTGATGTTGTGTAAGAGAAAGAAAACCTAAAGGAAAATGGAATCACCTAGAAATTCAAAAGAAGGATCTTGGATGGTTTTACCATCGGAAAAATAAGGGAGATTTAAATTTTTGAAGAAGGAAATCACTGCTAATAAATATTAATAGGTCACATTAGTGAAAAATATTGGTTATTACACTAATGATCTAGACAAATCTCAATTTTTGTTTTGTTTTGTTATTGTAGCTTAGTATATTTTATTTTGTAAGACACACTTTCATATTTTAATTAAAATTATATTTTTTTCTCTCATATTTATTTACTTTAAACTATAATATAAATAATCATTAGTAGTTAACTATATAAATATCTCAGGGGAGTAATCCAGTGATCGAAACAAATTATTCATGTGTTCATGATTAATATTTCATAATTTCATAGATTTGGGTAAAGGGTAATCTAAGTAGTTAGGACCTTGTGTCTCTCTATATGGTCATATAAGGATTAGCTGCTTCTTGTATAATATTATCATGTGATGTTGGAGGTGGGTATGAAATGAAATCAATGATTACACTACATGTTCACTATCATGACCCATCCTAGAGGGTCTCATGTTGTGACTACCCCAATCCCACCTCCGATAGGCCAGGGTCTAGTGACTAGCATCGAGTATGCATATCCCACAAATAGGTGGCATTAGCCTAAATTATCTACACACATGCACACATATCCAAGACACGCAATGCTAAAATGTAAAATAACTAAAAGAATTCATGAAAACATCTAATATCTCACAACAAAATAAGACGGTGAATGTAATAGAAAGTAAACAGGTCCAAAAACAAGTCCACCACAAATAGTTTGTACATAAGTCTAACTAAAACCATAAAGAGTTCAAACTGCTCTAAAGGAGATGATTATGTTACAAGTATGCTTCTAGAAAACACCTTGGTCTATCTAGCTCTAGCTATGCTCCACCCTCTCCTGGTCCTCCTATGACTTTATCTAAAGGTCCCTCATTTTCACAAGACATGGAATGTGCGGGCAAATCCCATGCAGGGGTGAGTATAACAATACTCAGTAGGACACCCCTGAAAACACTAAACATGAAGAACCAAGTATATTCAGCTCAATATAAGATGTAACACTATATAATATATATATATATATAAGAGGTATAGAAAAAACCCAGATATACTTAGGAGAGACACCACCAAATCAGGAATTCATAACCAAATACCAACTACAGAATTCTACTCAAATCACGCTCATTCTAGGTGAAATCAATCCTCGAGCTATGATGTCATCATAACACTTGATGAATAGGTATAGCTCATTTGGTCCCTGACTAAAGAGAACACATTTTTTAAGGAATACTATGACATTCGCAGAGGAGAACATGCCCAAAAACATTAGGGGACACTACAAACCCATTCTATATCAACCCACTACATTGGGGATCATATGAAAATGATTCCACAAACCCTACTGATGTGGCCCGGTAGATGGAGGATCAATATCATGCTCAGTGAGGTGACATAAATTCCAAAAACTCTACTAGGGGTGATAGAGGATCACACATAAGTATAATGAAGGAATTCCATACTCTATTTGAGACTCATCCTCTAGTGGGGATTATAATCCAGTGATGTGGATATAATTTCGTACTACACCCTCAAAAAAAGGACCAAGGTAACACACTCAACCTATACTAATAAAAACTAAAAACACACACCATTGGTCTCAAAATGACTATATCAACGTTAGGTTATCAATGTTGTAGAAGGCTTATTGATTGCATACTCCATTTAGGAGATATGGTCATTTGAGAAATTGGAGAGGTCACAGTGCCCATGGACCAACTACCGCAGTAGACCACCTGTGGTCCAAACACAAAGTCACTACACCCACGGAATCCCAAGTTGCCATGGATCATGGTAGACCACTGCGGTTGCTCATTTCCCATGGTCACTACGCCCACAATAGCTCTCCTGTCATGCACCTCACAGTCAACTACCCACATGGTTTATCGCCCACACAATCTACCGCACCTTCTGAGCACCTCCAGGTCGACTGCATTGCACGGTCGACCGCACCACATGGTTGACAAGAACTGGTCTCCACCCCAGTTTCCCTAGATCTGACCCAAGTTTGGCCCAACCCATTAGTCTGACCTAACCTGGATTTTATAGACTAACCCAGCCCGCATGGAACAACCTGATCCACGTCCACTATCACCGCTCTACGTTTACCACCACATCTACCATAGTCACCACCGCATCCTCCACCACCTTTCTCGGCTACCCGCATGCGGTCCACCACTGCATGCTGCCACTGGTCACCACTGTTGTGTGCTAGTGGTCCCTTCTTCAGACCATTGCGCCTCCTCTAATGCCTGAAAATAAAAATGATCATAGATTTGAGCTCTTTGGATCCCGATCTACACATATCTATTCTTGTTTGTTGATTCACATCAAATTCGAGGGTTTGATCAAGTTCAGAACCACCCGTAAACATAGAGTCGGGAACCACATGGTTCCAATGGTGAAAAACATAAAGAATGGAGGGAGGAATGCACAAATCATAAAAGTGAGTAATGAACCTTGACCATTATTTGTTTGGACTCGATTCGTTTCCATAGAATGATAATATAAGAGGGATAATCAACGAACCAGAAAATAATTAAATCTATTCAATTGAAATCTACTGACAATGCAAGGATTAATTATTGTCTGTTTAATTGACCCATGTCCGTATAGGATTAATAAAATGATGAAAATCACAAAAAACATCTTACCTCGAGTTTGGATCTATTATTGACAAAGAATGATTATTGTGTCGTTGTAATTCATCGATCTTTGATCTGTAATGGTTCATTGGGAAGGATTCCCCAGATCTCCCTCCAACAGATCTCTAGATGATTCCAGGGTTATACGGCTAGCCCTAGAATTATGACATAACAGTAGTTTTAAATATTATCCAAAAAATTATGAAAGTATTTTATTCCTTTCTGGTCCAAGATATATTTTGCACAAATTACCTGTGCCAGCTAATGTTAAGTCGTACTTAGGGTAAACCTCCATTATGAACTCAATGGTGACCTCATATTTCGGATCTAGGTACCCGTATAATATTTATTCCACTTCTTCAGTAAAACCACATGCGTGTGTTCTTAAATATTTTAATATTTTTCAAACATTTTTTCTGGGAACATTGGGCCTTGGAATCACACATCTTCTCAGCGAATGGTCTCGAAATCAATCCATATAATAATGAAAAATAATACATGGAAAAATATGAGACGTTTCATTCTCCCCACCTTGGGTATTTATGTCCCTAAAAATCCAAAACAAGGGCTACTCAAACAGATGAGGGTACAAGGAATGAATTTGAGCCTCCTACTCCAATGTTCTCTCCTAGATATTCTCATGCTACCATCAAACATGCACCAAAGGAATCAATCGCCCAAGAAGGATCCTCTCCTACTGATCCTCGATCTCCATTGGGTACTCAAAAAATGTCTCTCCGTCCTCAATGTATATCTCACCCTAACTGATGACATGTGATGGGTCATTCACATACCTCCACAGCTGCAACACGTGGAAGACATTGCGTACCCAATCTAACGATAGCGATATATCCAATAATTACACCAACTTTACAACTATACACAGTATATACAAAGTGCTGATGAATCTTGGAGATAAATTTCCACCCCATCCAAATCTCTATAATCCCCATCGTTTTGAAACCCGAAGGAACACATGGTCTCTTTCCTTGAACTCCAATAACCTCCATCACCTGTCATCATAAGACATATGAAAACTCTATGAATTTTTCATCTGCTCCTTGATGATCTACACCTTCTCTATAGTATCTTTCACTAACTCCAAGTCCATGAGTGATGACTCTCCTAGTTCTGTCTAGTAAAGTGGGGACTTGCAGGGTCACCCATACAAAGCCTCAAATAGTATCATACCAATGGTGAAGTGGTAACTGTTGTTGTATGAAAACTCCACCAATGGTAGATGATCCTCCCAACTATAGAAAAAGACTAAAATGCAATCCCTAATCATGTAATATATAACCAGAATGTTCCACTTAGTCTCGTCGTCTGACTGGGGGTGAAACATTGTGCTCAAGTATAACTAGGTCCCAAATGCCTCTTGTAATCCCTTCCACAACCAGTATATAAATAAGGTGTCATAATTAGAAACAATAATCGATGTAACTATGTGGATTCAAACTATCTCCTACATGTAGAGGCATCCCAATCTCTCTACTAAAATCTTCTCTCAGATATCTAGGATGTGGGATGACTTGGTGAGTCAATTAAAAATCACCCATATGGGATCGTGTCCCCTATATGTACATGCTAAACCCTTAACTAATTCCATCAATATCCCATCCCACTTTCATTTTGGAACCTCAAGGGCTTGATCTAAACCTACTAGAACCTGGTTATCATCCTTCACTTACTGACAAGTAAGGCATCAATAAATAAGCTCTATAACTTCTTTCTTCATCTTTAGCCACCAAAACCGACGTCAAAGGTCCTAGTACATCTTCACCACACCTGGATGTACCTCTAAAGGGGATGTATGAAACTCCCTCAGAACCTCATCTCACAACACCACTGGTACTACTATGCACCCTCTGAAAATAACAACATGATCCCCACATTTTGAGTAACCATCAGGAGAATGCTCTGTGGATATCTGAGCATGTAGGGTCTCACAGTCGATATCTCCAAGTTGTGCCTCCCTGACTCGCTATAATATTAGATGGGTGACAACCATCAACTGAAGGTAAGATTCTCCATTTACATCTATAAAGGATATGTACAACGAGGCCAACTACTTCGATGCCTCGTTCAACAACTGTGAACTGGATCTCCTACTAAGAGCATTTTACACCACATTCCCCTTCCCAGGGTTATAGAAAATCTCAAAGTCATAGTCATAGAGGAACTCTATTCATCGCCTCTATCTCAAGTTCAAATCCTTCTAATAGAATATTTAATTGAGAATCTTATGATTAGAGTAGATGATAAATCGCTCTCCCATAAGGTATTGTCGTCACATCTTCAATGCGAAGACTATTGCTGGTAACTCAAGATCATGGGTTGTGTAGTTATTATAATGTGTTATCAACTAAAATGAACCATATAAAATAACTTCTTTCCTCTACATTAGTACAGAACCAATCTTGCTCCCCGATGCATCAAATAACACCATGTATTTGACGCCTTCCTCCGGTAACTTTAGGATGGGATCACTCGTCAACCTCTTCCTTATCTCCTGAAAGCACTATTGGCACTTTTCTATCCACATGAAAGGAGTACCTTTTCATGTAAAATATATAAATGGTGCATCTAATTTGGATAAGTTGGGTTCAAACCTTTGATAGTTTCCTTCTAATCCAAGGAAACATCATGTCGTGATAACGTTCTTGGGTGGATACCAAGCATATACTACCTCAACCTTCACTGGATCCACTACAACTCCAGCCTTTGAGAAGATGTGTCCTAGAAAATGGACCGATTGAATCCAAAACTGTTGCTTAAAGATCTTCCCATAAATTTGCTGCTCTCAGAGTGTGTCTAGGACCATCCTCAAGTGTCTCATGTGCTCCTCCTCGGACACCGAATACACTAGGATGTCATCGATGAAAGCCAACATGAACCAGTCTAAGTAAGGATGAAAGATCTAGTTCATGAGTCTCATGAACACTTTTGGTGTTTTAATCATTCCAAACAGAATCACCAAGTACTCATAGTGACCATAATGACATCTGAAGGTCATATTTGGTATATCATTATCTCATACTTGCAGTTAGTGATAGCCTAATTTGAGTTCTATATTTGAGAACCATTGTGCTCCTTTCAAATGGTCAAAGAGGTCTTAAATCCTTAGTATTGGATACTTGTATTTTCATAGTCACTTGTTTTAAGAACCATTAATCCACACATAACCTCAAGCTCTCATCTACCTTCTTGGAAAAAATTTGGGGTTTCCCAGGGTAAAACACTGGGTCTCACGAAGCCCTTCTTCTACAAGTCCTCCAACAGTATCCTCATATCGTGAAGATCTATGGGATCTATCTAATATTTAGGGGTAGATATTTGTGTCGTCATGTGTTGTAGATTAATGAAAAATACTATCTCCCTATGGGGAGGTAAACTGGGAACATCTTCAGTAAAGACATCCTCATACTCTTCCACCACTATAGGAAACTGAGGACTCACATCATCTACTGCACTGAGGGTGAGGCCGGCTAGCTAATGAGTAATTTTCATCACCCTACTATGTGTGATTCCATTTTATACTACATGTTTTTCCTCTTCACCAACAAAGGAAAACCTGGTCCCATCACTACGGTCACACCACACTCTTTTCCTAAAATAGTTAATCTGAGAATGAACTGTGGATAACTAGTCTATACCAAAAATGATGTCATAAGGCCTCGACACCACTACCAAGATATCCCAACTGAAAATCTCACCTCTAAGAGTCAGTTCACACTATCGGCACCAGTGTGTGATCATCGAGTCTCCTCTAGTAGGAGTCTCCAAGCATAAGGGTCGAGTCAACAGTTAAACCACAATATTTGAGCCCCAAACAAGATTCATGGAAAGAAAAGAATGATTAGAACCTATGTCTATCAAAACTATATCTAAGGTGGAAAAGACATAGATCGTACCTCATATAATCCCTAGAGCCTTGGGGTCATAAGTCTATATAGCCTGCGAGTGGCCTCGTCCTTACCTACCAGTTCCCTGAACCTGGCGGGTACCACCTGGGGTGGTGGTTGTAACATGTTGAAACGTTGACCACCTCCTGGTGCTTACCCATCTCATCTACTACATCTAAAATCCTTCATACCACCCTCATCATGTCTCTATATTTTCCTCAGTGTTCCCTCAACCATCTCCCGATCAGTTGTACGATGGGTCAGAAAATCGTATGGCAGATGTCCCCGACTGCCGCATGAGTAACATAGTTTGTCCCTTAGCTAATTTGAGCCACCCTAGGATCCCTAAACTTCATACTTAGAGTCTTGGGATCCCATACTAAATCACCTAAACTGATTAGGTCCCTATGACTGCCATCAGCCACCTACTACCTAGGTCTTAGCTACCTGGTTCCCACTACTAGCTCCCACTATTAGTGTCTTGTCTTCCAAAAAAATATCCACTATCAGGGTTCTCTCAAGTACCCTAGAATAAGTAGAAATGATAGGGGATAACACTGATACCCTGATGTCCCAGTGTAAGCCCTACTCAAAGGTCTGAGCCCATAAGAACTATTCTTGTACCTTGTCTAAGGAGTAGCGTGAAATATCAGAAACTTTGCTGAATACTCTTCCATGGTCATACTACCCTACTACAGATATAGAATCTCATGTATGCATATTTATCGCAACATGGAAAGATAGAACTCCTCTCTGAAGAGATGCTTGAATTATGTCCATGAGAGAGTTTTCTCATCATGTGATTGGTTCACCAAGCTCCACCATCACCCCATGGAGCCATAAAGAAGACCCGTGACAAGGAATTCCATCTAGTTGGAAAGCATCCACACAAGTTGGAAGACATAGGTGACTACCTCTATCCAATCCTTAGAAACCTGGGGGTTTGGTTCACCCTGAAACCTGGGAGGTCACTACCTTTTAAACTCATGCAATGCACTCAGCTTGCATGTGTCATCATCTGGTAATACTGGTAGTAGTTATTGGTCGATGGGTGGTGTTATAGCTGGTAAACCACCCAGTGGTTCTATCTTTAGTATAGGCCCCTATACTGATGCCTCGAAACTAGGCGGATCATGCGGTGGAATCTTGGTTGGTTGTCTATGTGGAAGCATCCTAAAATAAAAAAAGATATACCATGTTCAATAGAGTATATATGGGGAGCTAAATCAAGAAGGACATGGAAGACACAACCATTCCTATAAGATTCATGTACCATTTATTTTCCCTACAACCAGTGGTTTCATGTACCAAGTCAAAAATAAAGTAATCAGAGTCTTGTTGTATAAATATGTTGGCCGCCACACAAGCACTAGATTCCCTGGCCTGAAACTGAACTTGACACACTTAACATTGTTTCCCTAAACTAATATCATAGACTCGTAGTCCTAAATTAAAACCAACCACCACTGATACCACTCTGTCCTGACCCATCCCAGAGGGATCCGTGCCGTAACTACCTCAAGTCCACCTCAAATAGACCAGGTGCTATGACTAGAACTGAGTAGGCATATCCCACAAATGGGAGGAATTAGCCTAAAGTAATTTCACACACACACACAACTACAAGATACACAATTATCAAATGTAAAAAAAACGAAAATAATGCATGCATACATCCAATATCCCGAAATATTGTACGATAGTGAAAGTACTAGAAAGTAAACAGAGCCAAAAAACAAGCCCACTACAAAGAGTCTGTACACAAGTATAACTAAAACTATAAAGATTCAAACATTATCTAAAGGTGAGTACCATGACAATGGTATTCTCCCAAAAAAACACCTTGGTCTTCCCAACTCTTGCTATGCTCCACCCGCTCTTGGTCCTCCTAGGACTCTGTTGAAAGGTTTCTCATCTGCATAAGACACGACACATGCAGGCAAATCCTATGTAGGGGTATGTATAACAATACTTAGTAGGACACCCCAAAAACACTAAACATAAAGCACCAAGTATATTCAATTCAATAAAAGATATAACATTGTATAACAGATACAAGAAGTAGAGAAAAACCCAAATATACTCAGAAGAGACACCACACTATCAGGTGGTCATAACCAACTACCAGCTATAGGATTCTTCTCAAAGAATGCTCATTCTGGGAGAACTAACTCCTCAAGCCATGATATCATTGGACACACTTGACGAAGAGTTATAGATCATTTGGTCCCCAAACAAAGATAACTCATTGGTCAAGGAAGACTATGATACACATAGAGGGGATGTAATGACTCTGATTTTTCTCTAATTTTTTTTATAAATTAATTGAGAAAATTCTAAGACCAAGAATTGAGATGGCATGAGATTTTTATGCCCAGTGTGCCCAAAATAAATCTTCTAATAATGTCTATTTGTTAATTAAGAACACTCATGTGACTATTTTAGAACTTTATTAAACATTAAATGGGGGCCCATATCAAAAATATGAGGGCACCATTGCGTTGAGAATAGCGACTTTAACTTAGGTGGGGCCTAACCTCGAATAGTGCAGGTCAGGGGTAAAAGTTAATTTTTTGGATATTTTAAAGAAAAATAAAATAAACTTAAAGAATTTTATTTTATTTCTTTTTTAAATTCTTACAGCGAAGCTGCGACGCAATGACAATTAAACCCGCTTTATTTCATAAATGAAAGAGCATAGAAATTCTGAAATGTTGAAATGCATTTTATACATTTAATAGATTAATATTAATGTGGGGTTAGATTCATAACCCTAGAGAAAATTCCCTAGGAGTATCTAAATAGGGAAGTTGTTGGTGAAACCCCTCATTGGCAAGTGATGATGAATGATGACAGATTGATAATCAGACTCAGTGAAGGCATTGGATGATTGAAGAACAATGAATGTAGGACTCACTCTTCATCAGTGATAGATCCAATCCTTGAGGTATGGGTTTTATTACTATGTGATTTCTCTTTCCTCATTCTTTATTTATAAATGATAAACATTAATAAATCGACTAATAGGTTAATTCGTGGGTCGATCATCCATGTGGGATGTGATTTATCTTGTGAGGATTAAATGGGAATTAGATCCTTATTATTATTATTTTCATTCTTTGGGGTGCTACTAACAAGAAAGAATTAAGTCTGACATGAACAAATACATCTATTGTTCTTCAGGTGTTCTTGTGCTTCTCCTTTTTCCCTTGTTCTTCACATTATTCATGATCTTGAGAGAGAGAGTGGTTGTTGGGCCTTCGATTCATGGATAAACAACCTGAAACTGAGAATCTAATTCCAAAATGATGTCGAGGGGGGGCGATGGAAGGAGCAGCACAATACGAGGCCACCGACAGCACGACCATCAGCAGAAGCAGCAACAGCCCGACGGCGCGGCTGGGCCCAACGGATGGCCACTGGCATGGAAGCTCGTGGTAGTGGTGACGCATGGTCTAATGGGACCACATAAGAAGGACAACCAATAGAAAGGTGATGTGGGTGGCCACGACGGAGTTTGTCGACTCGAAAGACCATGGTGGTAGGAGCCTGTGGAGGCGTGTCCATGGGAGATGTGGCCACGGGCGGCAATGGGAGCCGCAGCCAGGGCGGGACTCGACAGTGCAGACTGATGACGGGGTAGAGCAATGCATCATCGGGCTAGCATGAAGTCCCACGGACCACGTGTAGGAGGATAGGTTGGCTCATTGTCTAGCCATATTGACGAGGCGGGAGGTAGCATCCTCCTTGTCCTGGTGGACTGAACCAGCTCACATCAGGTGGGTCGGGCTGGCAGTAGGGTGGAGCTGGCATGCTGGGCCAGGAGTGGGGTGGGTCAGTAGTAGGTCAGGCCGGTAGGGGGCTTGGCCCAACGGGTCGGGCTAAACCCGACGGGTCAGTTCAGAGATCCCTAGGTTGGGTTGGGTTGGTATGATGGGGTCGGGTTGGTCTGACCAGGTCAAACTGGACTCGAACTCAACTAATCCATTTTTACAAAAAATCCCATAACTTCCAAACCATATGTCCATTTGATGATCTGTTTGCGGAATTGGGACCCTCGTAGAAATATGGTCTTTTTGAGATACTCTAAGTGGGTTCTGTGTAAATTCATTTAAAACTGTTGGCTTGAGGATTAGGTTCACCCGGATCAAGCGCGCTAAGAGCGGAATCCTATGGTTGGCTGTGACATGGAGACTATGTGACTTAAAGACTATATAACTTAAAGACTATGTGACTTAATGACTATGTGACCTTAAGTCTACGTAACTATTTGGGATTGGGTGTCTCATCGGGACTAAGTGTCTCACTGAGAATAAGTGTCTCATCGGGACTGAGTGTCTCCTTGGGACTAAGTGTCTCATTGATATTGGCTATTTTTTGACTATGTCTGATAATTGTGCTTTTAGTGTAATAGATTTATACATCTGTGAGCTAAAAATACATCATGTGTACTTTTCTTTGTGGTCTTTCTTGTATGGTTTCAGGGTGTCCTACTGAGTACTATTTTACTCACCACTAAAAAGGCTATTCCCACACATGTCATGTCTTTTTCAGACGACCGATGTTTTGTCAGAGAATTAGGTGGTCTAGGAACAAGTGGTGCCCAGTGATATCAGATAGATGATGCATACTACTATGGATTCAGGTAGCTTCCCTTCACCTAACATTCAGGTAGGGTTTTCTGGCAATGAGTTTCTAGTGACTTTTGTATATTCTTTTTACATCTTTTCTTTTGTTAGGGTTGTATACTGGCCCCCTTTTATTTTAGTTTTGTACTATTAATATTAGTGGTTTTCTTAGTAGCATTCATGGTTTACTTAGTGTTTTAAATTTCAGAATTTGTGGGCTTGGGGATGTGTGCCTTCATACAAGTACAGAGGAAATGCCTCCCATATTAGTGATATGAATTCTCGGTGCCAGTTACCAGCCCATGGCCTATTGGAGGTGGGCTTGGGGAGTCATGGAACAGACCCCTCTGAGACGGGTCATGACAGAGTGGTATCCGAGCGGTTCAGTGCCACATTGTGATCGGGAGTCTGTGATATTGTTTTGGGGAAATAGTGTAAATTGTTTCAAGTTCAGATTTCAGGCTAGGGAATCCAGTGTTAGTGCGGTGGCCAACGTATCCATAAACCAAGACTCCGGACACCTACTTTCTGACTCAATACATGAAAACACTAGTTGTAGGTAAATAAATGGTACATGCATCATATAGGATTTTTGAGTGTATCCTCATGTACTTCTTGAGTCAGGTCACCAAGTATATTCTATTGATCATGGTTCATCTTGATCTGTTTTCGGATTCCTACCCACAGATAGCTGGAAAGGATTATGTTACGTGACCACAAGGATGGTATGCTAAGAAATGAGGCATCGGTACAGGGACCAATAACAGAGATATCCCCACCAGGTTGTGTATAGGTGATACCACCACCGGTCATTACTATCAGTACTACTGGTAGAAGATGCATGCAGTCTCAGTTCATTACATGAGTTCTAGAGGTAGATACCTCCTATGTTCAAGGGTGAGAATGACACCCAGGTAGCTGAGGATTGGATAGAGGTGGTCACATGCGTCTTCCACCTTATGAGGACACTTCCAGACCAAATGGAAGTCCTAGTCACTAGCCTTCTTCAGGGCTCAGTGGGACGGTGGTGGAGCTTAGTGATCTAGACACATGACGAGATGACCCTTCCTTGGGAAGACTTTGAGAAACTCTTTAGGGATGAGTTCTTCCTAACCAAGTTATGCTTAGTACTAATACAGGATCCCCTGTACCTACAGTAGGGTATCAATATGTTATAAGAGTACTCGATGAGATTCACAGACTTATCTCACTAATCCATAGACATGCTATAAGACCCATTCTTTAGGTCTCAGACCTTTGAGTAGGGGAAATTCTGGTATATGAGGACGTTGATGGTAACCCTTATCATACCAACTTATTTTGGGGTAATAGAGAAATCACTTCTCATGGAGTGCTTTCTAATGGAGTAGGCACCAGTGGTATGAGCTACCAGCATACACAAAATAGTCGAATCTTCGACATTGGGTAGCTGATAGCAAACACAGGGACCCTAGCGGGTCAAACACTCTAGAGGATGACCCTCGGAAATAGGGTTGGTAGTATGAGGCTCCTGGGGAAGAGGGAGTCGGCTGAAGGATAGGTTGTACTACACATGTCTTATTTGGGGATACTTGGATCAAGACTACTCAACTCACCACAAAAACGATTAGCAGATAGTCGAGGGACCACTGAGGTAGAGGAAGAGGTTCGAACAGGGTGGTCTATAGGGTGTCAGACATGGAAGGGGAGTAGGAAGAATAGAAGGCAGTGGGTGAAGGTTTGAGGTACTACCACCACCACCCCCTAGTGGTCCAACATGGGGTTCCGAAGTTAGTGGATAGGGGAGGGCCTAGTTTCAGTTGATAGAGGCTTATTATCCCAATTCTATGGAGATTATTAGAGGTATTATGTGTCTCTTATACACCCTAGATGCAATTATTATAGACACAGGTGACAGTCACTCTTTCCTTTCCACAGACCTTGTTTGGAGCTCTGAGATTCTAGTAGAGTCGTTGGCTCAATACTTATGTTTAGAGACTCCTACGGGAGGGGATTCGATGATCAAGCAATGGTTCCGGTAGTGTGATCTTACTCTTTGTGGTGAGATATTTGGTTGGGATCTCTTAGTAGTGGATTTTAGGCCTTATGACTTCATTCTAGGTATGAACTAGTTATCTATATTGCATGCTCAGATTGACTGTTTTAGGAGTAGAGTGTGGTGTGTCTGCAAAGATGGGATAAGGTTTTCCTTTACCAGTGAAAAGGAAACACATGAATCATCGGATGGACTTTCTCAAAGGATGGCGTAGTCTATTATTCACCAGTTGGATAGTCTTACCCTCGGTGTGGTGGATGAGAGGAGTCCTCAATTTCCTTTATTGGTGGATGATTACGAGGACATATTCCCAGAGGATATTATAGGACTACCTCCTTATAAGGAGGTTGACTTATGCATTGTCCCGTACCCCGGGACAGCATCGATATCCACACCAGTATATCGGATGGCTCTCGCAGAGCTTCATGAGTTGAGGGTATAGCTAGATGACCTACAGAGGAAGGGATTTGTGAGGCCCAGTATTTTACCCTGGGCGGCCCTAGTATTATTCTCCATGAAGGAAAATAGAATCTTGAGGCTATACATGGATTAATCGTGCCTGAATCAGGTAACTATTAAGAACAAATATCCACTACTGAGAATTGATGACCTCTTAGATTAGTTGAAGGGACCGAGGTGGTTCTCAAAGATATACCTTACGCCTGTCTATCATCAGCTTCATGTACAGGATGATGATATACTAAAGAAATTATTCAAATTTCGGTATGGACACTAAGAATACTTGTTGATGTTTTTCAGAAAGACCAATTCCCCAACAGTATTCATGGGACTCATGAATAGGACCTTCCAGCCATACCTAAACTGGTTCGTCATGGCCTTCATTTATGACATCCTAGTGTACTCGACATTTGAGGGAGAGCATGCAACACACATGAGGATGGTCTTGGATACACTCTGAGAGAACCAAATTTATGGGAAGCTCTTGAATTGTTAGTTCTGGATTCCAGAGGTCCACTTTCTGGGGCATTTTGGAGGTTGGAGTTGTAGTGGATCCAGGGAAGATAGAGGTGGTTCTTGCTTGGGAGCCACCCAGGAGCCTGAGCAAGGTGAATATTTTCTTGGGTTTGGATAGATACTATTGGAGGTTTGTACCCAAATTTTACAGGGTAGAAGAACCCTTATTGGCTTTTACACAAAAGGATCATCCCTTCATGTGGGTGAAGAAGTGCCATCAGAGTTTCTAAGAGCTGAGGCAGAGGTTGATAAGCGCCCCCATATTGAGACTACCAGAGGAGGGTGTTGGGTATATAGTGTTCTATGATGAATCATGAACTGAACTTGTTTGTGTCCTGATTTTGGGGTAAGTGGTGATTACCTACGGTTCACGATAGTTGAGGCAGCATGAGAAGAACTACACAACCCATGATTATGAGCTAGCAACAGTGGTATTTGCATTGAAAATGTAGTGGAACTAATTTATGGGTGATCGGTTTGTCATCTACTCTGACCAAAAAAATTATCAAGTATATCTTCTCCCAGAAGTACCAGAACTTGAGACAGAGTCGGTGGCAATAGTTCCTCTAGGATTATGACTTCAAGATTGTCTATACTCCTAGGAAGGAGAACGTGGTGGCAGATTCTCTCATTAGGAGATTTATCTTGTATTTTCTAAGTGAGGCATTGGAGTAGTTAGATGTGATATAAATATCCTTCATGTATGGTGATGGAGACGATTACCTATAGTCAATGGTTGTCACTCCTCCACTCTTACAGTGAGTTAGGGAGGCACATCATGTGGATGTCGACTATGAGAACCGATGTACTCATTTATCCATAGGGAAATCCCTTGATGGATATTTGATAGGTGGAAATCACGTAGTCCTTTTTAGAGGGCGCATCATTGTACCAGTGGTGTTGCGAGAGGAAGTTTTGAGGGAGTTTCACACATCACCTTTGTAGGTATATGTGGGTGTGGAAAAGATGTACTAGGACCTCCAATGTCAATTCTGGTGGCCAAGGATGAAGAAGGTAGTGGTGGAGTTCATTTCTTGATGCCTCGCTTATCAGCAAGTGAAGGTAGAGAATCAAGTTCCATCATGATTGGCTCAGCCACTTGAGGTGTTTTAGTGGAAGTGGGATGGAATATCTATGGACTTCCTGATGGTTTTACTACGTATGTATAGGGTACATGATACCATCAGGGTGATTTTTGACCGACTCACCAAATATGCTGACTTCTACCCATCCGGGAGTAGGGTTTGGTAGAGGGCTTGGGACGCCTCTATGTTTAGGAGATAGTTCAGCATCATGGGGTTCCTTCAATGGTCATTTAAGATCATGATGATTGATTCAAATCCCGATTGTGGAGGGGATTACAGGAGGTGTTCGAGATTCATTTTCACTTGATCACAGCATTTCATCCCCAGAAGGATGCCCATCAGAAGAGGACCATCTAGGTTCTAGAGGGCATTCCACATGCTTGAATCCTAGACATTTTTCATAATTGGGTTGATCACCTATCTATGGTGGATTTTTTGTAAAAAAATATCTACCACTCCACCATTAGTATATAACTATTCGAGGCCTTTCATGGCTGACGATGCAGGTCGCTGCTATGCTGGACAGGCCTAGGGGAGTCATCACTCATAGGTCTAGAGTTGGTACAGGCTACCACTGAGAAGGTGTAGATTATCCAGGAGTATATGAGGACTGCACAGAGCAGTCAAAAATCATATTAGAATAGGATAATGAGGCCCTTGTAGTTTGAAGAGGGTGACCATGTGTTCCTTCAGATCTCACCTCGATGGGGATTGCATAGATTTGGCCCGGGTCGTAACTTATCTCTGAGATTCATTGTCCCTTTCTAGATTCTGAGCAGAGTTAGCGAGGTGGAGTACTGCCTAGATGTACTTCCACAGATGCATCGGGTGCATTATGTCTTTCACGTGTCACAACTGAGTAGGTATGTGCATGATCCATCACATGTCATCGACTGGGGAGAGATGGACACTGACTATGGGGTGATGTTTGCAGAGTTCCCTGTGGAGATGGAGGATCGATAGGAGAATATCATTAGTGGGTAGTCTATTCCTCTTGTAAGAATTTGGTGGTAGCACAATAATCTCCAAGAAATCACTAGGGAGTGGGAGGATCAGATTTATGCCCAGTACCCTCACCATTTTATTGAGTGGCCCTTATTTTGGCTTTGGGGATGTAAATCCCTAAGGTGGGTAGAATGTATTGACTCTGATTTTTCTCCAATTTTTTTATATAAATTAATTGAGAAAATTACAAGACCAAGCATTGAGACAACATGAGATTCTGAGGCCCAGTGTTCTCGAAATAAATCTTTGAATAAAATCCAGTTTTTAATTAAAAACACTCGTGTGGCTTACTTGGAACTTTAATAACTTATAAATAGTTACCCAAATCAAAAATATGAGGCATCGTTGCATTAAGAATAGGGATTTTACCTTAGATGGACCTAACCTCAGCCATCACCAATCAGGGGTAAATGTTAATTTTTAGGATGTTTTAAATAAAAATAAAATAAAATTAATGAACTTTATTTTATTTCTCTTTTAACATCTCATAGCGAAGTAGCGACGTTGCGACATAATGATGAGTCAAACCATATTATTTCATAAATGAAAGAGAATGGAAATTTTGAAAAGATGAAACACATTTTATATATTTAATGGATTAACAAGAATATGGGGTTATATTGAAAACCTTGTAGAAAATTCCATGGAAGACTCTGAAGAAGGAATTCATTGGAGAAACACCTCTTTGGAGAACGATGAAGAATGTCAGAAAATCGATGATCAGATTCGGAGCAGTCATCAGCAGATTGATGAACAAAAAATGCAGGACTCACTCTTCATCAGTTATGGATCTAATCCTCGAGTTAGGGGTTTTATTTCTATGTGGTTTCTCTTACCCCGTTCTTTCTTTCTAAATGATGAATGTTGATCAACCCACTAATAGGTTGATCCATAGGGCAGTCATCGATACGATATGGTAGTTATCTTACAGAGATTAAATGGGAATTAGATCATTGTGATTATTATTTTCTCTCTTCATGGTCCTGCTTACAAGAACGAACTAAGGCCGACACAAACAAAGGCTCGGATCATTCTTTGGGTGTTTTTATGCTTCTCCTTTTTCCCCTGTTCATCACGTTCTTCGTGATCTAGAGAACTAGCAGTTTTTGTGCCTTTGACCCATGTCCCAAAAACCTGAAACCAAGAATATGGTGCCCAAATTATGTCGCGAAGGTGTGACGACAGGTGCGGTGTGAGACGAGGCTTCCAGAAGAGCAAAAAGTGGCAGAAGAGGCACCAAACCAATGGTGCGGCCAGGCCAGGCGGATGGTCGCTAGCATGGTAGCCAGCAATGGTAGCGGCCTATGGTCCAATGGGACTGCGGCGATGGGACAACCCATGGTAGGGGGCCATAGGTGGTGGCGACAGAGGCATCCAGCTCAACGTCTAGTGGCATCAGGATCTCGTGGTGGCATGGCCACAGGTGGCGATGAGGGACGCGGCCAGGGAGGGCTGCAGTAGTGTAGACCAACGACGTGGAAGGGCATCGCATCATCCGGATAACATGCGGTCCCACGGACTGCATGCAGGAGGAGTGGTTGGCTCATCGACTGGCCGCATTGGTGAGGCAGGACACAACATTCGCCATATTCCAGTGGACTAAACCAGCCCGTATTGGTAGAGCCAGGCTGGAGCTTGTGGATCAGGCCCTACTGAGGCAGTCCAGACCCAATGGTTCAGGTAAACCCAATGGTTTGGGTCTGACCCTGTAGGTCGGGTCAGACTGGACTCAGACCCAACCAACCCCTTTTTACTAAAACTCCCATAAATTCCAAATAGTATGTCTGTTTGATGATCCGTTTGCAGCATTGGGACCCTCGCGATGAGGCGGACCTTTAGAGATACTCTAAGTAGATTTTCATGGAAATTGAATTATGACCATTGGCTTGAAAAGTAGGTTCTCCCAGATCAAGTGCGCTAAGAGCCGAATCATGTGGTTGGATCTGACATGGAGAATATGTGACTTGAATACTATGTGACTTGAAGATTACATGACCTTTAGGCTACATAACAATTCAGGACTGGGTGTCTCACTGGGACTAAGTGTGTAATTAGGACTAAGTGTCTCATCGATATTTGGTGTTTTTTGGACTACATCCGATAATATTTATTTTAGTTTCATATATTTATACATGTGCGAGCTGAAAATACTTCATGTGTACTTTTATTTTTGGTTTTTCCATCATGGTGTCCTACTGAGTACTGTTTTACTCACCCCTACATGGACTTTTTCCACACGTGTTGTGTCTTGTGAAAACAACCAATATTTTTATAGAGATGTAGGTGGTCTCGGACCAGGTGGTGCGTAGTGAGATCAGACAGATGAGGCGTACTCCTATGACTTCAGGCATCTGACATCACCTACCCTTCAAGTAGGTTTTTCTACCAATGAGTTTCCAGTGACATGTATACTTTATTGTTTACAACTTTTCTTTTGTTAGGCTAGTATAATGGCCCCCTTTGCTTTAATTTTGGTACTATTACTCGCAGTGGTTGTCTTAGTGGAATGAATAGTTTACTTACTATTTTACATTTCATCATTTGTGGGCTTAGAGATCTGTGCATGTGTACAGGTACATAGGAAATGCCTACCATATTAGTGATATGCCTTCTCAGTGCTAGTCACCATTCCCTATCCTATTGGATACGGGCTTGGGGAGTCATGGAACGGACCCCTCTGGGATGGATCATGATAGGGGATCACTCCCAGAACTGTTGGAGGACACCACGAACCTAATTTGGATCAACTTTCTATATAGGGGATCATATGCCAATGATTCCACAAATCCTAATGATGTGGACTGGTAGATGGAGGATCAATGGCCTACTCAGGGAGGTTATTCCAATTCCACAAACTCCACTATGGGTGATAGAGGATCACACTTTAGTCTCATCGAGGGATACCATACTCTATCTAAGAATCGACCTCTAGAGGGGATTACAATCCAGTGATGTGGATGTAATGATGCACTACACCCTTGAGGAAAGGAACAAGGGAACACACTCAAGATATACTTGTACAAACTAAAAAACCCACCATTAGTCTCAAAATGTCTATATCAACATTAGGGTCTCAACTCCACAGAAGACTCATCAATTAGATTCTATATTAAGGAGTTATGGTCATTTGAAAAATTGGAGAGGTCATTGTGCTCGTGGACCGATTGTTGCAGTCAATCCACCTACCGTGTTGACGGACCACCATGATCGACCACCAAAATCGACCATTGTGGTCACTCATGTCACGCGATTTCTTCCCCCATGGTGGCTCCACCTGCCTCATGCCTCGCGGTCAACCTCCCACACGGTCGACCAAACCTACTGAGCACCTACCAGTCGACCGTACCACATGGTTGACCACACTGCAAGGTCAACTGCCATGATCGACCGCAACCAGTCTCTGCCTCAGTTTCCCCGGATCTGACCTGAGTCCTGCCCAACACACCAACCTGACCTAACCTTCTGACCCGACCTAAATCATCTGGTGTGACCCGTCCCACTTAGCTCAGCTCTCTTTGCATCCACCTCCACCACTTCGTGTCCACCGCCGCCACCTCTGCGTCCTCCGCCATCGCCACCGTATCTGTTGCCTCCATTCCTGGCTGCCCACAACTCTATTTCCCACACACGCTCTACCACCGGGTTCCAACGCTGGCTACTGATGGTCCCTTCTTCGAACCACCGCACCTCCTTCTATTTCTATAAATCAAAAGGATCATAGTTCCAATCTCCCTGGGTCCCGATCTACACAGATCCAATCTCGATTGTCAATTCACCTCAAATTTGGGGGTCCTATCAATTTTGGAACCACCTATAAACATCGAACTGGGAACCGTGGGGTTCTAATGGAAAAGATTGTGAATAAAAGGAGGAATGTACAAATCATAAAAGTGAGTAAAAAACCACGTCTATTGTTAATTTTCCCTTGATTCGTTATCGTAGAAGGATGATATAAGAGGGATAATAAACAGACTAGAGAATAATTAAATATATCCAATTGAAATCTACCAGCGATGTGAGGATCAATTATTCTTCATTGAATTGACCCGTGTTCATCTAGGATTAAGAAAATGATATAAATCACAAGATAAAACATCATAACTCAAGTTTGGATTGATTATTGATGAACAATGGTTGTTGCATCATCGTCCTTCACTGATCCTTGATATGTCTTCATTCATCAGGAAGGAATATCTAGAACTCCCTCAAACAGCTCTCCAGATGTTTCCAAGGTTATGTGGCTAACCCTAGAATTCTAACATAACAATATTTTTAAATATTTTCTAAAAAAATAATGTTTTTATTAAATTATTTTATTCCTTTTACTTATTCGATATCTTTTTCACAAATGACCCACGCCGACTAATGTAAAGTCATGCCTAGGGTAAAGCCGCCATTCTGAACTCAATGATGCCCTCAGATTTCTAATCTGGGAATCCGTTTAAGAGTTATTCCACTTTTTTAGAAAAATTGCATGCACTTGTTATTAAATATTTTAATATTTTTGAATCATTTGTTTCGGGAACATCGGGCCTCAGAATCGCACGTCGTCATAGTGTCTGGTCTTGAAATCAATCCATATAATGTTGAAAAATAAAACATTGAAAAATATGAGACATTACATTCAAAAATGAGGGAAAATAGTGTGTTCAAATTATATAGAGTGTGTTCATTAAGTAAATATAAAATTAATAATAAGACATTGAAGGGTCACTTTTGGTGACTATCTTGGGAGGAACACCTTTATTTCTAAATCCATTATGTTTTCATTGCATCTGTATATTTATATTTACTTCTTGATTCCTTAACTGAACCTCATGATTTTACTCATTTTCATTACATATTAAACCCTAAAAATATAATAATTAATTTGGAATAGTGAGTGTATGAACTATAAAATCTCAGAAAGTGAGATGACTCGTGTCAGCCACTATGTTGCACTAGGAAAACATAAATAATATATTTTTCTACACCCCATGATAGGTGCTCGTTATTTATATGCTAATCCTTAATACACATAATACAATATTATATTTTTAAAAATTGAATGGATCAATAATATTATCAGACACAATCCTTTCACTCTATGTTCGGAGATATAACCCAAATGCTTGTTCCATAATGAAACAGAATCTTTATTTGTTAATTTTTGTTTTGTACCATATGAGTTTGTATGAAATTTTTATAATATGAATCATGTATTTATAATTAATATAAATTTATATTCATGGATAAGGATATGATACTAGTAATATTTGAATTTGGAAAAATTCTAAATTTTCTTTCCAAATAATAAGTGTAATTGGATTTGACCAAATTAGAAATAGAAATAAAATTCTGTATAAACTATGATATTGTAAAATTATATTTTAAAATAAAATAAAAATGGGAGTTTAATATTAATTTAAAAGTCCTTATAGATTAAACTAGAATTATCATTTCCCACCAAGATGAATCTTTAATCATCACTTTTCTTTCAACTCAAAAAAACCTACATAGATACGCTTATGTGAGTAGTATCACTAAAATATGCCCACTAGGTGTATTTAGTTACAAAATTTAAATTAACTTTAGAAAAAACCAAATTGAGAAGTGTTCCTTTATTTACACACCAATTAGTTTATTTAGTATACTCTGTCTTCCTATGTTCAATTTTATTACAAAATTTATAGGTAACTGACAAATTATATTTTTTTTACCCCTTTTCCATAGCTTATGTTCCACTTTTCAAATTTTTATCTTGGATGAAATTTTCAAGTGAGCACTTTAAGTTTTATTTTCTTTAATTCTATCTAATTCTTGAACATAATGATAAATTAACTCATTAAGTGTTTACTTTACCTTTTGGGTTTTGTGGATCAACTGAAATTGATTATATTGTGTATAAGGAGAAATCAAAACCAAATACATGAGAAAGTCCTCTAACAACTCTAACTTAAGCGTAGTAATTTTTGAAGAAATATCAAACATATCCATGATGTACTCATTTAGGTATTCATTATCATCATAATTTATTTAAATAAGTTTTTCTAAAATTTTACTTGTTTGATCCTTTTCACTTTTAGTAAAAAAATTATAATATTATTTAGAAACTCATCGGAATATCCACCATTAGGCATACATCCCCTAAATATTTTTGCAATTTCATGCTTCATGATCATGAAAATCAAGAGATAATAATGTTACCACTTCCCTAATTCCTTTTTATACTCAATGGAACTTTTATCTATGGGAGAAAAATAATTTTATATCCTTAGCATAAGGTTAATATCCAGGCAACCAAAAACTATCAGGGTGTTCTTTTTGAGCTATTAAAATCTATACCAATAAGCATTGGGATAGAATTAATGTTTTTTTATATGTTGGTAACATAAGTTGAATAGATAAAATAACACTATAATCAATTCTCACAATCCTTAAATTTAATAATTTTCCTGTAATGAGTTTAAATAATGATAATCCCTAAAACAAGAAACTTAATACAACATATATATATTGTTTTTAGAAAAAAATATTAATTTTAAGATATAAACTTAATGTAATGATCAAATATTTATAATTATTCATATCAATTAATAAACCTTTCATTGGACTAATTTAATATTCGCATTGATAATTAAAATTGTAACATATTTATCACCACATGTGCATTTATTATTTGGAAGTATATTAACCTTCCTTTAGAATGATCACTATCCACATAAATAATAAACACACACACAAAATTTTTAAAATAGATTAATCTATACAAAATATATAACTTTGATGAAATTTTTCTTCAATCAATTAAATTCAAAAATGTTAGGAATCATTATATAAAATGATAAATACCAAAATTTAGACTCAAACCATGAATCAAAATTTTCATTTAACATATTTCAAAATTAAAATTGAATGTGAAAACTAATATATATTCATTTTTATTAAGTGATTCCCTTTATTGGCACTAAAACGAGTGCAAATAAAGGGATTACTTTTATCAGCACTAAGTAAAAGTGTGGATAAAGGGTCACCATTTGTTGATACTTTTTTAGCACTAAAAAAGGTACCCATTTAACATTTTTTTCCTAAGCATTGATAAAGTTGTTCCCTTTATCATCACTTAAATACTTATTTTTAACACTTATAAAAGTAATATTTTAGAAAAAAAATCATTTTATATACTATTAAAATAGTATATTGTAATATATAAATATATTTATATTGATATAGATATAATATTTTTTCATAAATGTGATTTTTATAATACTAAATATAAATTTAAACTTAATATATAATATATTTAGTAAAATAAGGTTTATAAAATAATTAAAAATTAATATTAATTAAAAATTACTAATTAGTATTGAGTAATAGACATTTAATAAAAATTTTGTGATAGAAAAAGTTAATAAATGAACTAGTATTTCAAGATATGTTGTAAAAAGGGGATTGAACTTAAAATAGTCATAATTTTTTATATAGAAGTACATTTAGGCACTATGAGATATCAAATAAAAGGTTTTGAAGATATATACAACACCTAATTTCGAGTTTACAATGTAACCTATTTTTTCTAGGTCCAAAAGACCTCTAAAACTAAATTTTTAGTTGAAATATACTAATTTTTCAACATTATATGGAATTAAAACTCCTTTTAAGATGGTATTATTATATTTTTTAGGTGAAGAATTAATTTATTCAAAGTCATAAATTCATTCAAAAATTAGAGTGTGCAAATTTTAACGTTTTTCATATTATGATGTTGTTTATAAATTTATATATATATATATACATATTTTCATATATTTACAGATAAATTTATAAATTTTATATATAAATATATAAACATATTTACATGTAAATTTTTTTAAAATATATAAACATTATGGAAGTAAACAATTATTATTAATTTTATTTAAAATAAAAATTTATCCATTTTATTTTCCTTATTAAAAACTATGAATATATATATATATATGAAAATGTATATATAATTTTTATATAAAAATATTCATGTGTGTTTATTAATAAATAGATATATATTTATGTATATTTTAATGCTCTATATTCAACTATAGTAATTAAGATTTTCTTTTTTTAAAAATAACAACATAATGCACATAGTTTTATTCAATAATATGAATAAAAAATAAATTATCAATTTTTATAAATTTAATCTCATGAAATGAATTTCATTTATGAATTCATCATTTCAAAATTATCTTAGTATGAATTTTTTATATTTTTCCGAAATCGTTGTCTTTTAGATGAATACTGAAAATTTCTAATTTTACAAAACTATCACTTTTATGAAATTATAATGATATAAGAATTAATTAAATGTTATGAAACATTTTTTATAGACCAAATATGTAATAAATAAATAATATAATGTATATAAAAATATAATTTTTAACTTATAAATATATTCTTAACATTTGGAAAATCTAAGTAATGTTTTTGTTCAAATAAAAACTATTTTTAGTTATTTTATTTTAATAAAATATTTAAAATTCTCCTTTAGGTTTTGGTTTCATTTTAAAGGAAAAAAATATCATTTCATTTAACATAATCTGATTAATTCCATTTGAATCAACATTATAGTTTATTTTTCTATAAAATCATTTTTATGATTGAAAAAAACATTTTTTTAACGGTTTTTCATTGCATTTTTCAAAATTATATTAAAAGTGATTTTTGGAATTTATAAGGATTTAATCAAATAAAATGTATTAAATACTTTTAATCATTATAATTAATATTATATAATAATTTCAACTAAATCTTTTTCATAATGAATAGCAACCATGGTAACTATTTATCACCTTGGCTAAGTGTAAAATGGGTTAAAATTGTTAAAATAAAGGGATAAGGATTCAAGATAACACAAAACATTTTTTCAATACACATTTTTTGGTTTTATTTTGAAATTATCCTTATATAATTGTAATATTAGTCATTTTGGATCCATTTGGATTGATTAAAACAATAATAAAATTTAATCTTTTGAAAAATTTCTAGCGTTCCATCTCCCACACATATAAAATAACACCACTTACCCCTTCTTACCCACACTAAAAGAGCCTCCTATAACATCCAATGCCTATCCAAATCCATTACTACCATCCATACCCATAATATAGAGGTCATGTTTTGATCAAAATACCAACCATATATGTCTTAAAGTATAAGCCTTAATTGAGTGTTTTTTAATTTCTTCTTGTATCACCTTAAATTATGTTCTAACCATGATTATATAATAACATTTTTATCTCACATATACTGATATACTATTATTTAAATTCTGAAATTTCTATTCATCTCCTTCTCTATCAAATTGGAAACAAAAGCATCATTCATGCGTATGTGCGGACTATCGACTCTCAAAGTGGTGTATTTTGTTTTTCATCACCATTATTCATGTATAGTTATTATGATGAATATAATTTTTATATAAAATATTTAAAAAATAATTAATATTATATAAATATAATATATTATATCTTCTTACCCTTCCACTAATTAAAAAATGATAGCATCACTCATGTGTATGTGTGGATTATCACCTCTGTGAAGCGATGTGATCCATTTTTCATGTCCACCATTCATGGATTATTATAAATATGTATATAATGAATATATTTATATTTATATAATTGTTAAATAAAATTATATTATGAAACCAAGATCAAGATGCAAAGACCAAAACTAATGAACTGAAACTTATATAAAACATGAAGCAGTTAACACACAGAAACAATGATTTTATTAACAAATTATTAATAAATGCAAATTGGAATTTTAAAAATGGATCATATATGATATTAAAAGAATTTATATCTTTATATTATATAATTATATTAAATTTAAAATTTATTATATATTAGGTTAAAATCACTTACGAGGCAAGTTGAACTTTAGGTAAGGGATTTCTTTTACAATCTCTTTTTATTTCATGATTTTTTATGCTCAGATTTTATTTGGGAAAATTATATGATCTTAATATCTTAAATACCATCTATTTTATTCTCCTATTTTTATTTTTGGGATTTACATGTTTATATTACATTTATTCTCTTATTGTTTTGAGAATCAATTAGTAAGTTACATGTAATATAAATCCTTTTAAAAATCTTATTTTGAACTTTTCAACCCAACTCATTTTATGTCATGTCTGTATTTTCATTAAAATTGTTTCAATAATGTTTTTAATATTATCCAAATATTTATTAAATTTATTTTTTCCCAAGTTTTAAACTACATAGTTTTTTTAAAAATAATCTTTTTTTTCATTTTTAGGATAATTCACTTTTTAGCAAAGTTGTGAATAGAATTTTTGTTTTAACATATGTTGTACGAATAGATTTTACTAATATCATGACTACTCATTGATTTGAATATTACTTTAAAAATTTCCATAGTTATTTTCAAATAAAATGTTTTTCTTAATATTCTGTATATTTTTATAAGTGATTTTCAAAAATGAAAAGGGTATTTTCCTCAAGAAATGTTCTTGTGATCTTTTAAAGGTTTTATCATCTATAACAACACCCATCAATGTTAATGTATAAATAATACAATGATACCATATTTATTTATTCTTGGGATATTTTATGATTATGGTGATGAAATATTGATATTCTTTATTCTTGATTCAATATAGATAATGTTTGATTGATAAGTCATTTTGATAATAAATTGTAATGATCATTAGATATATGAGGAATGCATGGGACATGCAAGTGATGGGTGGGGATCTATTATGTATATCCCCTTGATGTATCAATAGGTCTTAAGAGATAAAACAATAGTCATTTCATATTATAGGGGTATTTGGTTTGCACCTACTCATTTATTAAGAATTATGTATTGGTTGAGAGGCCTTGATGGAAAGATTAATGATATTTTATTTGAGGTCTCTTGACTATGAATTTCCATAATTATGAATTTTATCTATTATGAATTAAGTTTTCATTATACACATGTATTATATGTTGATATTATCCATGTATGTTCATTTCACTTGTCATGACCCATCCCTCGGGCCCCGTGTCATGACTTCCCCTAGCCCACCTTCCAAATGCCAGGGGTTGGCGACTAGCACCGAAAGGAATATCCCTAAAAAATGGGAAGGCATTTCCTTTAAACCTGCAAACACATGGTCCAAGAATACAATGAGCACAACCCACATAGTAAAACTACAGTAGTAAAAATATGTGTACTTAAAGTAAAACGGGTGAGTACTATAAGTAAAGGGGACCTGAATACAAGACCAACTAAAAAGTGCAACAGTTACAGAAAAATAGCTCCCAGAATAATCCTCAAAGGTTTTTACCTGAGGGGTAGGTACAACTCATGGTCGGTCATCATTGTGGAACATCACTTCTAAAGGTCCACCTCCGAGCACCATCTAGTCCTTGTTCCCAAACCTCAGTAAAAGTTGTATGTCGTCTGCACAAGACAAAACAAGGTGTGGGCGAAGCCTGTGCAAGGGTGAGTATAAAAATACTCAGTAGGGACCCCAAGACCCCCGAAGGTCTCCCAAAGTTCAAAAAAGAAAAAACCACAAAGTAAGACCTCAATGACAAAGAAAAAAAGCAATATTCATATCACATGAGGTATACAACTCAAAGATCAGGAAAAATAGATGATTAGTCTCAATCTATATCATCTCATTCCATTTAGAAGTTCCATAACAAATACACATTGAAGTTGTTCTATTATCAATCCTCTCTTGGATGTATGTCACTATTCCACGACAGGTCACTGTAAGGCAGGTCCTCATTGGGTCACGCTACTGTTGATCCACATAGGTTCACTAGAATGATGATCCCCACAGGGTCGCTGGAATGTTGATCCACACAGGGTAGTTGAATACTGATCCACACGGGGTCACTGAAATGATGATCCACACAGGGTCGCTTGATGCTGATCTACAAAGGTTTTTTAGTTGCTGGTGCTCGACGGGCCACTCTAAAACTGGTCCTCGTTGGGCAGCTATGATGCTAATCCACACAGGGTTTCTATGATGTTGATCCACACAGGATTGCTACTTCAAAGACAGTCAGCCACAGTATTCCCACTCATTACATGCTTAATTCTGGATAACCGATCCTCAAGACATCGATCATGTTTCAACTGGTAATAAGTCCCAAAAAAGTATTCCCAAGGCACTGTCCCATCATAGGGTCCCAACATGATAGATGGTACATCGATTAGATACTCATTCTATTAGTTACACCCCTTTCCGTGAAACGGAGGTGATCGCACCTTGGTCTGACCTGGCTCAGTCGAGCCCACCGGAATATGCCAAAGGGACCGCTTCCCAAAGGGGGTCCAAACACCAATAATAGTGTGTCAAACGTACACCTGGATCATCAGTTATGGGGGTTTATTTATTCGGGGGTCGGTTGGGTCTGGGCCCACTCGGACTCGGTTAGACCAGCCTGACGCAACAGTTCTCGGGGTCTACCTGACCCTACCCGGGTCCTGTCCGTTCAGGTTTGGCCTGGTTCACTAGGTCCGGCCCATGAGGGTTAGCCCATTGGTTCATGGTCCCGGGCTACGGTTGGCCCAGCCCACCAGGTGGGGCTCGGCCCACCCACACCGGCCTGCTAGGTTGTGGGTCTGGTCTGCAAAAAGGTGGACCACCTTCTCCATTGGCCCTGCAGTTGTGGGTCCGTTTCACCCAACCGGTGGGGAACTACCCCACCGCATTAAATGGTCAACCGTTTGGCCGATCGGCTTCGGCTAACATGGCCTGGTGCGGAGCCACGTTTCACCCTTCTGACATGGCCTGCCGGCCACTACTGTTGCTGCCCTTATCCGGTGAGGACGGATTAGGCCGGCCACCTCTGTCCACTGTGGCGCATGATAGCGCGCCACTTCCCACCGCCCATGGCTGGTTTCCGAGGGTCTCTTCCGGCCACCACCGGCCGCCACTGACATGGTGCACCAACGGTTTCTTCTATGGTCCACCGGATGTGCTCCAGTGGTCTGTTTTTTGTGTCTCTAGTGCCTACAAGGCTCTTGGGTCACTATTTCCATTGCATGACCTCTAGTTTTATCCTGCTGCTCTGTTTGAAAAACTGTTCCAAAAAAATGAGACAAATACTGAAGAGGCAGAGGGTTCGGGGCTTTTTCATTTGGCATGTGCCCTCCTCGTTAGCATTGTATCATGGGGTCAACATGTTATCTCATAAATTTTAACATTACAATAGTCCCCCTACCTAGATAAGAAATCTGATGAATATGATTTATGGAACTTCCTTCATCTTTGTCGTCAATTCGTGATTCGGTGGCGCTCGTCACCTCTCGCTGAAACTGGTCTCGTCCTCCAGGTGGTTGGTGTTGTGGTACTTTTCCAGAGCATCGTCGCTTGGTGAAGTTGGGCCAACACCCCACCCCGAGATCCATATGAATAGGAGGGGAAGATGTGGGTAATGCTCTGAGGAATTTATGAGGTTCATTTAATTAATGGACCACCCAAATTATCAATGGTGCAGTTACAAGTAAAGGAGAGTCAATCCATTAAATGGATTGACATGTCATTGGTCCTGCCACTTCCGCTCATCTGTTGGAGGAAAGGAAAAAGAGAAATAAATTAGCATTGTTATTTTATTATTCTTTTAAATGTCCAAAAACTAACTTTTTCTCCGGACCTTTTGCGATCGAAGTGAAGCCTTTATTATGATAATCTTAGCACTGCAGATTCAACAGTGCCATTGGATTTTTAATCTGAACACTGGTTCAAAAGATAGAAAATGTTACCCGCACATTTACTGAATGTACCTTTAAAAAGTTCATAAATTCATTCCGGGCACACCAGGCCTCGGAATCATGTGTCGTCAATTTTCATAGACTCTTAATAATCCCAAATAATTTAAAAAAAATTACATGGAAAATCTGGGTCTTTACATAACTCGTGTTATTTATTGAATAGAATGTATTTTGATTATTCACTATGTCATATTGATTGTGTATTATTTACTCAAAATAGATTTCATTTTATGTAACCATTACTGAGCATCTGAGCTCATCCTTTATTTGATTTCCTTTATCTAGGATATAAAAATGATATTATTAATGATATAAAGGAGGTAAAAATGTTTCTTATGCTATGATTTTATATTTCCAATGTAATATGGGAATCATTTATGAATCTAGTTTACCAAGACTGCTAAACTGATTGATCCTATATGGAGTGATCCCTTATATATTCTAACAATGTAATAAATTAATCACTAACTCTGGGTTAAGAGATTCAGGTTTTTATAGCTGGTATTAATGGAAGTTTAATAGGAACCTTGGGGTCTAAGTTTTAAGTAAACATAGATAACATGAGAATTATGATAATACCTTAAGGTATTTGATAAATTTAACCATTATATGGATTTTTATTTTATGGTTCATTATTCATGATGCTTATGAGAAAAATTAGTGTATTCTATTGTTTATATATGGAACCCAATGAAAGAAAGGGAATCAACACCCATAGTTAATGTAATAATTTCCTTGTTGAGAAAGACAACATAGATGGTGTTGGAAATGAGTATATCAAGGCCATATTAGGAAAACTAACTTAGATTATGTTGAGTAACCTTTCCCATATGGAGAAATTATTTTTTCCACATTGTGGTTCACCTATGTTGGATCACTTCATATAAAAAAGGCCTATATATTTTAATGGAACAACTAATCAATTAGTATCTGAATAATGGATTAATTCCCTCAAAATGGTATTACTTTATTTGGAAAGTAATGAAAGGAAAAAGGTTATTATTGTAGTTTATTTTTTAAAATGATATGTTGATCAATAGTGTTTATTGATCTAGAATGATAAAGAGGTTTATGAAATGTAATATATGGAATGGATAACTTTTAAAGTGATATTATTTGAGAAATACTTTCCTTGAGAAAAATAACCTATAATGGAGAGAATTAACCTTACTTTAATGAATAAGGAAGAAGAAAATATTTCATAGTATGAGTCTAAATTTAAAATAATATCTAGGAATGTTGTAGAAAACATACACTACTTGGAAAGAAATATTGATCATCTCTTTAATGGGCTTAAGTTGAGTCTCCATAGGGCACTAGTTTCTTAAAAAATCATTATATGATGATATAGTAGAAAATTCCATCAAGATAGAGATATAATTTTCTGGGTCATATATATTCAAGGTAAATCAATAAAAGAATAGGTTATTAAAGAATCAATAAAAAATAAATATTCCAAATGAAAGTAAAGGGAGGATTAGATTTACAACATGTGATAACAGTGGAAAGAAAACTTAGGTACTTGATTAATGGGATCATGAGTTTGTTTCAACTATAGATAAAGGAGGCTTAAGTCTATTGAATTCAAGGAAAAAAATAAAACACTATTGTATAGTTTTTCAACTATAAATAGATGGTTAATTATTCAAAGAAATGTCCCAAGCATCAAGTGAATTTCCCATAGAAGAGGCGAAGGGGAGAATCCCAAGCTTATGTGATTACTATAGTTGAGGTTAAAGTTATAAAATATATAGTGTTAGGTACTTTAATCATATCCTAAAATTTAGATATTTCCTTATTTGATTTTTTATCTTTTTACCCTTTTATATCTTCCTTGTTTTCTAAGAAAATTAGATATTTTCCTAGAACCATGTGATGAGAGTTATCAATCAAGGATCTTAATGGAAATATTATTACAACAAAGATGAATTAGTATTTTACCATTATCAAACATAGATATACCCAATTTGACAACTTTATTATTATTCTTATTATTGACTTTTATATAATACTTAGTATGTAATTTATTTAAAATTATCATGAAAACAAATTATTTCCAAGAGAAAGAGATTAAGATTCATGATAGAGATATAGAATCCCTTATCTTTAGATGGGAGACTGCACCATCTCAATCATGTATAGATCCACCTTAAGTATCACTTATTAATGAAATTATTATAGAATAAGAGTTAACAAAACCTATTAATAAGAAATTTTCCCTTAGAAAAGAAAATTTACTTGTAGTACAAGAATACATTGATTTGTTTCTTGAAGAACTATTTGGACATCCACCTAAGCGTAAAGTTAAGTTTTCTATTAATATTATCCATAATGTAAAACCTATATCTAATACTCCCTATATGATGTTCATGGTGGAATTAATCAAATTGAATAAAAAACTATAGGATTTCTACGATAAGGTATTTATACACCCCAGTGTTTCACCGTGGGGATCCTTTGTTCTTTTTGTTAAGAATAAAGATCAGCCTATGAGGTTTTTCATAGATTATAGGTAAATACATGTCATTACCATAAATAAAAAGTATCATTTACCTTATGTTGATGAATTTTTTGATCTACTAAAAGGTTATTAATATTTTTCAAAGATTGATATTCATTTTGGGTATCATCAACTATGAGTAAAGAACGATGATATTCCAAAGACAACATTTAAAATGAGGTATGAACATTATGAATTTACAATAATTCCATTTGGATTGAATAATCAACCCTCTGTTTCTATGGATCTAATGAATAAATTATTCAAGAATTATCTTGATAAGTTCATTGTGGTATTTATTGATGATATTTTATGTACTATAAAATATAAGATGAGGATAAGATTTGTTTCTTAATCATTCTTAAGTCTCTTGGAGAAAATGAGTTATATGAAATTTTCAAAAATGTGAATTTTGTATTTAGGAAGTTCCTTTTCATTTCCATATTATTTCTAAGTATGTAATACCAATTGATCTTTTAAAGAAAATGTGAGTGATGGAACGGCCAACACCAACAAATATAACTGAGGTATGTAGTTTCCTAGGATTAGCAGGTTATTATCAATGATTTGTTCCAAAAAATTATTAATTAGATAACCAGTTAACTAAGATGAAACATAAATGGGTTAAGTTTATATGCTCAAAATAATTTAAATAATTTTTAAAATAATTAAATAGGGGACTAGTAAATGCACTGGCATTAAGTTTACCATTGGGAAGGGAAATATTTTTTATATATATAAATGAAAAAAATAAGGTACTTGAATGTGTCCTTATAGATAATGATAAAGTTATTTAATATTCATCATAGAAGTTAAAGATCCATTAGTATAATTATCCAACCCATGATGTTGAATTGGTGACCATAATCTTTGCGCAAAAGATATGAATACATTACCTTTATGGTGAAAAATGTGAAAAATATATGAATCATGAAATCTTTAAATATATATTTTCCTAGAAAGAACTCAACATAATTAAAAGGAGATAGATATAGCTACTTAAGTATTATGATTATTTGATATAGTACCACACTGTGGAGGATAATATGGTAACCTATGCATTGATTAGGAAAAAACAAGGGACTTTAACTTAAATAAGTGTTGAAAAAGATCCTATATTCATGGGTTTAGTAAAGTTGTATATGGGAATAATTAATAAAGAGGAAGCAAGAAGTCTATTTTAAATAATTTCCAAACCAACCTTATTAGAGAAAATAAATAGTTCGTAGCTTGATGATAAGAATATTTAAAAGAAAATTGAATCCATGAATGATGGGAATTTGATAGAATTCGTCTATGAACATGTTATATTTAAATTTTAAAGATGCTATGTGTTTCATCCTTGCTTGATATAAAATGAGAATTATTAGATGAATCCCATCACTCAAATATCTTTATATACCCTCATATCATGAAAATGTATCATGATTTTAAGGAACATTTTTTAGATAATATAAAATGGTAAATTTCAAATTATGTATCAAGATGATTGGTTTTTCAGTAGGTAAATTCTGGGAGACAACATCCTAATGGATTCATGAAACCTCTACCAATTCTTATGAGGAAATGGAATAATATTACTATGAACTTTATCACTAAATTTCCAAGGACCACAAGAAAGAATAATTCCATATGGTTTATTTATTATCACCTAACAATGTCCATGAATTTCCTTTACATAAGGGTTGATATACCTCTTAAGTGCCTTATGTGCCTCTATATCAATGAAGTTGTGTGACTATATGTGTAATGTATTTTGATTTTATTTTATTATAAACCATGATTTATATTGAAATTATGTAAACTTATTCCAAAGTATCTCAACATCGAGCTATGTTTCATCACTTCTTATCATCCTCAAAAATATGGATAGTCTAAAAAGGTTATTCAGACATTATATAACATGTTGAGGTCATTCTCATTTGAATTTCAAGGTACGTGGGATCATCATTTTCCATTGGTGTAATTTTCATAAAATAATATCTTTAATTCGATCATTCAAATGGAATCATATGAAGCATTTTATGGGAAAATATAGCATATGAAAACTTTTTGGGATGAAGTCATTGAAAGAAATCTTTTTGGCCCAAAACATATTATGGAGATAATGGAGAAAGTGAGAACTATTCAAATTGATATCAAGGTAGATAAAATCAGGAAAAAGATATATATGAATAACTAAATAAGGTATTTATAATTTCAAGTGTGGGATCATGTTTTCTTGATGGTATCTCCATGTAAGGGTGTTATAAGGTTTGTAAAGAAATGGAAACTAAGTCCCCAGTATATCCAGCCTTTTTCACTTTTAGAATGAATTTGAGTTGTAGATTACCATTTGGTAATTCCACCTATCCTATCTAAATCTTATGATGTGTTCAATATATATTATAAAGGAATTAAATACAAAACCTAGAACATGTTCTCACATCTAAGGAAATAGAATTTTAACCTGATTTAACTTACTATGAAGAGCCTATCCAGATTTTTGACACTAGAGAACAAGTGTTATAGAATTCAATGGATCAATTAGTGAAGGTAATTTTGAGAAATAATAAAATAAAAAAGGTAACAAGGGAAATTAAATAATTTATTATGAGGAACTACCAATATATTTTCATGTGGTGAAATTTTAGAAATTTTAAGGATATATTTTTTTAAGAAAGGAATAATGTGATGCTCGAGATTCAATTATAATAATTAAGATTTTTTATCTAAAGGAACGATAACATAATGCACTTAGATATATTCAAGAATGTGATTAAAACCAAAATTATCAATATTTATAATTTTAATTTTATGTAATAAATTTCATTTTTGAATTCAGTATGTCAAAATTATCTTAGGATGATTTTTTTATATTTTTCAGAAATAGTTATTTTTTAGGTGAATAGAGAAAAAAACTAATTTTACAAAATTAGTACTTTTATGAAATTATAATGATATAATAATAACTTGAAGGTTTATAAACACTTTTTTCTAGACTAAATATTCAATAAATAAGTAATTTAATTTATATAAAAATATAATGTTAAACTTATAGATATATTCTTTACATTTAGAAAATCTAAGAAATGTTTTTATTTGAATACATATCATTTTTCATTATTTAATTTTAATAAAGTGTATACAAGGTACCGCTCATTTTTAGTTTAGTTTGAAAGAAAAATTGGACTCATTTAATTTATCATAATCCAATTACATTCATTAGAATAAACATTATACTTTATTTTTCTATAAAATCATTTTTATAATTAAAAAAACATTTTTCTAAAAATGATTTTTCTTGTGTTTTGTGAACTTATATTAAAATTAATTTTCTACCACTTATAAGAGTTTTTAACAACTCTATTTTTGTTGGTTTTTTCCTTTAAATATATATATATATATATATATATATATATCTAAAATTTTCCTCGAAGTCATTGTTGTGTTTAGGAGTCGTAGGACCAAAAAATTCATATATTAAAGTTATTGATATATATTAAACCACGAGAAAACATATTTTTTGAATAAATGGTTTTCCAATTGATCTAGAACTCAAATTGAAAATCCGAGGCTTTGTTAGGTTACTAAATGTGGGGTTTACCCTAGGTATGACATAAAGTTGGTCAATGTTAGGTTTCCAGTTGAGGGAAATCGTTGGTGGTGCATTAAGTGAAATAAATAATTATATTTATTTATTTTATTTAATGACATAAACCCTAACTATATCTATAAATATGTCAATATGAAAAATATTGAGGTTTATCCTTATAACTTTGGGATATTGGAGAAGATGATAGTATTGGCGTTGGTGAATCGGGAATGGGGAATGCAAACAAGTGATCGAGGAAAAGCATGAGAGGGATGGTGAATGTAGCAAGATAACCATCTCCATCGCTAGTGGATGAATTATTAACCAATGATCAATAAAATCCCAAGGTAGTACATTTTATTTCATGCATTTCTATCCTATTTTATTTCAATTTGTTATCATTGATTAATTATCTTCTTATTTTATTTTATTTTTTTCATTATTCGCATAATCTTGGTTATGTTTTGATATTCTTGATCTAGTTTATTCTTTTATTAAAACTTTGTTCCATACATGGATACCATAATTATGTAATATTTGGTCAATATCACATTTGAAGATGATGTTTCCACCTTGTTCTTGTGCTTTTCTCCCACCATTCATTATGTTATTTATTGTTGGCCCATAAGGTTGCAATTCGACATTGTCGGGCAAGATTTGAGCACGACCGAACCCTCAATTCATAGAGGATGCATGAATGAATTGTATATTGGTGTTTTTTAATGTATTGTGATTAAATTAATGATGTGGGTGTTGGATACATGGATTAGATGTCAGATCATGGATTTTCATCTATAGGTGAGGCGGCATGATGATGCGGTGTGATGGGGATGATCTACATGCAGTTCAAGTGGCCATAATCTATCCACTGGTGAAGTTTTAGGTTCGATTAACTTTAGTTCTAAGATCCTTGGTGGATTTTTTGGTTCAATATATGATGGTGGTGGCATGGGTGATACGTGTGAAGATTTATTTGTTTTCTATAAAATCCAGACATATGAGATATCTAGTCCAATAACACATGCCATGTAGTCCTGTTATTAGGAAGGATTATGTCTCAGATTAAATTAAATATCACATGCCATGTGGTAATACCACAATATATGTGATATGATGATGGTATCTTGGTGTGTACCCTCTGAGTACTTGGGAAAGGGCACAACCAGGTACATGGGAACGACTGGGTGCTTGGACACAGCTAGGTACATGGTCACGACCAGAGGACACATGCATGGTCCATAGTGAACGAGCATGGTCTGGGAGGACATGGGCTTACTCTAGGCTTCAAAGACATGTTTTATCCTCTATATATACTCTGTGTATATCCATATGTCCATCCAAGCCATGTACAAGTGAGGAAATGCCCAGGTGTCCAGGTGAGGTCACACGTTGTGTGACCCTATGTACATGCCATGTATTTTTATATAATTATTACACCTTTAGTTTATCCATCATCAAAATCAAGTTTAGATCTGTAATTATCCTATAATGAGTAATTTTCTACATAAAACATGATGGTGGAATTTGTTTTGGCATCAAATATAAGATGCGAGGTGTGATTACCATGACGCTTCCTTCAGCAATGCTTGGTTGATGGTAGTGATTGGGTTTGATCCTCAAATGGATTATAGGGTTGAAAATCCCCTATTTAACTAGGGCATGGGTCTCCTATATTCTTTATATAGGTATACCTGATACTCACCCTCACTATAGTAGGATTCGGTTCCTCTATCAACAAAGTTGTTCTCTCTCATATTTGAGCTCCTATATGGAGTGGGTCCTCCACTAGAGTTAGTGCTCCCTCAAATATGGAGCGCAGTCATGAGGTGTAGACCCTACACACTGATTCTTGTGAGGTTACTTGTGGTTTTTTGGAATGATAGATATACCATTTGGATCAATAGTTTGAATCATTATCTTTAGTTATATATGGAGATATAAAACCCCTTTCTCTCTCACATGGGTTTCTTTTGAGCATATTTGACATTGGGTTTTCCTTACCCTTTTTATTATGGGTTGAGTTAAATGTTGAAATTTCTATTTCTCCCTTTTTGGTTTTTTGGGTGTATTAATAGGTATCTATATACTCACCCCTACATGGGATTCACCCTCATGTGTTGTGCCCTATGTATATGTAGGTAGATCGGTAGTGATTTTGAAGAAGCATAGTAGTACTTGGAGGTGTTGACCGTGTTCAGTGGTCAGCCTTGGATATTATGAGTTTGGTTCAATAGTATTTCCTTTTTCCTAGTTGTTATTAGTTTGGGACTTAATTTCTAGTTGGGTGTGTTTTTTTACCATCTTTATCTTTTGTATTACATTGTTTTACTTTGATGTTTTTTCTAGAGTTTGTTTCATACATGGTTTATACTCTTGAAGTTTCAGTTTATTACTATAATCTAAAATATTTCAGAGAGATTTGTGTGTGAATGTGTAAAGTTACTTTAGGATAAGGCCTATTATTTTGGTTATATTCCTACTCATCACTTACTTTCGGACCCTAGCTTATTTTATGTGGGCTTGGGGTGTCACACTCAACTTACTACTAGCCCAAGTGAGTTCTTGATGGGCCAGGTCATGATAGAGTGGTATCAAAGGTGGTGTTTCCCTCATTTGGTGTTTAGAGTTGGACTTGTATCAATTTTGGTTTGGGGAACTTAGAGAAATGGTGTCGGAGTTTCTTAAGTTCATCTATTTGTCCATGGAACCTAGTGTTGGTGCGGAAACTGACATATCCATACACCCAGACTCTAAATATCTACTTATTGACTCAGAATACCGAGACACTAATTGTAGGAAAACCATGTTATATGAATCATATAGGATTGGGTATTTTGAATTTTATTTCCTTCTTATGTCAACTCCCCATATATTCTTATCTAATCACGGTACGTATTATTAACTTTTAGGATTCCTATATGATAAAAACTAGCTAGAATACCTATACAGGATCATGATGATGATCAATTAAGAAGTGAGGTCTTGGTTCAGGGACCCTCTCATGAGGTGTTTCATCCAAGTGGGCATTGAAAAGTTCTACCACCTTTTTAGCAGTTGATATTTCCATTAGGTCAATGTGATGATGATAATAGTCTTAACATGTTATGGATGTTCCAATGATAGAGACCACATAGGTTTCATGGAGATCCAAACCCTCAGGCGGCAGAGGATTGTATTGAGGTAGTAGTTTGAGTATTCAGTCTTTTTTACCCTGACCGATCAAATGGATGCACTTGATATCGGTCTTATTCATGGACCAATGGGGCACTGGTGGAGTTTTATCACCCATACTCATGATGAGGCAACACTGTCATGGTTATACTTCCATAATTTTTAATTTAATGAGAATTACCATTTTATCTTGTTCTCTATGTGGATTATGGAGCTTCTTGAGATAAATAAGGGTGATATGTTAGTTGTTGAGTATGCACTGAAGTTTACTGACTTCACATGTTACTCTATTTATATGGTTTGGTTTGGATACTTAATAAAATATAAGTTTGATAAGGGCCTTTATAGTGGAATCTATGCTAGAGTGGTCTCCTTATGCATTCCCACTTATTCCCAAGTGTTGGAGTGGGTTTTGGTTACTAAGATCTTCCTAGAAAAGGGAAAATAGGAAGTGGGAGTTGGAAGTGGAAATCATGGGGTTGGGTCATCTACAACAGTTGTAAGGTGTCGGTGTTTAGGGTCCTAGTGTAAGAGACATACTCATACCCAGACTCAAACATGTGGATCTATAACGCAAGGTTTACGTGGAGGATCTAATTAGTCTTTATAGGGGTGGTGTTATTCTTGGGATAGGATAGTTCACATGTATTGTGATTGCCTGAACCAATGTACTGAGGAAGGTATATCGATATTGGATGGACCACCATGGTAGCAACATCGCCATGATCATGGATCTCCCATGCATGGTCAGTGTGACCCCCAGGGAGGTAGTGTCAATAGAGGAGTAGGTGGAGCTCTAGAGGGAGGATTTTCTAGTGGAGGATGATGGTGCATGCTACTTCCACTACCACCACCTAGTGGACCACTCCAGGATCATGGGGATGGTGATCATGGGTACTGATAGTTAGAAGTTATGGAGGGATATGACCAGGTTTATTATGTAGTGATTTAAGGTACAATATGTTCCTTTTCTACTCTTGACCCAACACTTATAGACACAGGAACGAGTCATTATTTAATCTCCATATCCCTTATGAAATAGATAGATCTTCCTACTAATTCTTTATCCCATCAGTTATGGATAGAGGTTCCTATGGGGAGTGATTATTTTATATCTCACATATTCTGATTGTGTGAGTTATCAATCAGTGGATAGATTTTCTTATGGGATCACTTGGTCATTGTTAGGAAAACTTATTATGTTATATTGGGTATAGACTGGTTTACCATGGTTAATTCCAAGATTTAATATCATCTCAAAAGAGTTATATTCTTCCATACAAATGGGACTAGATTTTCCTTTATGGGTGAGAGAAATATTATGGTTGTGTGAGTCAGGATCATGAGTAGGAATCTATAACCCATCCCCCATCAGATGGAGATTTTATCCCTTTATTCAATGGGATCTTCAGGCATCTAGATTATAGTGGCAGGGGAGGATTATAAGGATGTCTTTCCCAAGGATGTCTCAGGACTACCTTGGATGTAGGAGGCTGACTTATGCATCTAATTTTACCCTGTTATGACGCTGAAATATTATTTTTAACATCATATGGACCCCACTAATCTCTAAGATATGAGGGTGTAGTTATAGGACCTTTGAGAGAAAGGTTTTACCAGACCCAGTGTGTCCCCTGGGTGGATCTGGTTTTTTTGTGAAAAAAATGGATGGGAGTTTGAGGTTTTTTGTAAACTATCATCACCAGAATAAGGTAATGATCAATAAAATGTACCCATTGCTGAGTATTTATGAATTTTACAACTAGTATAAAAGTACATATTTGTTTTAAAATATCAATATCAGGTCTTTCTACCATCAGTTGAGTTTTCATGAGGATGATATTAGGAAGACAACATTAGAATGTTGTTACAGACACTATGATTTCCCGATGATGCCTTTCGGTGTGGATAATTCCCCCACAGTGTTTATGGATTTTATGAACTAGATATTACATCCATACCTGGATTTATTTTTAGTTTTTTTTATTGATGATATTCTTGTGTACATTAAATTGGAGGACGAGCATGTAGAGCATTTGAGGATGGTCCTAGACTTGCTCTAGGAGCAGTAGATTTATGGTAATATCTTGAAGTGTCATATTTGGATCCTAGAGTTTCACATTCTAGGGAATTTCATCTTTGATCATGGTTTATTATTGGACCTATCAAAGATTGATGTATTTCTTTTTTGGGAGAAACCCAAGATCATTATGAAAGAATGGTGTTTCCTCATTTTGGAAGGTTACTAACATAGTTTCATAGCATAATTCTCTAGGATAGCGTCCCCTTTGACTACCTTGATGAAAAAAGTGAATCCATTTACATAGACTGAATAGTTTCATATATCCTTATAGGAGTTCAGGCTAAGGTTGGCCAATGATCCTATGTTGAGACTACCAGAGGAGTCTATTTAGTACATGGTTCTTAGTAATGTCTTTGGAGTTGGGCCCAGTAGTTTATTTATGTATAGGCAGGAAATGATTTCTTATGGGTTAAGGCATTTGAGTCCCCATGAGAATAATTGCACGACCAATGACTTAGAGTTGATAGTGGCAACCTTCATCTTAAAAATGTGGAGGCATTATCTTTTGGGAAAAAAATTCATTGTTTACTTAGATCATTAGAGTCTTAGGTACATATTTATTCAGATAGATATTAACCAAATATTGAGGTGTTGGTTGGAGTTAATATAGGACCATGAATTCAAGATAGTCTATATTCCATGTAAGGGAAACATGGTGGTAGATTACATTAGTAGGAAGTCCTTTTCTCACTTGGTAGAGGAGGTGTCTGAGTAGTTAGCTTCGTTGCAGCTAACCATGGTGGTGGAGAGGGGTGCATATTATCTTCCATCAATGGTGGTGAATATAACACTAATTTAGTGTTTGAGGGAATCCCAGTTGGGATACATTGACAATGAGGTTCTACATGACCAGATATCCTCAGGATATGCACTAGATGGATTTTCTAAAGGAGGGGAGAATGCCATCCTTTTTCAAGGATAGATGATAGTATATATCACATTGTAAAAGGAGTTGTTGAGGGATTTTCATAATTCCTCCTTGGTTTTACATCTGGATATGGAAAATATGTACAAAGACCTTCATAGGAATTTTTTTTGAGCAGGCATGAGATGGAGCATTTTTAGGTTTGTTTCTTAGTGTCTCACATGTCAGTAGATAAAGGATGAACATCAGGTTCTATTAGGTTTTATTTGACCTATTGAGATACTGGAATGGATGTGAGATAACATATCGATGGATTTTGAAATGGGGCTTCCATATATAGTGAGAGGCCATGACACTATCTGGTTTATTTTTTCCTAACTCACCAAGTCTGCACACTTTCTTACCATTAGGGATCAGAGTTCAGACAGATTTTTGGGTAGTTGTACATAAGATAGATTGTCTAGATTTATCAGGTACCCACAATGATCATTTTCACATATGATGATCAGTTCACATAATGGTTGTGGAGGGGTTTACAGGAGGATTTTAGGACCCAATTACAAATGAGTATAGCATTTCACCCCTAGAAATATGGCTAGACTGAGCAGACTATCTAGATTTTGGAGGATATGTTGAGATCATGTGTGTTGAATTTCAACCAAATCTAGGAGGATCACTTATCATTGGTGGATTTTTCTTATAATAATAGTTATAACTCCACTATCATCATGGAACCATTTGAGGCCCAGTACAGAAGACATTGCAGGTCACCCTCGTACTAGACTGGGATTGGTGAGATATCTCTTGTTGGGCCAAAAATGGTGTAGAAAATGATAGGGAAGGTTTAATTGATCCAAGATCCTATGTTGACATCCCAAAACAAATATAAATCTTACATGTATCGACTTTTTAGGACTTTGGATATTGGATAAGGAGACCATGTTTTCTTGAGAGTCTCTCTATGTTGAGAATTGCAGACATTTGGTCAAGGAAGAAAGTTATCCCCATGGTTAATTGGGTCATTCGAGATCCTATGGAGGGTTTTGGGGGTTCTTATTTCTTGGCCTTTCCCCCACCATTGGATTGAGTGCATGAAATCTTCCATATGTCTTATCTAAGGAGATACATGTATGAATTAATAAACATTATTGACTGGGGTGAGTTGGGAATAAATAATAGATCCACCTTCATAGAGTACCCAGTGGAAATCAAGGATCAACATTATAAGATCCTGCATTGATGGACCATCCCTTTGGTTTGAGTGGTTGGTATCATGGTATCATGTAAAAGATATCTAGGGAGTGTTAGAGTCATATGGGAGCTTTGTACCCCCACCTTTTTTTCTAGAATATTCTTTTCAAGGATAAAAGCCTTGAATTAGAGGATAATATAATGAATTCATTTTTGTTTGTTTAGTCCTTTTAATATATATATATATATATATATGGGTTTTCCTCAGATTCAGTGTTGTGTTTGGGTGCTGCAGGACCCCGAAATTAATATATTAAAGATATTAATATATATTAAATCATGTGCATGAATCGTTTTGAAATAAATGGTTTTCCTATTGATCAAGACCTCATAATGGAAATCTTATATGGTAGTTATTTCTAGAATGTGGGGTTTACCCTAGGTACAACATAAAATTGGTCAGAATCAAGTTTTTGGTTGAGGGAAACCATATTAAGTAAAATAAATAAATAATTTATTTTATTTTACTTAATGACATAAACCCTAAACCTCCCTATAAATATTCTATTATGGAAAATACCTAGGGATAGCTGCATAACCATGAGATATTAAATAAGAGGATGTAATTTATGTTGTAAAATTAGGAATAAGGATTGACAACGAGTGATAAAAGGAGAAGTGTGAGATGGACAAAAAACATAGTGGGGTCATCATCTCCATATCTAGCAGATGAATTCTACACTAGTGATTGATTCAATCCTAATGTAGGTCATTATATTTCATGGATTTACATCCTGTTTTATTTTAATTAATGAGCACAGATTAATTATCTTCTTATTTTATGAATTTCCCCATTATTTTCATTATCCAGATAATATTTTGATATTCTTGATCTAGTTTATTCTTTTTTTGTACCTTGATTACACCCTTGGATATTTCAATTTTTTAATCATTGGTTGAGATCACATAATCCAATTATCATTTCACCTTTTTTTATCTCACCATTATTTTTATTCTTCATCTTTTTCAAAAAGGGTCATAATTCAACATTGTTGGTCCAGATTCAAGCGTGATCGAATCCCAAAATTCATGAAAGATGTGTGAATGAATTAGATTTTATATTTTTTTTAAATATTTTGATGAGATGTGGGACATGGGTGTGAGAGAAAATTATTAGAGGATGAATCATGGGTTTTCTTCCACATGTTATGTGATGGGCAATGCAATGCGGTGGGGATGATCTGTATGTGGTTTTGGTGGTCGGAATCTAGCCACCAAAAATGTTTTAGGCTCAATAAACTTAAAATAAAAGATCCTTAGTGGATTTCATGGCTAAATCGGCAACGGTGGTGGCATGGGTGATACACATGAAGATTTATTTAGTTTCTAGAAAATCATGACATACACAGTGAGTGGTCTAGGAACAGATGCCATGTTGTCCCCTTGAAATAGTGGCTATGGTTTTTGGTGAAATTAAATATCACACACCATTTGGGACTGCCACATACGATGTGATCTGATGTTGTTGGCTCAGGGTGTACCCCTAGGGTACATGGGCACGAGAAAAACTAGGTACATGGGCACAACCAGGTACATGGTCATGGTCAGGTACCCAGACATAGCCAATTACATGGGTATGGCTAGAGTACATGGGTATGAGCCATAGTACACAGACATGGCCTAAGAGGACATGGACTTACCTTGGGCTTCCAAGACACACTGTTTAATACATATACACATCGAGTATATCCACATGGCTAGCCAAACTATGTGCAGGAAAGGACATACCTAGGTGTCCAGGTGAGGTCACACACCATGTGACCCGACGTACACATCATGTACTTTTATATGAGACGTAAACCTTATGTATATCCTTCATTGATCTCAAATTTTGGTCTAATATTAGCCTATCCTAGGTATTTTTTTATTTATAACATAGTGGTAGCCTTTATTTTGGCATCATATATATGATACAAGCTGTGACGAGTGTGATGCTTACATTAGTGATGCTTGGCTGATGATTGTGATCTGGTTTGGTCCTCAATGATATGTACAGGTCAGTACTCTCATGTAACACTAGTTAATTGGTCCCCTATACTCTATATAGGTATATTTACTACTCCATCATCATATATTAGGGTGTGGGTACTCTATCTATGGAGTGGTACTCCCTTGTTTTTAGATCCGGCGGGGAGTAGATCCTTCACTAGAGTTAGTTCTCCCTCAACTATGGAACATAGTCATAAGGTGCAATAACTCAATACTGATTCTTGTGAGGTTATTCATGGTGTTTGTAATTGGATATAGAACATTAGGAACTATAGGCTAACTCATCATTGTTAGCTGGCTATGGATATGGAGATCCGCTTTCACTCTCACTTGGGTTTCTTCTGAGATATCTAATGTTGGGTTTAAATTCCCCTTTTGATTATGGATTGAGCTGAATATTGTGATTTCTATTTCTCCCTTTTTGTTTTTGGGATGTCCTACTAGGTATGTATATACTCAACCCTTCATAGGATTCTCTCTCACATGTTGTGTCTAATGAAGATGATAGGAAGATAAGCGGTGACTTTGGAGGATCATAGTAGTACTTGGAGGTATTGAACTTGTTCAGTGGTTAGCCTTAGACATTCTAAGATTGTATCTACAATATTTCCTTTTAAAACTTTTATGTTAGTTTGGGACTTTATTTCTGGTTGGGCATGTATTTTTTCCCTTATTATCATATGTATTACATTGTTGTACTTTGATATTTTTCCTAGTGGTTGTTGCAAGAATAGTTTATACTATAGATGTTTCAGTTTATTCCTTTATATCTACATTATTTCATAGATCTTTTTGTGTGTTTTCATACATTTAATTTAGTATAAGGCCTCCTATTTTGATTATATACCTACTTTATGCTTATCTCCAACCCCTAACCTATTAGAAGTAGGCATGGGGTGTCACACTCTGCTTAATACCTGCCTAGGTAGGGTCCTGGTGGGTTGGGTCATGATAGAGGTGAATCAAGTAAAATGGTTCCATATTTGGAATAATCATAATAAATATTTGGTAATAATTTAAACTTATTTTTTGGTCAAAATAAATATTAATCATGGTAAATATTTATCACCTTAGTTAACAATAAGATGGGTTTAAAGGGTAAAAAATAAAGGGATGATGATTAAATATAACACAAAACACATAATTAAACCTTATTTTTGGTTTTAATTAAATCATTAATTTATAAAATTATAATATGAGTCATTTTGGATCCATTTTTCTTGAGTAATTTGTTAATATATTTTAATTTTTTGAAAAATTCCAAGTGTGTCTTCTCTATCACTTATAAAAGGATACCACTTACCCATTCTTCTCCACACATAAAGAGCCTCATGTATTATCCAATACCTACCCAGATATCTTCTTAACATCTATAACCATGATATAGATGTATATTCTGATCAAAATACCAATCTTACAAAGCTTGAGGTGTAAGACAAAGAAGGGTTTCCAAAGAATAGGCAAATCTCTTAATCAAGTGTTTTAATATTATTTCTTCTTATAACACCTTCAATTATATTATAAACAAGATTATATCATAACATAATTATCTTACATATATTGATATTTTATTATGTCAATGTTTAAACCTTTATTTATCTCCTTCTTCATCAAATGGGAAATGAATTCATCGTTCATGCGTACATGCGAACTATCACCTCGCGAAGTGGTGTATTTTGTTTTTCATCACCACCATTAATGGATAGTTATTATGATAAAAATAATTTTTATATATAATATTTATAACATAATTATTATTCTATAAATTTAATATCTCATTTACCCTATTACCCTTCCATCTGTTAAAAATGATAACAACGTTTGTGCGTACAGGTGGATTACCACTTCCACCAAGCGATGTGATCCATTTTTCATATAAACCTTTCATGGACTAATATAAATATGTACATAATGAATATATATGATATTTATATCATTATTAACATTATTTAGATTATTTAACTATGATCAATATGAAATTACCAAAACTGTCAAACCAAAACTTATTTGAAAGGAAAAACAGTTAACACTTAGAAATGACTATTTTAATAAGGAATTATTAATAAACATGTGTTGGAATGTTATAAGTAGATCATATAAGATATTATAAGTATATATATATTGTTATATTAAATAATTATAATAAATTTATATTTATATCTCATGAGGTTAAAATTGTTGGATTGGGTTATACCAAATACGCACAAGAGGGGGTGAATTGTGACTTTTACAAATTATTCACAAATGAAGATGATGACTAAGTCTGTCCTTTTATCTTTATGAGATTGTTTATGCAACTTAAAATAAATTGTTAAAGGACACAAGGTTGTATAGTGGTTTGGGTAATAGAAGGCCCCTAGTCCACTCCACCAATGATCTACTCCACGAGCTTGGTGATTTTCACTATCTGGTCCTCTTATCAACAGACTTTCCACAACTGAGTGCAAGCAGTTGACACCTTTACAAGCTTAGGCTAAAAATAGAACCTTCCAGTTCATACACAGAACTGAATATTCATCTTAGTACTAGAATCTAGTTACTCAAAATAAAAATATTATTTGTCTTGAAATACTTTCCAGTTGATCTTCACAGTTGCAACAGCACGCAACTGACAGTGGATAGATCGTCGTCTTCAGAAAAGATGTTCTTCAGATAAGGGCAGTTCTAATTCGATCCAGTTGCAATAGATATAGAAATAAATTCAGAAAATCCAACAAAAATGGATTCAAGAAAGATATTTGATGTAGAAATAATTAATCTTCAATGTGTTTCTTCTTCTTCATAAAAAACAAAGTTTGATAGATCTTGATAGCAGAAGATCTGTAAATCTCGAATGACTCTGCAAAACTGTAGTCGTGAAGAAATCAAGATTTTGTTATATATTTTCTTAATGATTATCCCTCTTTTTTAAGACAAAATATCACATATATATATATAATAACAATGAGAATTTTCCTTAAAAACATAGATCCACAAAAGTCACCTTTAGAATCATGATATTCAAATGTTTGAATAACAGAGCAATCGTAACTCCCCTGAATATTCATCACGAAAAGATCATTTTAAATCGATCCTTTGAATGAAAAATAAACATCTTTGAATCATTCAAATACGTACATTAAAATTAGGCTTTGAATTGGTCTTGAAATCAGCCTAATAATTTTCATAAAGACCATTTCTCAATAATGTCGTAATTTAAATCTCTAACAGTAAACGTAGGATTAAACTACATATCATTATTTCTCTAAATGTAAGGTTCACAACAGAAGTTTGATAACATAAGGTTCACAATGTAAGGTTGATAAACCATACTTTTCTCTTCAACTCTCAAACATATGGTACAATATATATACTTTCCTTTTTAGTAAAACATAAGATACATGATCTATAAGGTTCATTATAAAAGTAAGGTTGAGGATCCATACTTTTATCAGCTTCTAAACGTAAGGTTGTTTTCAAAAGTAAGGTTGATGAACCATACTTTTAAGAAACAAACATAACCTTCCATACTAACATAGGGTTCTTCTTCTATACTTTTCTGATATCTTGAACGTAAGGTTCCTTCCAAACGTAGGGTTCTTCTTCTATACATTTCTGATATGCCGTAAAGTAAATGATGGATTCCATCCTTACTCTATGCTCCTCAACATAGGGTATGAAAAATGTTTCTAGAACATGTAAAAGTGATTTCCGAACACGTACAGCATGAACAGTGTTTCCAAAACATGCTAAAACGATTTATGAACACTTTTTCAAATATTCCATGTGGATAAAACACTTTAATATTAGTCTAAAATATAGAAATAAATAATATAAATTTCCTGAAATATACTCAAAGTAAAATCATTGGAATAAAAAATATGGGTATTTGTGAACATCAAAATCATCATAAAGAGATGGAGTATTGTCTTTAATAATCTCCCCTTAGTAAAATAGAGTGTTGTTGAAAACAACACATTCTCCACAATCTCCCCCATTTTGATGATCACAAAACCCATGAAATAAACAATGAAATTATCTTACAAAATTAATTGTATATAGTTTAGAATTTTTCAAAGATAAAAATAATATTTTATTTTAACAAAATTATTTCTTTATTTTTAAATTTTCTCTCCCTTTATAAAGTAAAATAATATCTCCTTATTTATAAATAAAGAAAATAAAATATTGTGTTTTATCTAAAAATTTATTCTTAAAAAAACTTTAATAAATTTCTCCCCTAAAAATGAAAAGTTTTTTTTCTCCCTCTACGTAAAAGATTTATATAAAATAAAAAAATGTTGTGCTTATCCGTATTTCTCCCTAAAAAATGTTGTGTTTATCTATATTTCTCTATAAAAAATGTTGTGTTTATCTATATTTATCCCTAAAAAATGTTGTGTTTATTTATATTTATCCCGACAAAAATGTTGTGTTTATCCATATTTCTCCCCCTTTTGTGATATCAAAAATAATGATAGAAGAAGGGATATAGCACATTTTAATGTAGCACTAAACTTAAGTAAATTCTATGATAAACTATTTATCAAAATTTGAAACTGGATTACTAGAATTTTAACATAGACAGTACATTAAAACAAATCAAAACATATTAAAATGAGATGTAGGTATATTTTATTGAAAATATAATTACTTGTACAATAATGACAATGAGAATCAAGGTTGGGCTAAAAAGGTTTGGGAAACAGGTTTCATCGCCTCTGAATGACCTCCTTGAGCTCTGACATCTGTAGTCACAACCTTTTCATCAGTCCATCTCCTAACTAAACTATGAGATCCCTTCCTTCTTGAGTCAGATGGATATCCTCACTCAAATTGACTCTAAAAACTCATGTAACCTATCTTCCTTCTCTATAAAATGATTTATATTCTCTATGAATTTGTTCAAAAAAACTATTATCCCTAGTTCATATGAGGTAAGATGGTCAATAAGATTCTTTTGATTATCCAGCAGAATAGATAATGGAGCACTATTACACTCTAAGTACTGCAATTTTTCATTCATATTTCTCATTACTGCTGTAATGGCCTAAAATTTTCTTATCAGCTCAGGAGAAGTACTTGAGGTACCTAGTTGTCTATCCCTGATAGTTTCAAATTTTTTCTCCATGAAATGCTTAAAATCTTCCAAATTTGACTTCATTACCATCTCAAATTTCAAATTTTCAACTTCAGCCAACATATCCTTCTTAAAAACTTCAACTTCTTGTTTTGAAACAGAACTGTCCTTCAATTTCTGAAATCTATGATTTTTCTTTTCCAATGCTCTTCTTAAAGCATCATTTTCTGATTCAACTCAGGTTAACTTTCTATACAGTTCCTCTACTTCTACATTCATAGAATCAGGGGCACCTTGCGCTTGATTCTCATTCTGAGCTTCCACTGGTTTTAAAAACACCAAAGATAGAGATTCAACATTTGATTTCTCTTCTTCTTCTCTTTATACTGGATTCTCGACCGATTATTCCTTCGATTCCTTCCCTGACTCATCCACAAAAAAATCCTCATTAAGAAATTAAGTATGAATCTCAGAAGTATTCTCTTCTAAATTCACATCAGTGGTATGTTTCTCTTCCTGATCATCTTCTTCATTGAGTTCCTCAAAAACTGAAAACTTTAAAATAGGTTCCTCTTAAGATAATTCCTCTTGAAAAATCTCAGGTCCAGCCACTTCAACTTCTCCAGGCTTTTCAATAGTTTTAGGCACAAGTTCTTTTTCAACTTGAGGAGTTTCCTCAATCTAGGAAACTATTGGTTGTTCAATTTTTTGTACTGCAGGTTCTCTAATAAATATATAGCTAAGAAGAGATGCAGTTGCAATAGTAGTTGCCTGACTAGGATCCTCACTAGTTGGAGCCACTCTATGTCTTTTCCTCTGAAGTCCCTCTTAACTTTCCTCATCATTAGATGGATCAACTACTTCAAATCTCAGTCTTCTTGAGGTCCAACTTGATCTTGGTTCAGCCATGCCTTTCTTAGACTTAGCAGGTTGCTCCCCCTGAGTCATGTCCTGGTCTTCCTCAGCTCTAATAGGTATAATTTTTCCTTTCACATTACTCTAGAATAATCCAATATTCCTTAGAGTTCCAGCATTGAAAATATTATTGTGATGGCATTTTAATCTGGCAACTATTAATCTCACCATATCAAACTAAAATAGTAATTTTGAAATGAACCTTCCAAAGGTATAGAAGTTAATTCTAGCCTCTATTGACACCAGTAGTTGAGATATCTTACCATATATCTAGGAAAATTAAACTTGATTTCACTCATAAGTAAAAAAATTGTGTACATGTTAGGAAACAAAATCTTCTCCATCTCTGAAATCCTAGGTGCAATCCTTGTTTGCACAAACTTAGAAAGAATCTTCTGATCAGGTTCCAGATCCTTCATGAATATTTTTCTTATACTTGTAGATCCAAATAAAAATGACATAATACCCTCTGACTTATTTTCATCATCTCCAATATTCTTTAAGTCTAAATGATAAACTATCTCATTAGGGAAGTTTAAGATTCTATCTATATCAACAGATGAAATTGAAAAATCACGATCTTTAATTTTTGCAACTATGGTGTCCTATGTATCTCCAAGACTGAACTGAATAGTTTTAAAAAAGTGACAAAGATTTACCTCATATAAAAACTATGTATTTTCTCCACTGAAATTTTTCTGGAGATTCTGAAAAGTAAGGGCTTTCCGCAGCATGAGATCTATTTGATACAACCATTCCAAGTCGATTACTTTTACCTATAGAAACTTTCTTCCTATCGTGCACTGATGCTTGGCATTACTATCTTCTCCTTCCCTGATTCTCTCTGTCTTGGACATTTCTATTTCAAAGTTCTAAAGTCTCAAAGGATTAGGGTTTCAAATATTTAGCCAAAGGTAGACAAAGGCGGTAAGGGATTTTTTGGTTTTTTGAAAGGTTTTGAGAAAATGAACGGGTTTGGAATTTGAAATAGTTTCTGACATCCTAGATTCCTATGTCATTTACTTAAATAATAATCATTACATTTTTTAAATAAAATAAAACGTACGTGGAAAAAAATACAAATGAAATTGTAAATTATTCTAAAAACAAATAATTAAATTATTTAAAATAGTGAAGATAAAAAATGTGTAAAAATTAAAATTTAAATTAAAATTTCATTTAAAATTAAATAAAACTAGCTCCCCCTTAATAAAATGAAACCTCATAGTGGGAAGTGGTTTAGTAAATATATCAATTAATTGAATTTTAGTACTTACAAATTCTAATAATATATCCTTTTTAAGAACATGCTCTCTTAGAAAATGATATCTGATATCAATATGCTTAGTTCTATAATGATTAATAGGGTTTTTTGAAATATTTATAGCACTTATATTATCACATAAAATAGGTGTGTTATTAAAATTTAGTAAAAATTCCATAAGATTTTTTTTCATCCACATAACTTATGTACAACAACTGCCTGTAGATACATTTTCTGCCTCGGCTATTGACAGGGCAACTGGGTGTTGTTTCTTACTAGACCATGACACTAAATATTTTCCTAAAAAGTGACAAGTCCCTGAGGTGATTTTTCTATCTAATCTAAAACTTCCAAAGTCATCATCTGAATATGAAATTAAATTAAAATCAGAAGTTTTTTGATATATAAGAGATTGAAAATTTGTTCCTTTTAAATATCTAAAAATTCTTTTAACAACACTTAAGTGAGATTCTTTAGGATTATATTGAAATCTAGCACAAAGGAATTCTAAATACATTATATCTGGACTACTAGCAGTAAGATATAATAAACTACCAATCATACCTCTATATAACTTGTTGTCAACTGATTTATAGTTTCATCCAAATCAAGTTTTATATTAGTACACATAGGAATTGTATATGTCTTTTTGTTTTCAAGTATAACTTTCTTTAGTAGATCAGTAATGTATTTGCTTTGATTTAAAAAAAATTCAAAATCCTATTGATAAATTTGAAGTCCAAAAAAGAAATTTAATTTTCTCATCATACTCATTTCAAATTCTTTTTGCATTAAATTTGAAAACTTGTGACAAAGTTTTTTGTTTGTTGAACCAAAAATTACATCATCAACATAAATTTGAACCAATAAAATATTAGAGTTAACAGTTTTCTTAAACAATGTTGGATATTCCATCCCAACAATAAAATATTTTTTCAAAAGAAAAGAACTTAATCTTTCATACCAAGCTCTAGGTGCTTGTTTAAGGCCATAAATATCTTTAGTAAGTTTAAAAACAAAATCTGGTTTTTGTGAATTTTCAAAACCCAGAGGTTGCTCAACATAAACTTCCTCTAATAAGTAACCATTTAAAAAGGAAAACTTAACATCCATATGAAATAATTTAAATTTCATATGAGATGCATAGGCTAAAAAGATTCTAATAGCTTCTAATCTAGCTACGGGTGCAAAGATCTCATCATAATATATACCTTCTTCCTAATTATATCCATTAGCTACTAGTCTTGATTCATTTCTATTTATTATTCCTTGATCATCTTGTTTATTTATAAATACCCATTTAGTTCCTATAACTGGATAGTTCTGAGGTCTTTCAACTAAATTCCAAACTTCATTTCTCTTGAACTGGTTTAGTTCTTCTTGTATTTCTATCATCCAAATTTCATCAACTAAGGCTTCTTCTAATGTCTTTGGTTCTAATTGGCATAGAAAGGTAGAGAATTCAAAAATATTTCCTACATTTCTTATAGTTTTTATTATAGTGTCTAGGTCTCCTATAACAGTTTCTAAAGGGTGATTCTTTTGGGTTGTAGACTGTCTAGGTAGTGCACTATTAGGTTCTTCAATGTCATGTTCTTCTAAATTGGACTGAATTTTATTTAAATCTTTTTCAAAATCATATTTTATGTTATCATTAGAGTCAAATTCATCAATTTGGTATTTCCTTTTCTCAAAGGAATCAGATTTATCAAATTTCACATGAACTGATTCTTCAACAATCCTTGACTTTTTATTAAAAACTCTATAAGCTTTGGAAGTAGCAGAATATCCTAATAAAATGCCTTCATCAGATTTTGGATCAAACTTACCAAGATTATCCTTGGTGTTTAAGGTGTAAGCCTTACATCCAAAAACATTAAAGTAGTTTACTTTAGATTTTATATTATTTCAGAGTTCATAGGGTGTCTTTTTAATAATTGGTCAGATTAAAACTCTATTCATTATATAGCAGGCTGTACATATAGATTTTTCCTAGAAATAGGTAGGAATATTGTATTCATTTAGCATAGTCCTAGCCAGTTCTTGAATATTCCTATTTATCCTTTCAAAAATTCCATTTTATTGAGGTGTTCTTGGAGTAGAGAAGGTGTGTTTAATACCTATATTTGAGAAAAAAAATTAAATTCCAGATTCTCAAATTCTCCACCATGATCACTTCTTAATGAAATTATATTAAAACCTTTTTCATTTTAGACAGCTTTTCAAAAACTTTCAAATATAGTAAAAGCTTCATTTTTATATTTTAGAAAATAAATTCAAGTAAATCTAGAATAGTCGTCAACTAAAACATATACATATAATTTACCAGCCAAGCTTTCTATTCATGAATGTTTAAACAAATCCATATGGATAAGTTCTAGAGGTTTAGATGTAGCAATTTTGTTAACAGATTTGAAGGATGATTTGTGCTGCTTTCCAAGTTGACATGCATCACATAATCTATCACTTTCAAAGTTGAGACTATGAAAAATAGAAACTAATTATTTATTAAATAACTTATATAAATCATATAAATTGCAATGTCCAAGTATTCAATGCTAGATCCATGATTCAATTATCTTAGCAGTTAAGTAGTTTACTTTTTGTTTACACAAGGAATTTAAGTCTAGAGTATAAACATTATTAGTTTTGGTTGCTCTAAATTTAAGCAATTTATCTTTAAAAATAGAACAACAGTTGTTAGAAAAATCAACAAAATAACCATCATCATAGAGTTGAGAGATACTTATCAGGTTGTGTTTCAATCCTTGTACATAGAGTACTTTATTAATTGAGACAACTTCTGGATCTCCAATAGTTCCAATTCCAATAATTTTACCTTTGGAATTGTCACCAAATGTAAATAATCCTCTATCCTTTTGAGTGAATCTTTTAAAATTCAATGAATTCCCACTCATATTCTTAGAGCAGCCACTATCCATATACTATATTTTAGTTCAGCTTCTATGACCTACTTCCTGCAATTGCATTTAAACAAAGGTTTGTTTTGGTACCCATATTTTGTTGGGTCCAGTAGTGTTAGCCTGAAAAGACCTGAGAATCCAGACTTGCTTTGTTTTTATTTAATCAATATAATCATATAAACCGCTTGAAACAAATTCATTCTTAATCCCACTTATTTTCGATTTCCTTAAATAATAGTTTTTAGATATGTGACATTTTGTTCCACAGTAGTTTCGAATTTTACCTTTTTTTACTTGGAACAAAATAGTTCTTATATAGTTTGGGTTTCTCACCTTTACTGTCTATTTCATATCTTTCCTTTTTAATAAAATTTCCTTCAAGGATTTCATTTAGTGTATTTTCTCCTTTTTTAAAAATAAGAGTTTCACTTTTTTATGTTTCTACTTCTGTTTGCAGTGTTTTCATTTTAGTTTCATTATTTGTATAATTTATGTTTGATGAGTTATATTTTTCAATAAACTCTTGATGTTGTTTTATCAGAGTGTATCATTCTCCTAAAATAGAAGTGTGAATATTTTTCAGTGATTTATGTTTCTTAAATAAGGAATCATATTTTTCTTCCAGCATGTTACAATAGGCTGCAAGTTTATTATTTGAACAATTAGAACTAGAATCAGAATCAGATGAGTAATAAGATTGCACCTCATCATCTTCTACCATAAATCACATATTTTCTTTTAGATTTGATTCTTCTTTTTCTCAGTCAAACTTTGATGAGATGTTGGAGTCTTCAGAAACACTCCAAGTATCTTTCATTTCTCTTTTGTCTTTCTACTCATAGTCATTGTTTTTAAAGAATTTATTTTTCTTTTCTTCTTCTAATTGAGGATAGTCAGGTCTACTATGATCCATCTTCTTTCATTCATAGCATCTGACTGTCCTTGGTAATTTTTCATCCTTTTTGAAGGATTTTCTGAATCCCTTATTCTTTCTGTATAATTTTATGAATTTTCTAGCTAGCTGAGCCAGTTCCACATCTGAATTAGATAAATCATAACTCTCTGATTTCATTTTGATTTCTTTCTTCATCTTTCTACTCTTCTTTTGGGATATTACTTTCAAAGCAATATTTTCTCTCTTGATCAAAACTTTATGTTCATTTTATTTATCTTGCATCTTAGCTTCATACATCATAAGATTTACAATTAACTCTCTCACTGTAAGATTTTTAACATGTGATGATTATCTAATATTAGTTGATATCTCATTCCATCTAGGTGGTAGTACTCTCAGTACTTTTAGGGCTTGATCTGCTTGTTTGATAGGATCTCCCAAGGTAGTGATGTTATTAACAATTTCTGTAAGCCTTCCATTCATCTGGGTGATGCTTTCTCCTTCAAAAATTTTTAATGTGTCAAATTTCAATTTAGATATGGAATACCTCATCTATCTGACATTTTTAGTTCCTTACTAAGCAACTGTAATTGTATTCCACATTTCATAAGAATTCGGGCCTTGAGATACTCTTTTTAATTCATCTGGTCCAAGAACACAAATGATAGCATTCATATCTTTCGAGTTTATGTTGTAATACACACTTGTATCAGCACTCCATGTTTCAGGTTTCTTTGGAATTACATAGGGAGTTAGAATTTTCGAGTAGACTTTGTATCCAAGGTTCTTTAATTAAATGATCATCCTTGGTTTCCAGCATCCATAATTTTCACCATTGAAGTAGGGAGCTCAAACCATTGACATAAACTCTCGTGTATCAGTCATTGGGCTCTGTATAATCCAAAAACTTTTATCTTGTTATAGGTTTGACAAAAGCAACCTCCTCTGATACCAATTGTTTGATAGGGTTATACCAAATACGCACAAGACGGGGGGTGAATTGTGAATTTTACATATTATTCACAAATGAAGATGATGACTGATTCTATCCTTTTATCTTTATCATATTTTTTATGCAGAAGAAAATAAATAGTTAAAGGATGAAAGGATCTATAGTGGTTCAGGGAACAAAAGGCCCCTAGTCCACTCCACCAATGCTATACTCCACGAGCTTGGTGATTTTCACTATTTGGTCCTCTTATCAATAGAACATCCACAACTGAATGTTGGTAGTTGACACCTTTACAAGTTAAGGCTAAAAATAGATCTTTTTGGTTCATACACAGAACCGAATATGCATCTTAGTATGAGAATCTAGTTACTCCAAATAAAAAGATTATTTGTCTTGAAATACTTTCCAGTTGCTCTTTACAGTTGCAACAACACGCAACTGACAGTAGATAGAAAGTCGTCTTCAGAAAAGATGTTCTTCAGATAAGGGCAGTTCCAAGTCGATACAATTACAATAGATATAGAAATAAATTTATAAACTCCAACAAAAATGGATTCATGAAATATTATCAATGTAGAAACAATTAATCTTCAACGTGTTTCTTCTTCTCCATAAAAAACATAGTTTGATAGATCTTGATAGAAACAGATCTGTAAATCTCAAATGACTCTGTAAAAATGTAGTCGTGAAGAACTCAGGAGTTTTTTATATATTTTATTGATGATTCTCCCTCTTTTTAATAAAAAATATCAAAGATGTATATAGAATAACAATGAGAATTTTCCTTAAAAAATTAGATCCACAAAATTCGCCTTTAGAATCTCAATATTCAAATGTTTGAATAATCGAGAAGGCGTAACTCCCCTAAATATTCATCATGAAAAGATCCTCTTAAATCGATCCTTTATATCACAAATAAATGGATTGGAATCAGTTAAAGATGTGCTTTAAAATCTATCTTTGAATTTTTCTTGAAATTAGCCTAATAATATGCATAAAGATCGTTGCTCAATAAAGTCGTAATTTAAATCTCCGACGGCAAACGTAGGGTTAAACTGCTTAGCATTCTTTCTTTGAACATAAGGTTCAAAACGTAAGGTTGATAAACCATAATTTTCTCTTCAACTATCAATATGGTACAATATCTATACTTTCCTTTATGGCAAAACATAAGATACATGATCTGTAAGGTTCATTATAAAAGTAAGGTTGATGATCCATACTTTTATCAGCTTCTAAACGTAAGGTTGTTTTCAAAAGTAAGGTTGATGAACCATACTTTTAAGAAAAAAACATAACGTTCCATACTAACACAGGGTACTTCTTCTATACTTTTCTGATATCCCAAATGTAAGGTTCCTCCCAAACATAGGGTTTTTCTTCTATACTTTTCTGATATGTCATAAAGTTAATAACATATTTCATCCTTACACTACGCTCCTCAACGTAGGGTATGAACAGTGTTTCTAGAACACGTGAAAGTGATTTTTGAACACATAGATCATGAACAGTGTTTCTATAACATGCTAAAATGATTTTTGAACACTTTTTCAAATATTCCACATAGATAAAACACTTTAATATCAGTCCAAAATAAAGAAATAAAGAATATTAATTTCCTTAAATATACTCAAAGTAAAATCATTAGAATAATAAATAAGGGTACTTGTGAACATCCAAATCATCATAAAGAGATAGAGTATTGTCTTCAACGATCTCCCCTTAATAAAATAGAGTGTTGTTGAAAACAACACTTGCTCAACAAAAATCACTTATGAGGCAATTCAAACTTGGGGTAAGAGATTTCTTTTACAATATCATGTTATTTTAGGATTATTTATGTTTATATTTCCTTTGGGAAAATTATATGATTATAATATATTAAACCCCATATATTTTATTATACTCTATTAATTTTTTGGTTTTACATGTTTATATTCCATTTCTTCTCTTATTGGATCAACAATCAACAAGTCACATGTAAGGTAATTTCTTTTTAAAATATTGGTTTGAAGTTTTCTATCCAACTCTTTTTCTTCCATATCCATATTTTCTTTTAAATGATATATAAAATGTTTTAAATATTCTAAAAATATTTATTTCAATTAATTTTTACCCATGTTTTACTTTCTATAAAAATTTATAAAAGGAGTTTTCTTATTGTTTTCCAAATAAGGAAATTTTTACCAAAGTTGTGAACATAATATTTATTTTAACTACACCATAAGAATAGATTTTACCACCATTGTGAATAATATTTTATTTAAATCTTAATTTACAATTTATCATGTTTATTTTCAAATAAAATGTTTTTCCTAATATTCTAGAAATTTTTAGAAGTGTTTTTCAAAAATAAAAAAGGGTATTTTCCCCAAGAAATGTTTCAATGATATTTTAAAGGTATTATCATATATTAAAACACCCTTTGATGTTACTAGGGAAATAATCCAATGATACCATATTTATTATTTATCAATATGGTTTATGATTATGGTGATAAAATATTGATTTTTAATATTCTTGATTCAATATGGGAAATTTTTTATTTTTAAGGATTTTTTAGAATGAATTGTTATGATCATTAAATATATGAGGAATACATCGAATGTGCAAGTGATGGATGGGTCCCAGTTATAGATATCCCCTCAATGCATCAATGGGGATCATGATAAAAAAAATCATTCCATATTAGATGGTTATTTGGTTTACACCTAACCATTTATTAAAAAAGATGTCTTAGTTGAAAAGCATTGACGGTAAGATTCATGATATCTTGGTTGAGAGGACTTAATTATGAATGTTCAAAATTATTTATTTCCTTTATTAAGAATTCAGTTTTTATTATCCATGTTTTTTTATGTTGATATTATTCATTTATTTTCATTGAACTCATGTTTTTGATTGAATGGCATGTGTTTTGATCATCCACTCTACCAAAATGATTATGTATTATTTACTCATGATAACTTACATTGTATGGAACCCTTAATGAGCATCTAAGCTCTCCCTTTATTTGTTTTCCTTTCCCCATGATATGAAGAATGATATTATGAATTATATCAAGGATGTAAGAATTTTTCTTATGTTTTGTTTTTATATTTCCAATGTAATATGAGAATCAAGAATGTATCTAGTTTACCAAGATTGCTAAACAGATCGATTCTACATGGTGTGAACCCTTATATCTTATAACAATGTAATAAAGTAAACGTCAGATTTGGGTTAATATAGTTGGGTTGATGCATATATATTTTAATAATATATGTAAATAAATATTAATATATATATACATATTAAAATAAATATATATTGAAAAATAAATACAAATATATATAAATATGTGAGTATATAAAAAGTAAAATCCTCAAGTCTAGTGGTAAGTGTGCTTGTTGGGTGTCTATATATATGTATGTATCTTTATACACAAAAAAAAATTTAAAATATATATACATTCATGCATATAGACACATGCACACACAAATATATATATAGAGAGATAGATAGAGACACACAGGCACATATACAAATATATATATATATATATCTGTGTGTGTATGTACACACATAAATGTATTTATAATAATATAAATTTTATAAATACATTTTAAAAAATTTATACATAAATATATAAATAAATATTTAAATATATAAATATATATGTGTGTGTGTAAATATAAAAAAATATTTTATAAATGTTTTTAAAAATAATTATATAATTATATATAATTATATGAATAAATACATAAATAAGAAATATGTATGTTAATATATATAAATAAATATATATATCAAAAAATATCAAAGAAAACAAGATAAAGTGGTGGTAAGGGAATTATTCATGCACATGGAGGTCACTGATTCGAATTTTCATGGGCATGCATGGTTATAGGGTTATTGGGAAGTTAATTTGTGGCATTCGTGTTAATAAAAGGTTGGTTGGGGTATGAGGTGGGAGTTTTTAAGTGTTCATAAAAGGGTGTTAGGGTATGGGGTGGGTGTCTGTAAGTGTTGATAAAAGAGGGATGGGTCTCGGGGAGAGTAAGTGCTAATAAAAGGGAGAGTGGGGTTTGTAGAGCTTATTATAGGTGATTCAAAAAAAGTTTTTTTATTTTTATCAGCGTTATAAATTTTCAATGATAAAATCATCCTTTATAAGAACTAAAAATAGACCGATAAAGGTTACAGTTATTGGCAACTTGAATGTTTTAAAAAAATATTTGTTGGGTTTTATCAGTGCTATAAATAAGTGTTGATAAATGGTGATTTTAACAAAAAAAATTAGCACTGATAAAATAAATTTATTTTTAAAGGGGCTTGAAAAATAAGTTTTTTTGTGTTGATAAAAGAAATTTCTATTATTGATAAAAATCCTTATCTATAATAGTGAAAATTAAATTTTGTACATATTTATATACCATATGATTCATACAGGGATATCCCAAACTTTTCATCAATATAAATTGATTTGGTATTATCATATAAGAAAATTAACCAAATTTCAAAGCTAAATTTGTTTGTTCTATTACACAAAAATTGAAAAGTGACATTTCTATCTATAATAAATAATTTATTTCTTACTAGAATTTTTTAAAATTATTGTAGAAAGAACCCTTCATATAAATATAAATAGAATTTCCAATATAAATATAAATCATAAGATTTTGTAAATAGAAATCCTAAATTTTCATGCCTTCTAATTACAAAATATTTAATTAAAATTTCAAGACTTATCAAATAATTTTAATCCAAATTAGACTTAACAACATGATTGGATCTGATACCAAGTATTGGTAATTTTTCCTATCACTAATCATTTGTGTAGTCCCAAAACCATATATAAATCATTAGACTATCATAGATATATTAAACAAAATTAAATGTAAACATAACTAAATCTATGTTTAATTTAAGTTTTCTAGGGAATAGGGTTTCTAGGTATGGAATCATCATATCTATCACATGTTTTCTAAAGATGGAGAAAAAAACTGATGAAAAATAACCAACTCAGGATCACTACCCCTTTATTTAACTTTCTAAACAAGTTTAATGTAGGGGCCCATAAACCCTATTTAATTTATTATTCATATTATATACATTTTGAATTGTAATTAATAAATGATTCAAGGAACTGAATATAGATCACTTATTGACCATAAAAAATGACAACCCATAATATAATTATTTTAATATCCAAGCCCATTATTATTATTAAATTAAAAAAATATAACATTTTTCATTTCAAATAGATTATAATTTGAAGTGAATTATTCCATGGATTATCTTTTCTAAAAAAATGATATTATGCATTTCATATTGGGAAGGGTGTCTCAAGTTCTATTTTAAGAATAAAAAATGTTTAATTAGAGGATTCAAGATTACATGTATCATTATTTTCAAGAAGTGATGTTACCACATGTTCCATAAGAGATAATAATAATTCATATTTCCATTTATAAGTGGCTCACAGTTAAAATTTTTATGTAATAACACTATGAAAACTTTATTTTTTAATAGGATAAGGATATATCATGATTATGTTTCAAGGAAGAGAGTTCTATGCATTTTAGGTTTCCAAAAGATAATGATTTTTCTATTTATAGCATGTCATGTGTTTTTTGTTTAAAATAGAGATGGGTGTTTTTATTTCAAGCAATATGAATCTTGTGTTTAATACTTCCAAAAATTACTAAACATTTATAGATTTATTGTGGATTTTTTCATGATTTCATTTTTTTATTCGATGATTTTGAACTTTAATAATATATATCTCTATTTTTAATAAGCCCAAGGAGTTATGGTTCATTTTTATCCATCTCCCATTGTTTACTTATATTAGATTTCCATGGTTAAAAGATTTTATCGAATCCATTTGTCTCTTTTGATTTGTTTCATAAACCACCACCATCATTAGGGGTGTTCTTAAAGTGGTAATCTAATATATTCAAGTCACCAATGTTGATGAGGGAAGTAGCGCAACCATAGTATTCATTGTATAGGGACCATGTGGTAGGCTAATAGCATAAAGATAGATATTTGGGGGTGATTATGTATGGCGTGAGGTGATTTGGAAGACCATGGTTACTTTTATTAATTTATAAACAAATAATAATTTTACAATACCCTAGTGGTATAGCCTAGTGGTTATGCCTTTGAGGGGTCTCAAGTAGGTCTTAGGGTTGAGTCTCCCTGGGTACTTTATAGGTGTTGTTATAAATTATTTATATTTTACCCCATCCTAACACAAATCTAAATAATTTTATAACATTAATACTATAATTAAAATTTTAAAATTTATTTTTTTCACATGTAATGATTAGTATGCATTGAATTAATCATCAAATAATGATCAATAACCCTAAATAGAGGGGGACTGTCATTGCTTCCTTTAGCCACCTTGATCTTTTCTCTCTACAAAATATCTATCAAAAATATATATTATGGAAGGGTTAGTTTATTTATAAACAAAAATAAATAAATTGGAAGTTCAAAACACCAAAAAAATATCAAATCCCATCCACTAAGTTAAAAAATATTAGCACGAACAATACTGCATTAAGAGAATATCATTACAAGGTCCCCTTTTTAAAACATTTTCATTTTTCTTTTAGGGGCACTATTTGAAAAAAAAATTCATATTTTTACTCAAAATTTATCATGGTACTCAATTAAACCATAAAAGAAAACAATTAAATAAACAATGGAATAAATAAACTCTACAAATTCAAAATTGAAACCAAATTATGAGGATAAAATAATCATTCTAAAAAATAAATTTTGGGAAATTGCGTACATCATGTCATTTTTTGATAATTTTTATGACACTTGATTTATGAGAAGTATAAATGATGTTATCTATTAAGAATTTTTTATGCTTGGTGAGTATTGTAATAAGATAATGTTGCATTTCATGTGCATGATCACATGCATACACCAATCTCACACCCACAAGTTAGGGTATGAAATCTAGGGGATATCTATCACAACCCACCCATATTAAAACCCCTATATGGACTACAAAAAAAGTTAGGGTGAACCCCCAAAGACTTCCTACAATAGTCCCTACATTATTGAATGACATAGAGGGTATAAAATTCACATATTAGTTTCACAACCCTCATAAAATATCAGGAATAATAAAAACAAACCACTAATCAACACCGAAAGGAGTCTATTAATTAAAAAATAAATTTCCAAAAACCAAAATTTCATTTATATGTCATACAAACATAATAAAATAAATCAAATAATGAGATATTAAACTCCAAATAATCCTTTATCTATATTCAAGCTACCCAAACAACAACTCTTATCTCCCTTGGACTATCCTGCAAAACATTTTACAAGTTATGAATGGGGGAGAACATAGTATTACTCGATAGGATAGTCCTTATAAAAAAACAACATCCATGTGAAATAAATATTCTTGAGTGATCGAGAGTGATATCAACCAACAAAAAAATAATCATAGATATAATAAAATATATATATGATAAATATAATCACCAAACTCTATGTTTTACATCATTTTCAACAACTTCCACCATCTCTCACAACATCCATTACCAATTCCCCTAACAATATTTCCAACCAAGTCCATATCCAATAGCTAATATATATCATTAACTATGAAACCGTCATCAAAATCAAAAAATTAAAAGGGCTCAAAAATTTCCCACCACTCCCACTTGTCAACTTAGTGACTGATCTAACTAAAATAACTAGAAAGCTGGTAGAAAACCTCTCACAAACTGATGAGGGATATGAGAATAAAACAAAAATATATATATCATATCCTCAACCATCACTCCATTATACAACTAACCACCAAAAAAATATCCACATACCATAAATTTCTATCCATAGCCATCATTCTAGCTCCACATATTGCATCATCACATGTCCACCTTTCCATCACACATCAGTAGGGTAATGTTAACACGAAGGTCATCAACCTCATTACCTTCTCCTTATATATACATCCTCACCCATAACTGTATATCCACATCCTCCCCATCACACCCACAACCATATAATCATCATCATCACCACATACCAAAACCTCACACCATTGTAACATAACTTCATATCATATCATCCTCATGGTAGGGTATTGAGAACATTTAATACATCAACTTTATTCCCTCCTCCTTCCATGAATGACCCCATCATGTATCATCATCGCCACCACATAACCGAGTCAACAACATATTGCATACTTATAACTCCAAGCCATGATAGCCTGCATCCACATGCCTACTTTGAGCCATCATATCCCATAAACATAAACCAATTAAGCATTATTACATATCATAATAATATATCGACTAAGATCTATCACAACTCGTGTGTTCTCACATAACTTTCCCCTTAATTGATTCACATTCACACACTTACATCCACAATATCAAAATAAAAACAAGATAACCACACCCCAAAATATCACTTTACATATCACATTATTATCAACAACATAACTAAAACCATAAGTAAAGTGAAATCACATAATCAATAATTTCACATTATACATCATTTCTAATTTCATCACTTACTATTTACCTACTTTATTACATTCATTATGTCATTTTTTGAACTGTGTCAACCCATTCATCAATCCACTCTCTGTTTTAGCCTATAATTTCACAATTAAAAACATTTAGTCCAACCATGTGCATTTTAGTCACCCTATCCCCTTCATTTCATTTTTTATCCCACAACAATCAGTCATTATATTAAAAATATATTCATTCTATTCCAAAATTTCTAGAAAAAACATCATTTTTATTTCAAGATGTATTTAACTTATCATGTTTTTATCCCTCAACCCATAATTCAACTTCCCATTCTAATTTACCATTACCATTATTATCCCATAATTAATTTTAACTATATTTAAGGAAGTATTTTCAAATAATAACATCACAAAAACCCCTTTCATAAAAATATAAAATAGTATCAAACATAATGTCAAGAATCAATAATCAAAAATAATAATAATTATCATATTCTAGTTTTTACAAATTTCTTTTTCATTACCATATTAAAATAATTATCATGTTATGAAGGTGGCAGGGTTCTCTAGTGATAACATCAGTAAGGAATCTGTAATAGAAAGCATCAATCAACAAAACTCAACACATAAAAAATAGAAAAACAATCCATAAAGAACATGTGACTCTCATTCCCCTTACAATTTCATATTAACTATTTTATTATCTTCCTTTAGTTCATTCTTATTTATAGAGATTTCCCCATATATCACCATTTCCTGCAAACAAAGACCTTCAAGGAACTGCAACCAAATACCATGGAATAAATAATACGAGTAAGGTATTTTGAATAGTTTACAAAAATGCAATCAAGTATATTATTCTAGAAGATAGAATAATGGTTTAGAAATACCCCCACCTCAACTAAAGCTTTTACATCCATTATACAATCAAGAAAAAGGTCAAGATGGCCACATGACCCAAACCATGTGAGAGGAACCTCAATAAACATAAATCATAATGATTCCCCATCAAAACCAATGACAAACCTCTATAAAACCCTTACATGATGAAATAATAAGGATATAACTAAGAATGAGGAGGATGAAGAAACTCACCTCGTATGGGAGAGAACCATGATGTGTGCTATGCACCACAACGTAATAACACTAAAAATAGAAGAACTGGGAAAATAGACCCTATAAGATATGTTTCATGACTAATGTGACCATTTCCTGATGGTAACTCATGCAAAATGAAACAATTATAGAAACTCATTACACATCATAACTAGAACCACCAAGTCACAACATGAAAAGTAGAAAAGGAAAAACATAAGGTTTTACACTTTACTAAAAATTCACTTCAAAACCTTCATATTTCCACCAAACAAACCTTGCTAAATCCAAACTCTAACTTTACCATTCATAGTGCAACACATACCTCCACACTACAATACACCCTCTCCAAAGAAATATTTCCAATCCAACCCAATATCTTTTTCTTCATCCTTCTCCTGATGCCTCCAACCTTTTAACTACACAAAGTAATGGATCATAATGCTCTGAACCATTATAGTATATACCTATAAAATGATTATCATCACTAAGAATAAAAACTAAACCCAAAACAGGAGAATAAAAATCCTATTTACTAATGGTAAACACCACTCAATAGAATAAATACACAACAAAAAACCCTCAAGGAAGGGATAATCCATAGATCTAACTCCCTTCAAGTAAAGAAAATAGGTAGAAACCCCATAAACCATGGTAGATAAATCTTAATAATTCCTCCATTTGTAGAAACCATACATAACACCAACCACACCTACTCATAATTTATTACTTACTAATTACCCCTTTCACTTTAATCATATTTCAAAATAATTACTTTTTTAAAGAAACCCCTCTTCCAATTTAAAAACTTCTAAAAAACTACTCCATGAATTTAAAAATAAAAAACAATTACTTTAACTTTAAAATATCAATTAACACACACTTTAATATGATTTAAAAATCCACTAAAAAGGTTTTAGTGAAAGGAGAAGGACTACCAAAAGATATTCCTAAATCTAACTCTCCTCCAAAGACTAAGAAACATGTTGAATCACGGGGTGGTCATATTAATGGTGTCCCATGGTATTACATTGGAAATAGATAATCTCAAAAAACATAAGGAACCTTGATCTGATAAACCCTAGGGTGATAAGACATGATCGAGCTCTATTATATTGCCTCACTCTCTGCTTATATGAATCCCAAGACTCATAACTCAGAGCAATCATCTCAACTGTCCCAACCACTCGATAGAGGCCTTCACTAGGATCCTCCATCATAGATAAGCCTCTATTTTCAAACTCATGTGAAACTATATCCTTTTAGTTTATTTTATATTATATAATTTTATATTTTTTAATTTATTTTAAGTTTCAAAAAAAATAGAGTTGTAAGTTTAAAATTTTAAAGGATTTTAGGTGTCACATGGTTAGATTACACGGTTAGTGAATCATGATACAATCATTTTTTTGGTTTCTATCACTTAATAGCATCATATTACATGGTCAGCACAAGATTATTAAACTATTAGGGATCTATATAAAACCATGTGAGGCCATTTTGTTCTAGGAAGTGAGTATCACATGGTTACCGTATGGTTTGGAAAACGACACGGGTAAACCATGTGGGCTAACTGGAATTTTGAGTTTTATTATATTTTATATATTTTTATATTTATTTATTTTTCCCTCCCTCTCCCCCTCTTTTTTTGTGACCCCCTTCAATCAAATACCCAGTGTGCATGCCTCTTCTACTTTCGTACTCCTCTCTGAATGACGACTTCTCGTGGTTTATTTACGGATTAAGGCTAATTTCTAGTGTGCAGCCTCCTCTTCCCTTTTCAATCCCACTTATTATGATTTTATCTTCTAAAATCACCATTGTGGTTCATAAAAACCCAAGTTTAATGGTGACTTATTTTTCTTTGATTTCTTTAGTGTTTAGGGTTCATATGGGTTTCTTCTTCCTTGCTTGGTCATTCACCGTCAGAGGTAATGTATTTAGAACTATCTGCCAATGATTCCAGTAAATATTTCCCCTTTACCTAACGTTTAATTTTATAACTGTTAATGGATTTATTTCTAAATTATTATTTTTATTATTTAATAATGGTTTCAATTATATTTATTTAATTTCTAGTGATAAATTTGGGTTTTTCCTTTGTTTTCATAAAAATATAGGAGATTTTATATTCTAGAAAAATAGTTTAAATTTATTTATTTAAACTATGAACTCTAATTTTTATGATGATAACTAGATGGATCGTTATAATTTATATTGTGGTTATTAATTTTTTTTTTTGCGATTTCAAATTAATTTTCAAAAGGTTTTACTTGGAATTCAAATTGGTTCTTGAAATTCCAAGTATTAATAAATTATTTTAATATATATTTTAAATAGAATTTGAGTCTTAAAAATGTGTTGATGTCGTTTCTGTTGAGAAATAAATTGAAAAGTTTTTTTGGGATTTTGGGGGATTTGAACAAAAAATTAACTAATTTATTTAAAGGGTTTTCAAATGAATTTTTGTAACCTATTTTAAAAAATGTTTTAAAATAGGTTTTTAAGGGATGAGTTTCAAGAATTGTTTCAAATAATATTTGAACCCATTAGAAAATGGCTCATCATCCTAATAACTTTTCAATAAAGGTATGTTTGGCACTTTTAAGTGGTTCCTAAAATGCGTATTTCTATTTGTGTATCCCTCTTAATCCCTATTTTTTTATTGGAATATATTGTTGACCATGGAGTAAGCTTTGGGTTTTTTTATGAGATTATGGTTGTGTGATCATGGATTTTCCATGAGAGGGGGTTATAGGTGAGGGTGAGTTATTTTTTATAGACTACATCGCTTGTATTGACTGTTTTCATTACTTATTTCATCACCTTTTCTCTATTTTTTCCTGAGAACTATGGTTCTAGGGTAGGACAACTTAGTTTATATGAGAACCCTTTCTACTAACTATACTAGTTAAGTGTGTTTTTTTTACACCATCCAAATATGTTTTACTAGATAAATTTCAATACCTAAGGGTATGAACCTAGATAGTGACATTAGTCTTGGTTACCTAGCCTTAGAAACTATAGGGTAGATCCCTTGACTCTCATTCCTTGGTTGGTATATTGATATATTGGAATCCTTTTACTCTACTTTAGATTTTCCTACTTTCTTGACATGTGTAGCACATATGGTTGTTTCCTTTTAAATTCCTTAGTTTATCTAGGACATGGTACCCTATTTATTGATCATTCACTTCCTATAGTATATGTTGGTTTTTATAAAGTATTTTAGAAAATGGTTTATAAATTTTTTTTGAAATATAAAAAGGAGTTATTTCATATATTGTTTGATTTCTAAATAAATGTTTTAAAGTGGTTGTTTTCATTTTAAAAATAAAGAAGAAAGTATATAAAACAATTTTGAGGTGTTATGGCTATTAAATATAATTATGTATGAAAAACCTATATTATATTAATGTATTTTAAACTAGATTAAAATGATTCCTTAATTAAAATTTAGGCATGTGAAAAGGCAGTAGGTGTCCTACTGAGCATTGTATGCTCATGTCTATATTACTTTTCAGTTTTAGGATCTTATTCAGTCCTTGTTCACTCTTTATGTGCATTCAAAATAAAATCTAGTTAGTGACTGGTGGGGATTTGAGTTTAGTGTTATTTATGTTTTATTTATCAAATTGTTCCAAGTGTTCCTTTTTCATAAAATATTTGGCCAAGTGTGCCCTTTAAATTCATTATTTACTACTTTTAATTATTGTTATTAGTAGATTTCGTTATTTATGTGGATAATGGGTGATTTGGGAGTTTTATCATGTTGAGTCAGTTTGGGGGTGAATAAAGGGTGCTAGCTGGGTGGGGTAGTTTTTAGGTTGAAATGAGGGATTTATTTATGATTCTTATTTATCTTCTACTTATTTAAATTATTTAATTATTTATATTTATTGTTTTATTTCTGGAGTAGATGTATGTCTTATAGACTGGTTATGCATAATTTCCAGTATAATTATATTATTGAGTATACACTGATTTATGGGATAAATCACCCCCATATATTGTTTTCAATTCCTATGACACTTGTTGTAAGCCTGAGGAGATCTAGGACACCACTTGGGTACGTCATAGGCTGGTTCGGGCATTTGATGGATGGACAGATTAGGTAGGTCTATGATATCTCTCCATGAACTTATCTCGATCACTTATTACTTCTCAAGAATTCAATTGAAAATCTATAATAGATCACTAAATATCTAACCTCAAGGTAGACTCGAAATGAAGCACTTATTCTCTCTCATTAGGAATAAAATAAGAAAACCAACTAATCAAAACAAGAAAATGATTCCCAAAGTTGTGCACACTCTCACCCCTACCTAATATTCTAAATATATTTTATATGATCATGCTTCTACACTAAATAAATTAAATCCTTATTGAATAATTCAATAAATTCCCCTCATGACATCTCTTTCGAGTTTCTAGGCTTCATCTCCCACCATCTTCTAACTACCTTCCAAAACAAGCCAACCACCAACACAACTCAAAATCGATACAGATTCTTCACCAACCCAAAATAAACCTCAAATTATTCCAACTAATCCTCAACTTTGAGTCTAGAGTATCCAATTAAGAACTTTGATACCTCATACTATTGAAATTTCATCAATTATTTATCTCAATATTCCACTTTCTTTTTTCCATTCCAAATATCTTGATAGTATTTTGATAGTATTTCTTTAGATCAAACAATAAAAGAGTTAACAAAAACCACATAGAGAAAATTGACATCATTGATAACTACATATTTTCATAGGAAAATTCATCAATCCATATAATACACTTTCAAACTAGATCACTTACATAATGCTCCTCACAACCACATCACCACTACTCATTAATTAAAACATCATACCACCATTTTCACATCACCAACATCACCTCTTTCTAACCATGGAAAACTGATCAGGACAGTTGGAACTCATCGCCACTTAAATCACCCTACAATATCCATAAAACCAATTCTTTCCCATACAACCAACCATACCCCTCCAATATCACCCACACAATAACCCATCAATCATTCCATCCACACAACCATCCATTCATCATTGTCTCATGAATAATAAACAATTATCATTCCCACCAAGGAAACTAGCCACAATTCCCATTGTACAATGCATGACAACCCCCAAACCAACTAGAAAAATTTATAACCACTTCAATGAAAATCACAATGAAGTCAACACAACCAATTATAGTAAACCCAATAAAAAAAATTAAACAATCCATCACCTTTTTCTTATTATTTTCAAAATAATTGAGTGTGTATGGAATGAAAATCATCATAAAATTTTTTATTTCACAAAAAATAATTTAATTACCAACTTTAAATTATTAACCTTTTATGAAATTTGATTCCAACATTTTAATCATAATAAAAAAACATAATATTGGCAACATAAAACATTACCAAAATGATCACATCAAGTAAAAAATATCAATACATCATAGAATCAATCATTAAATAAACCATCATATAAAACACTCAAATTTATTCAAGTTATATTTTTGGTAAATCATCACACTTTTCACTTTAATATATTTAACATGCTTGAAGAGTGTGAATGAAAACTGCACATGTTGTGTTACTATGCATCATGCATGACATTCCAAAAATAAAATCCCTTAATAAATTCATTTCTAATAAAGAATTATTCCATAATAAATAAATTTAAAAATACTTTTAATTCCATATTTAGGTATAATATTCTTTACACACAACATTCTTGAGTAAATATGTATTAGTTATTCAAATTAAGATCATCGAGTAACATGTGAAATGAAATCTAACATGATCCAATAGAAATTTATGAAAAAATTATTTCAACTTTTAGGCATTATTACTGTATTAAGTATTTCATATTTACTCTTCATGTCACATAATAAATCCTTTGATTATATAACTTACCCCTAATCATGAATATCAATATTTCAACAAAATACACATAGAATTGTAACAAGCCCAACTCTAGTAACCTAGATTAGATGGTTAATTTATTATATTTTAATAAGATATAATGGATTTAATTATAAAGTACTGATTAGTTTAGCAGTCCTAAAGAACTATATATGTACATAATTCCCATTTTTACATTTTAAATAAAATATAAAATGTATTAATTAAAAATCTTACACTCTTGAACTCATTCAAAGAATTCTTCTTTATATCCTGGGGAAATGAAACAAAATAAGGGTGAGATTAAATTCTCAATAAGGGTTATGTATAGTAGAATATATCATGAATAAATAATTCATAATCAATATGAAAAGGTAAATAACATAAAACACATTCAATTTAATCAATAACTTGATCATGAAATTCATCTATGGATAATATCAATGAAATAATGTCATGAATAATAATGAATTAATTCTCCATGAAGAAAATGAATAATATTGGATTTCATGATCTCATAAATAATTATATATATATATCATCAAATACTTATTCCAATACAGTTTAATCGATGGTTATATATACACCAAAACCCCATTTAATTTGGCTGACTAATTTGTCTCATGAGACCTGGTGGTGCATCTAGGGGCTATCTATAACCGAGACCCACCCATCACTTAATTTACAATGCATTAATTATATATTTAATGATAAATTAAATTAATAAATGTTTTTTATTATCAATAAATAAATATATTGAGTAAATAATATGTATTTATCAATATTTTCCCCAGTCAATCAAAAAACTTTCATAGTAAAACACTATATGTAAAAATGGTATACTTTTTAGGAAATAATCATATACATGATACAAAAAGTATGGATATTTAAGTTAAATGTAATGTAAAATTATCATAATAAATTTAATGCTTCAAAATATATTTAACTTCCATAAAATTAATAATAGATAAGATATGGCTATCGATTTATTGGAAATATAGATTTTGTAATAAAATCATAACCTTTGGAAAAATAAAGAAAATAGAAGTAAAATATTTAAATAATCTTTCATTGAAGATTTTTATTTGAAAAATAATTGAAAAAATTAATAATAATATAAATATCATAAAATGGTAATGGTGGTGGGGAAGTCCATTATTGTCATATACATTAAAAACATTCCTTTTGACTTTTTGTAAAGAAAGTTGAAAATGACCCTTTCAGAAAACATTATAAATATTACATTAAAAAATTTTAAAACGTCAAGGATAACTTAAAATTTCATTAATAAATCATTTTATTTATAAAAAGTACTTTTTTAAAACAATTTTGAAAAATATGGATCTAGAAGAAAAATATATCTAATTAAAAGAGAAATAAAATCATATTTTTATTTTAAAATTTTATTTTCTTGATTCAAGTGAAAAAGAGATAAAAAATTAGAATACAATATATAAAATACTTAAATATATATAGGATAATAAAATATATGTATTTTATGAAGTATGTAATATAATATTTCTTAAATGAAAATTAAGGAAATCCCAAAAAAATGATACTGTAAAATAAATCCTTACCACTTCGGTAACTTTTAAATTGTAACCCCTTGAAATAATAAACATGAATTGAAATATTAATCGTCATTAATAAATATTCATTTCTATTAAATATATCAAATGGGTATTATATACATCACATAAAATTGAATAGGTACATAATAACAAACATGTCTTAATGGAGAGTAAATTCAGATAAAATCCCCTACCTCACGCTTCCCTTTAGTTCAACATGATTTAACCTCCTATATAATGGTTTTTAACATGTTATTAATTTATTATATATCAATATTATTTATAATATCATTTATTATCCTCTTATAACATCTTATCACTTTTTCTCTAATAATATTTCATTATTACCACTATTTTGGGTGTTAACTGCATCGTTTTCTCATGGATACGGTAGGTCTTATGTATGCACGAGTAACGTTATCATTTCCTGACTGGGTGAAAGGGTGGTAATTAGATGATATATTAAATTTATAGAATCAATTGTATTTCATATTTATCTTATATATTCATTTTTTCTATCATTATGACTATCCATGTGAGTCGGTGATGGAAAAAAATTACATCGATTCGTGAGGTGGTGGTCTTCCATACACACAAGCGATGGAATTATTTCCCATTTGATGGGGATGGATATGGATAAATATTATGTCATAAACATAATAATATCTCCTTATATGGTAGATACTAGTGTTATTATATTGTAATTATTATTAAATAATTTAAGTTGGTAAAAAAATAAGTAAAAAAAGAGTTTAGTGAAGATGATCACGTTCGCTTAGAAAACCTCATTTGGGTCTCTTATTAAGAACCCTGGGGTTGGAATTTTGGGAAGACCAGAATATCTGTAATAAATATAAGTATTTTTGAGAGATATTTTTTTAGGTTTTTTTCAAGATAAATGTCTTAATATGTGTGAATAAGTGAGGGGAGTCAGTGCCCATTTATAATTGAGATGAGTAGCACACTTGTAATTTTTCAATGTTTTAAGACAATGTCAAGTCACTTTCGTAGAAAAATGGATCTAAAATGGATTATATTTTAAGTGGATAATTTTAATGTCCTAATAAAATCAAAAAATGTGGTTTTATCAAGTGTTTATGTCATTTTAACCTATATATTTTTAGGTTAACCCCCTGGTAAACTTGTTTTAACCTTAACTGTAGTAATTAATTTTTACTATTTTTAATATTCATTATGGACAAAAATTAAGTTAAAATTATTAGCTAATATTAATTATTCTGATTCCAAATAATGAATCTATTTTATCAAATTCAATTCATAGAATTTTCATAATTTAATTTAAAAATAAACCCGTAAAACATGTCAAAACCGTCTTTCAAGAAATGAATTTTTCAAGCATAAGATGATCTTACATTAAATATATGACTAGTAATTAAGTGGATTTAAATTAATATAGTTAGATATATAATCTATAAATTTAATTTTAATCAATAATAATTAAAAATTGTTTTAATTAATTTAAATCAAAATACATTATTCTTTTTTTAAATAGTTTTCTGAAAAATATCCCTTTTACCTCAAAATGATCTTATCCTTTTTTCTAACAATTTTATAGTCAAAGCATAGTTAATTATACATATTATAACACATTGTTATAAATAAAATTATAAATATTTAAATACTAAATTTTTTATTATTCATAAAGGCTTATTTCTAATAAAAAATTTCACAAACTCATTCTAGACTTATTTTGAGAAAGTTCAAACTTGATATTCATCCTATCAAATTAGAATTTTTTTGATATGAAATATTATAATGTGTTTTTTATTATATTTTTATTAAAATATAATGTTCACTTAATTAAATTTAGTCTTAGTTGTTACATTCTTCCCTCCTATAAAAATTTCATCCTCAAACTTTTCATAGATATTACAATCTAATCAAAAGAGGGTGGTTTTTCTTTATAAAATACTCTAGTTACCATGTTTCTTATTCTGTTTTATGATTTATCGAAAGTAATTTTACTATTCAAGTCATCCAATTCCAAAATATTTTTTCTCTAGTGTTAAGAATCTGTATGTTCTCTTCACAGTAAGATAAATTAGGATCTAATTCTATTTCTTCATAGGTTATCACAAGAGTTAGGTATAGAATGTACTTCTTTAATAAACACATCATATTCTTTAGAGAGACTTTCTGGAATTTTAAAATGGTAATCCAAAAATCCAATTCTTTCAATAATTTTAAAAGGTCTAATATTCCTGGGGCTCATTTTCCCTTTCTTAATGAACCTTATAATACCCTTCCATAGAGATACTTAAAGAAAATTTTATCTACCACTTGAATTTACAAATATTTCCCTTAGTTATCAGCATAAAACATTTTCATAGTTTGATCTAATTTAATATGAGTCTAAATAGTCTTTTCCATTTTCATTGTATCTTTCAACAAGTTACAAGCCTATAAGTTTTCTTTCACTAACTTCATCCCAACAAGTTTTAGTATGAAATATCTTACTATATAATGCTTTATATGATGCTATTTTAATACTTGAATGGGAGATATTGTTATAATAAAACTATAAAAAAGGTAAATATCGATCCCACATACCTTGAATTTAAATTGAGCATGGACACAACATGTCTTTTATTGTTTGAATATTCCTTTAAGAATATCCATCAATTTGAGGATGGTAGGTGGTACTCAAATAAAGCTCAGTATCAAGAGTCTTCTAAAGACTTTTCAAGAATTTCGATGTAAATCAAGGATCGTGATCAGAAACAATAGAAATAGGTTCAATATTAAGTCTTAAAACATTAGTAATATAGAGTCATGAAAGGTTCTCAAGAGTTAAATATTCTCTTATAGCAGGGAAATGAATATATTTTGTTAGGATATCAACAATAACCTAGTTTGCGTTATTATTTCTAGGATTATTTTTTAATATAGTGAAACATTATATAGTAATGTCATCCCATTTCCACATAAGAATAGGTATAGGTTTCATTAATACTTTAAGATTCTATCTCTTAGCCTTCACTTATTGAAAAACTAAGAATCTTGATACATAATGAGTAATTTCTTGCTTCATATTATCCCACTAAAAATGTTCCTTCAGATCATTATGCATCTTAGTGATCCAGGGTGTATAAAGAAATTTGATATATGAGAATCATCCAATAATTACATTTTTATATTAGGTATATTTGTAACACATATCCTCTTTTAAAATTTCAAAACACCATCTTCGTATATGATGACTACCAATTTCCCATTATTCGTGAATTTAATTTTCTTTTAAAAATTATCATCATCAGATTGAAAACTTTTTATATTTTCCAATAAACTTAGGTTTTCAATAATTTAAAAGGTAGTGATGTATCCCCTTAATTAATATTTCCCATATCTATATTTACTATATCCATGAACATAAGATCCCAATTAATCATTATTTTGGTAAAAACTCCATGATCTTTCCTACTCAATGCATCTTCTACCTTAGTTTCCTTCCTTGGGTGGTAGTGTATTGAGAAATACTAATCCTTGAGTATTTTGAGCCATCGACATTGACTAATATTGAGATATTTATATGAAAATATGTATTTTAGTCTTGCATGGTATTTTTATATCCCATATATTTCTTTATAGAGATAATGTCTCAATATCTTCAAATGAAAGATTACAGTTTCCAACCTCATATCATTAGTTGGATAATTTTGTTCAAAATTATTTAACTGCATTGATGCATATTCAATAAATTTATCATTATACATAAGGAAACATCCAAGTCCCTTATTTTATGTATCACTATATATCACAAATCCATCATTTCCTATGGTAAATTCAAAATCACATTATTGACCAATATTATCTTCAATTCTTCAAAACATTCTTCAAATTACTTTATCTATATAAACTTAACCCATTTATGTGTATACTTGGTTAATGGGTTATCCAATTGAGAAATTTTTTGAACAAATCACTGATAGTAACCTACCAAATAAATAAAACTATATACCTTGATTATGTTCATTGGTGTAGGCCGTTATTTGACAACATTTGTCTTTATAGGATCAACTGAGATTCCATCCTTAGAGAAAATATAGCCAAGAAAAGAAACTTTTTTATCCCTAATTATCTGTTTATAAATTTCTCATATAATTATATTCATTTAGGAGTATCAATAATGATTCACAAGTGATTCTCATAGTCCTCATATCTTTTATAATACACCAAGATATCATCAATAAATACCATAAAAACCATCAAGATTGTCCTTATATACTCTATTCATTAAATCCATAAAATAGAGGGTTCATCATTCAATCCAAATGACATTACTATAAACTTATAATGTTTATATCTCATTCAAAATGCATACTTTGGAATATCTTCATTCTTTACTCACAATTGATGATACCCATAATTAAGGTAAATCATTAAAAATATTGAGCTTTGTGAAGTTTAATGAATAAGTCACTGGTGAAAGGAAGATGATACTTGTTATTAATAGTAATAGAATTTATTCCCAAATAATCAATTAAATCCCCATAGATCTATTTTTCTTCTTAACAAAAAGAAAATGGGATCTCCAAGGTGAAACACTAGGGTGTATAAATATCTTATCACACAACTCCTCTAGTTTTTACTTTAACTACACTAATTCCATAGTGTCCATTATATATGTAATATTTGATATAGGTCTTTCATGAGGGATTAAATAAAAAAACTCAACTTTACACTCTGGTGGATGTCTGGGTAATTCATTAGGAAATACATTAATTTATTCTTATACAACAGGTCCATCATCAATTTTAGGATTACCTTTTCCATTAGTAGGTTGTGAATTATCTTCTTACCCAAGAATATAATTCATAAGATCTAGTAGGGGTGGATCTAGACATGACTCAAATAATGAAGTATACCCTCTAAAGATAATAAACTCCATATCTTCATCATGAATTGTAATTTCATTCTCTTTATAGTAAATTTTCACATCATAATTCTAAATCAATTCCATACAAATTATTATATTAAAGTCAATCATAGATATAATAAAAAAGTATGAAAATAGGGTATGTTTGTGGTTCATAATGGGAACTTCTAAACACATCCTTATTTTAGTTATATTTCCACTAGGATTTTTTACTTGAAACTACCTTCTTAAGGTGTTATGGAAATATATAATTTTATTAGAAAACATGGAAGAAACAAAAGAGTGTGAGGATCCCAAATCAAATAAAGAATTATCTAAATTTTAATATATGATTAAATTACCTTCCATGATATCTTTAAGAACTTCAACATAAACTATAGTAATTACATAAGCTTGGCCTTCTCCCCTTAGAATCTTTTACGATAAGTTCCCTTGATGCTTGGGATATTAGTTTGAATAATTTCACATTTTTTATAGTTAAATCGCTATATAGTAGTGTTCTATTTATTTCCCTTTCATTAATTATCCAAATGAACCTTATCTACACACTTGTAACAAACTCCTATGGCCTTCAAGAATTTTCTAGGATGTTTCTTTCCACTATTTTCACATGATGGAAATTGTTTCATCTTCTTCTTCTTATTTGATGCATTCCCTTTTCCTTGGTGTTCAGAAGACCTATTCTTCTCTTGATTCCACTTAAATATATAAGATCTAGAAAATTAATTCTATATTTTTATATTGCAAAAAACTATTACATCATATTATTAAAAAGTTTAAGAAACTAGATCCCTTTGAAGAATCGTCTTAAAACCTTCAAAGAAATGGCCAATATTGCTTTATTTATTGTTAAGGTAATTCATATCATAACAAGATAGTCTTATAAAGATATCCTCATACTCCTCAATATTTTTTTCTTACTTCTTTAATCTGGTGAACTTTCTCTTCATTTCATTTCATTTCTTATGAGGGAAATATTTATTGAAGAATATTACTTTAAAATCTCCCTATTCCATGTGTTATATTTCTTATTCCTCTATAGTATTTTGTATTAATGACCACCATTTATCAGCATATCCCTAGAGAAAATATTCTTCCAGTATAAACTTTTTCTTTTCATCACATCTTAAGGATATAAATATATTTTCAAGGGACTTAATTCATTGATCTGCTACCACTGTATTAGTAGTTCCATTAAACAAATGGGGTCTTTTTTCGTATGAAACAATCCAATATAGGTGTATCTTGTCATGTAATATCATGATCCTCTATATCTATAATGTTATTGGTCATAGATTAGGTTATATTCACTAATATAGCCATGATTTTCTTAACTCTAACACCAATTGTATTGTCTTTCTCAACAAGGAAGTTTCTATATTTTCCATGAGTATTGATACCATTCTTTATGCTAGGTTCTATTTCTAAACAATGGAATATATTGGATTCAACAATATCATTATAAATTTTATATCAAAATATATATAATTATAAATATTATGTAACAGTTAACATAAATTTAAAATTTATGCATTTTTAATCTCATAATTATAAACTTGGTTTATTTGAAAATATCTTTAAATAATAAAAATTTTCAAATATTTCATAATGGTTTATAAAAAATATGAATTATCCAAAGAATATTCCATGGGAGTTTCAAATTAGGGGTGAAGTAATAGCACACTCACCATCCACTAAAATGATGGTTCATATATACTCAACCAACTATTTTGGGGGTTATTAACCCTAGATTCATCTATGCCAAAATCATGTGCACTTATAGTATCCATTCAAGGATTTATTACATGGAAAAAATATAATATCTACCTTAAAAAACCTTTTATGATTTTATTTCATAATTATAGATATCATCAAATTCTATCATAGGGTTATGTTTCCTAATATATGTTTTCCTAAATCTAGTTCCCAAGGTTTCTACTAAAATTCCTCTAATACCAACTATAAAAACCTTGACTCAAATAACCCAGAGCTGATGGTTACTTTATTAAATTGGAATAATATATAAGTGATTTCATCATAAAGTAATGATAATTTTATAAGTCTTGAAGAACTATATATGTGTGTGTGTGATTCCTATTTTTACATTTGAAATAAAATATAAAATGTTATGATATGAAAGATTCAGCACCCTTGAACTCATTCAAATAATTCTTATTAATATCCCGAGGAAAGGAAAAAAATAAGGGTGATCTCAAATGCTCATTAAGGGTTACATATAGTGGAATATGTCATGATTAAATAAGGAATAATCAATATGGTAAGGTAAGTAATTAAAAACACATACCATTTAATCAATAACTTGAGCATGAAATGCATCCATACATAATATCAATGCAATAATCTCATTGATAATAGTAACTGAATTCTCAATTAAGTAAATGGATAATATTAGACAACATGATCTTAGATATTATGATATCTATACCATAAAATACTTGTGTCAAGACAATTTAATTTATGTGTAGGTACGCACCATAAACCCATTTAATTTGTCTAATGAATTTGTCTCATGAGACCTATCGTTGCATTAAGGTGCTATCTATAATCGGGACCCACATTTCACTGTATATCCAATGAATTCCTCATATATTTAATGATCAATTAAATTTATAAACAATATTCCTTATCAAAAAATATTTTTATTGATTAAAGAATATGGATTTATCAATATTTTCCCTAGTCAATAAAATAACTTTCATAGTAAAACACTATATGTAAAAATGGTATACGATTTAGGAAATAATCATATCCATGATAAAAATAATATGGATATTTAATAGAAATTTAATTTATTGTGATAATAAGAAATTTAATTTTTTAAGAGAAATTAAATGATCATAAAATTAATACGAGATAATAGATGACCATCAGTTTATCAAAAATATAGGTTTTTTAATAAAACCATGCCCTTTGGAAGAATAAATAAAATGTAAGTGAAATATTAAAAGAATATTTTATTGAATATTTTTCCATTTAAATCAATTTAAAATATGTATAAGAAGCTAAATATCATAAAACAGTTATGGCGTTGGGGAATTACATTAACATCATATACATTACAAACATTCCTTTTGAATTTTTATAAATAAAGTCATAAATAAACCTTCAAAAAAATTATAAATATTCCTTTAAAACGTTTTTAAAATTCAAGGATAGCTTAAAATTTTCTTAATAAATCATTTGAGTAATAAAAAGTTTTTTTTGTAAAACAATTTTGAAAATTATGGAATTGGAAGAAAAATATATTTGACAAAAAGAGAAATAAAATTGGTTTTTATTTTAAACATTTAATTTATTTATTGAAGTGAAAAATATAATAAAAGTTGGAATAAAATATTTAAACTCTTTAAAAATATAAAGTATAATAAAATATATAGACTTTATGATGGATTTATTATAATATTCCTTCAATGAAAATTAATTCAATCCCAAATAAATGATATTGTAAAATAAAATCCTTACCTCTTTAGTAACTTTTAAATTGAAAAACCTTGAAATAATAAAATTTAATTTAAATATTAATTATCATGAATAAATATTTATTCATTTTAAATATAAAAGGGTCATTAAATACACCACATAATAGTAAATAGGTACATAATAACAAATATGTCTCAATAGAATATAAATTGAGGTGAAATCCCTTACCCCACACTTCCCTTTTGTTGAACATGAATTAATCTCCAATAAAATGGTTTTAAACATGTTATTAATTTATTCTATAACCATATTAGTATTTATAATATCACATATGATCCTATTATAACATCTTATTTCATGTTTTTCTAATAATCTTTCATTATTACTATCGTTTCGAGTGTTAACTATTTCGTTTTCTCATGAATTTTTTTTCATGGATGTTCCATTTAATTTTTATAGTATATAGTTTCATCATATAAAATGATATTAAATTTATAACTATTATATTTATTCATTATATACATGTTTGGGATCATTCTATAAATTTGAACATGTAAAATTAATCACATTACTTCATAGAGACGGTAGGTCATACGTACGCACAAGAGAAGTTTTCATTTCCTTAATGGGTGAAAGGTTAAAGAATTAAACTATATGATAAATTTAAAAAATAAATAATGTTTCAAAATTATCATATATATTCATTTTTTTCATCATTATTACTATCCATGTGATTCGATGATGGAAAACACATTACATTGGTTCATGAGGTGGTAGTTCGTCATACACACGAGTTTGTTTCCCATTTAATAGAGAAGGATATGGATAAATATTATTACATAAACATAATAACATCTCATTATTTGGAATATATTGATTTTATTATATTGTAATTATTAATTCATAATTTAAGGTGGTAAAATAAGAAGTAAAAAAATAATGATCTTTGCTTAGAAAAACATTCTTTGAATCTCTTATTAATAATCATAGGGTTGTTTTTTTATAAGACCAAGATATTTAGAACATATCTAAGGATGTTTTGATGTATTATTTTAGGGTTTTTTCAATACAAATTGATGAAGATGTGTGAATAAGTGGGGGGAAGATTATCTCTTTTATAATTGAGGTGAGTGGAACACTTGTAATGTTCCAAAGTTTTAAAATAATTTCAAGTATCTTTCTTAGAAAAATAGATAAAAATTACTATTATTATAATTTTATGATTTTAAGGTAAAAACAACAACCAATGTGGTTTCATCAAGTGTTTAGGTCATTTTAACCCTTATCTTTTTAGGTTAACCCCCGGTGAACCTATTATAACCTTAACCGTAGTAATTAATTTTTACTATTTTTTATATTAAATATGGAGATAAAAAATTTACCTTTTTACCTAGTATTAATTTTTCTAATAAAAAATATGGAATTCATTTTAATAAATTCAACTCACAAAATTTGAATAATTTAATTTAAAAATAAACCCACAAAATGTGTCAAAAAACAGTCTTAAGAAATGCATTTTTCCAGCATAAAATGATATTAAATTAATTATATGGATAGTAATTATAGGTATTTAAATTCATATAGTTAGATATATAATATATAAATTTAATTTAAATCATTCATCATTAAATATTATTTTAATTAATTAAAATATAAATACATTATTCATTTTTTTAAACAGTTTTATGAAAAATATTTCTTTTACCTCCAAATGATCTTAATATTTTTTTTCTATAAAATTTAAAGTAAATACATGGTTAATTATAGGTAATCCATTTTTTTTGGAAAATATCTTAATGATGTTTTCATGTATCACATTCCATAAATGGCAGACTAAGATGTTTTTTGGTCAAAATTATACATGTTTCAGGGATATTTGATTATGTTTGGGGAAAAAACATCAACAGATACTCTATAGTCCATAAAATGGAAATTTTTTATTCTATTATTAGTAAATTCTTCAATGAAGTCAACCAAATACATGATAAAGCTGGAAGATAGAAAACCCAAGTCTAGGTTGTTTGTTATCTTACAAAGGTTGGTGATGAAAACATTGTTGTATTCCAAATCTATGAAAAAATTGTTAAAAGATCATTAGAGAAATTTAAGGACCTTTATAAAGTTATTGGGTTCTGAATGGACTAGAACTGGGGATATATTTAGTGGTAGAAAAAGGTCTTGTATATCTTAGTGACATTTAAGGAAGATTTCAATGGGAGTTCATTTCCAATGATATCTGACATTCCAGTTATTAAAGTTTTGAATGGATATTAGTTCTATTATTATAGATAGAGTTTGATGTACTAGATATATATTGAAATATATGGGAGCTCAGTGTAAGACTATTTGGATAAAAAATTTACTGGAAGGAGTATAGACATGGATATTGTACGCAACACAGTCACATGATTGGACTTCAATTGTTTCTGACATAACTCCATCTTGTTTTCTTTGGGAGAAATTCCATGGAGGTATTAATATGAGATTATGGTATAGGGGACTAAGGAGGATTTCATTAGTGTGGTATGGATTATTATAAGTGATGTGAAGAAGAACTATATGGGAACTAAAACTTTTGAATGGTATCTGACTGATGGAACTATGAAGAAAGAATGAAAATTTTATTTGAGTGGTAGATTTTGTGAATTGACTTACAAAAAAACTATCAAGTTGGTGATTTTTTGTTTTTCATTGTGGTAACTATATTTATGTCAACTGTTGAAATATATAAAAATTAATTCACCTAATTTTATTTTTGGGAAATCCAAATGGAGACCATACATGTTTTTCATGGGATGTCCAGATTCATGCCAGTGGAATCCTTCACCAGACACATTTTAACGGACAATGTTCGTCACATATAATAGGGCCAATTGAATGAACAATCTTTAGTGAATAGAGCAGGATGATGATAGATTTTTTTGGTAGTATAAGAAAATTATTTTCCAATATAAATGTACATATGTATTATCATCTGGATTCATACACCATGATTTTTGGTTATGTCCAAGAGAAATTAGTGATGCATATAAAAGGGGGACTTCTAGTATGCATCATGGAGTTCCAAAGGTGATGAAGGATTTGTGTAAGTTATTTCTTACATGATATAATTGGGGATTATATGCAGAAAACATTCCTCATGGGTGAACAAAAATGGGAATGTTTTTTTGTATTCATTAGTGTGAATTTTAATTATGGCATGCACATTTCACTGATTATTAGCAGTTAAATAAAAATATTCTATAGGGATACATACATTGAAAACATCATTATAGGGAATATCAAAAATTTCATATGGTGTTTGGGCCTATTTACTGGTTGGGCCTCAACACTTTTTGTTATCCCTTGGAATATTTAAGATGAACTTAGTGAGTTTTATTGCGTGAAATTTAGGATGTGACAAATTTTTGTCAATTTTTTTTAATAGAGTTTTGAGTTAGGAACATTTGAGTATTTTTAGGATATTTATAATAAATTTTATTATAAATATATAATATATAAATTTAAAATAAAGAATCATTAAAATATTTTTAGGGGGAAAGTATTCTTGAGAAAATCTATAATTGATGCATCCTGACTAGGAATACATAGCATATGAATCATTCGATATAAAATAGGAGAACGTGAATTAACTATATTTAAGTCATGATTCTGTGATCCTAGGATTGTGTTTTTTTATTTGTTAGATATTATATGTGAACTGGACTAATGGAGGTGTATAATTTTGAATGTGTTCCCAATCCCTCCCCAGTTATTCCATGTTTCCTAGGCCCTCCCATCATTCAGACATACTAATGACCTAGTTAGACTCTAAGATATGAATAAATAGGATGTATTAAGGTGGATGGGATAATCCCATGGGCTGGGATAAGTGTTTGGGAATCAAAGAATCACCACTTGGGAACAATTTTACCCACAAACAATTAATTAAGATAGCAGTGGAAAATAAATAAAATTTTGGCATGACTCATTCGTATGTTGGACGTCCATGTCAAAGGAAAAGAAAATAAATAGAAGAAACATGGTATAAATGGGGAAAATGAAACACATTAATTAATATCTTCACTACCCGGATATCCCTCCCTTGTAAAGAAAACCATTTAGCCGCCTCCAGTGCCCTTCTATCCCACTTCACGAAATATAACTACCCTTCATCCGTAGAAAGAAGTAAAAGTCCTAAGTGGATGAAGTGATAAAGAAAATAAAATAAAAAATAAACTAAAAGAATACTTATCTCCTATGACTATACAAGTCACCACCCAACATATAAGAACCACAATGCACCATGGGTCAAATCATGTTCCTACAAACAAGGAGGAAATAGTTCCAAGTTTTAAAATGATACTATCAAATAGTATATTCCTATTAATTTACAATTACTCTTCCTATTAATGGTATATAATAAGTTTGGATCAAGTTTTATCTTAGTTTGGTTTTTTTCGATACAAGTTATTTTGGGACATTTTTATTAGATTTAGTTCATCTTGTTTTTTTATATTAGCTTGGACAATTTCATTTATATGGGTTCTAATTGATTCAGTTTGATTACATTTGGTTCATATAAGTTTGGTTTAGTTCAGTTTAGTTCATGTTAGTTGCGATAATATAGGTTTGAATTCATTTTATTTGGTCAAATTTGATTAATCATTTATAATACCAGATTAGTTCAAGTTAGATTAGTTTTACTTGGTCCAATTTATTTTCATTCACTTTTTTTCTATTTGAATTCTATTTTATTGATTTTGATCATTCTAGATCCATTTTGGTTAATCAGATTTACATTTATACTAGTAAGGTTTAGTTAGTTTGTTAATGTTTTTTTAATGTTTAATTCTATTTTTTATTTGGATTTATTTTATCCATTGTGGGTTTTTATGGTGACACTTTATTTAGTTCAACTCATTTTGGGTTTACTCTTCAAAATATTATTTGGTTTGGTTTCCTCCGATTCATCTTGGTTTGTTATGTTTGATGAAATCCTAATTGAGGCAGGTACTGAGAGGTCTAATTGAGGCAAGTCGGGGGTATTTTACACTGTTATGACCTAAGAATAAATGACATGTATATTTCTTCCCATATAGAAGGATGTATAATGTGTTGTTTCATTATATGGATGAACAGAAGAAATATATCACCTTTGGTGAGATGGGGTATCTATAGAGGTACTATAGTGAAAATATAGATTCGAGAGTGATCTTAAACATGGGCTTCATGTTGTATAATCTAAAGGACAATAATTTTAAGGTATTTTTGGTTTTTTATATATGATTGGGATATATTTTGACTGCAGAAAACAAGTTCGAGATGACATTTTTTTGGAGTATTCCTATTCCATTCAATTCTTGAGTGAGTTTTATGGGATGGTTTTTAGGTTATGTCGCGCTGGGATAATTTGCAGTGGTTTTCATGTAATGTTGTAATTTTGGTATATTAGTATTTATGAAACATTGATATGGGAAGTATTATGGTGAATAAAACTCTTTTAGTACCTTTATAGTATAATTACTATGATTGGTAAATTAAGATGAATCTAGAGGGTAGAATGTGTAAAAATATTGGGAAGACTGTGGTGCTGCTTTGAATATTAGAATATAAGAAAGTCATTTATATATTCTTCCTAAGTAGAAATTAGATTTTTAAGTTGGCCAATGGAATTTAGACAAAGTCATTTCCTAGGGTAATCGATGAAATGTAGTTTTATTGAATATTCCATGTACACCCCAAAATTTGAAGAATGTTAAATGTCATGAATTGAGTGATATAACCTTTGTACTAAATAATATTTTGAACAACAGACCAGGTCTTGATCAAGATACTATGTATCAAGTTTAGATAATCAAGAGATTCTTGGGTTTAGTTTTGAGTGGATGGATGATTTTTAGAGACCATGGATGTTAGCTATTAAATATTGATTTCATCGATCAGGTACTTATATGGATGTACACTCATTTAACACATCATGTCTTGAGGAGAAAACAAAATTATAATTCTATATTTCATATTACAATCAAGGTTTCATGGGAAGAAGGTATAGTGGTTTATTTACAAATGTTTTTCAAGTATAATTGATTGTGTCGAGGTATATTTAGAGTTGAATAAAATGTTTGGGAAGTGATTAGTGTATATTTTAGATTATAGAGAGATATATTTAAAATAAAATATAGTATATATAAATCAAACACAATTGTAGAATGGTTTTATCTAGTATAATACTGAGAAAAAATAGCAGCATCAAATCTCAGTGGAGAATTGGGTCACTAGAGATGTGCAATAGTGTTTCTTGAAAAAAATAACTTCTTTTTTTGAGAAATCATATTTCAAAAATGATCCCAAAATTAATTATTTTTATGTTAAAATAGATTTTATCTAAATTATGTATCTTGAAAGGTAAAAGAGAATACCAGTTGTGATTATCCTAAATTTCTCATGGCCAGTAGTATCCCAAATTTATAGTTTGATCTGTTTTCCATCCTGGTCAATGGTTCTTATCTTTAAATCTATGTCAGATCAATAAGTATTATCTTATTAGGTATACAAAGAAACCAAATCAGTAAAAATATTAATAATATTAATAGGGTATACCCAATTTTAGTGATAAAACTAGTAGTAAAGGAGCCATTAGAGAAATGAAAAATAAGGCAACTCTTACCCACACCTATAAGGGAAAACAAAAATGCACACAATAAGTGAATTAAGTTGCTTCAAAAACAAAAAAAAACATGTCTTAAACCTTCTAAAATGGGGTTGGAAACATGGATAAAACATTAAAAATTAGTGAAATATTCTAATAAAGAAACCTGAATTGTATTAATTAATCCACAGTACAAATTATGAGACAAATATCAGGCAATTCTAATCATGGAAAAAATGTAAAAATGTTTTAGAATAAATAATCCACCACAGTGAAACATAAAAAAATAGGCACTGACCAACTGGGATCTGGCATTACTTCATTTTATAATAAATAAATCATATCACCTTTGTTCTAGAATTATGGTTACAGCCCTTTTCATATGAATAAGAATGAAAGGTTTTCTTAAAATATATCAACAAAAGATCTCAAAAACAAATGTTTTGTAATCAACCATTCTCACTCCATCGATAGTGGACTCCAATTACTTGAAAAAATAGAAATGGGAAATTTTAAAGAGTTTGAGGCACACCCAGTACTGATCATAGATATCACAAAGAAAAAAAACAGAAATAATACATATTTTCTCAAGCCATTAATGAGGCTATGTAACAACTATGAAGTGATACAACTTTTATCATTATCACAAAATTGTAATCCATTCTTAAAGTAATGCCAAGATGCATGTATTTGAGTGGCCTAATCAACTCGTTATCAAAATTACATGATCATGACATTATTCATTATTAAATTATAGCACATAAAAGAAGAAAATGTTTTATGGAAAAATTTATATAAAATATTAACATCCCAAACTCAAATAAAACAAACATGTGAGAATGAAGGATGAGACACAAAACAGCATAAAGACCATGTTCAGTTTCTACTTCCAAAAGGAAATAACATTCTAGTGAAAAAATTATCAAATCCATAAAAACAATTCTTCCCAAGTAAATAGGTAAAACAAAATGAACAACAAATCAAGATCTAAATAAAAGTAGAAAATTTGTGTGCCTTAAATGTAGGGAAGATAGGTCATATTACCCATCAAAATCAATCCATAAAAGAGGTGAAACAAAATCAATGATAAAAAAGGAGTCAATTATAGGAGAACCTTTGTCCAATTGATATCACCTCAAAAAAATATTAAACTAAAATAGGTATTTAATGGCTTAGTTACATAATAAAACATGTTTAACATGATATTTCAATATATATAGTTCTTCAATTTTAAAATAACAATCTATTTCAACCACTGTAAATATATATTTATCAAAATTTGTTGTTTTTCAAATAAATATATCAAAAAACTTGTATTTAATGATAAAAAAAATTGACCTTGAGAGTAATTATATTGGAAAACCTACCTCGAATCAATGAATCATAATCCAAAATTCATCGCCTCTGACGGTGGATGGAAAAACCCAATAAGAAACTACCATGAACCCCAAACACTAAAGAAACCATAAAAATCAATTCATCCCCTTGAACTAGGGTTTGACCAAACCAAACATTACAATAGGGATGTAAAAACCCGCAAGGAAATAGGTAAAAGGAATTAGAGACCAAACATTAATAGAAGACGAACCTCGAACGGCAAGCATCATGGCGTGTTTTTGGTTTTGAGTGGGATGACTATGATTGATGAGCCAAAACACTAAGACTTTGGTTTTTGTGACACAAAGAGTAGAGTTTATGGAGGGAGGGGATATCGGAAGATACTAGGGATCGAGATGGGAGGAGGAGATCTGCGACTAGCGGCAAGTAGAGAGCGGTGACAAGCAGTGACTGGCGGTACTAGGGCTCAAGATGGGAGGAGGGGAGGAGGGGAGTGGTGTTGTTGGGATGGGAGAATGGGAGTGTGACTGGTAGTCGGGATGGGATAAGGGTAGAGTGAGATCATGAATCTGAGTCGGGATGGGATAAGGGGAGCATGATGGGGAGTGGGTCATTTAGGGGATTTAGGGAGGTCTATACCAACAGTTTTTAAACAATCATTGGGATAGCCTACACTATATTTCCTTATCCCATTAATTATGGAAATCTATTGGTATAGGGGCATGGGGATAGCCCATATTTCCAGCGGTGTCCAAATCTATCCAAGCTACCAAAATAGTGGCTCACATCTCCCCCAAACTATCCTATAAAATAATTATCAAGATATAGATGGGTGAGTACTTGGGAGTACTCAGTAGGGTTATCCTTCTAAACAAATCAACATCCATGTGAAATAAATATGCAAGAGTTATTAATTGTGATATCAAAATAGAAAAACAAAACCAAAAATATAGGTATAAATAATCATGATAAATGTTATTTTCAAGATATATCTTGAACTTTATAACCGTTATCAAAATAAACAAATAAAAAGGGGCCAAAAATTTCCCAATGCTCTCAATTGTCATCTCAAAGACTACTCCAATGAAAACTAGTAGCATGTCGCTATCCAAATAATAAGGTACATGATAATAAAACAAAATTATTATCACATCTTAAACTATCACTTAAATACATAACTAACCACCACATCATATATCTGTTTACCATAACTTTCTGGACACAACCTATTAAGAGGTCAAGTTTATTTAAGTTCACTATAAGTTTATCCATTAGAATTACGTTCACTAGGTTTTTTTGTGATGGATGATGGATTGGATGTGAGTTATAGATATTTTAAAAAATACCATCAGGATTTTTAAGCTACTAATGGTTATATGGTGAAGCACTAGAATTTTTAAAGTTTAGTAAATCGAAAGAGGCACTGGGTTGGTAATCAAACATAGGTGACCATTCTTAGTGATCGATGGTTTTAGGGTATCAAGTATTATAGTTTGATTATATGGTTCTTTGTATATAAGTGGGTGGGACCTTAAGTAAAAAAGTATGATTCGTGGAACAAATGAAGTTTGGAGAGAAGAACTTGAGTAATTACTTTTACTCAGTAATTTTAAAATTTTTTAATCTATTTTTTGGGTAGTAATGGAGATGGTTGTAGTTTAATTCATCCCATGAATGTATAAAAAATCATGCAAATCACATTAAAATCTATGTTCATTTCTTAATTTAAGTATTTTTATTTTATGTATTTCTATTATCTTGGATGTTTTTCAGTTGTTGCTAACGTGTGTGTGATGTAGACTTTGCACGGTGGGTATGGTGACTTGAATTCCCACTTCTAGTACACTCAGGTGTGGGGAAGAAAACTTCCAAATATTAGTTTTAAAATATATAGAGTTTCCTACATTTTATATTTAAGTGGATAAAAGTGTTTCATTCTGAATTTTTTAAAGAAAGCATAGATAATCAGAATTTTGGATCCCTAATAATTGGTATCAAAGCTTTTGGTTTAGTGATTGAGGTTAACACTCTAGTAATAACACATTTATGGAATTTAATGAAGGTTCTAGATTGATAAATTATTTGGAATATATTTTGGATTATGGAAAATGAAAATATAAGATTATATCATCCAATAATATCTGGGAATACAGTTAAAAGGTGTTAATCCAAACACAATAAAGAAGGCGGAATGGGAAAATCTAGATAGGAAGACTTGGGTGCAGGTATGAATGTATTTGGTGTGAAATGATTCTTTCAAAATTTTGGAGAATAAAACTATATAAAATATTATGAAGGATTTATAGGATATATATGAAAAGAAAATAACCCTTAACAAATTTTTATATTGTGACTATCGTCCATCTTAAGGTTGTGGAAGGAAGAGTGGTAGTAGATCAAGTGAAGGATTTGAATATGATTTATGGGAAAATCAAATAAATAAATGTTGCATTTTTTGATGATGTATGGGTGTTAAATTTTTTATATTCACTTTTGGAAATCTAGGATTATATGGTTACTTTGATTAGTAACTCCAGTGGAAAAACTAATTTGGTGTTGGATTATATCCAAAATTTGGTCTTGAATGAAGAGTTCAAATAGATGGAAGTTAAGACACAATCTGGTGGTACCCTTAAGTTTGATGAAAGGGGGTGGTCACCCCATCATAAATATAAAAAGAAATTAATAGAAGATAAGTCTCAATAAAGGAGTCAAAGAAAGTCAGTTGGCTTAATCCTTATATGCTAGATTTGTGGAAAGAAAGTTAATATCAAGAAGAATATAAAAAAATTCATGGAGGACATTGAAAAAAACATCATCCTATAGTATTTTAAATTCTATTAGTCTTCCATAAGGGAAAAATAATGTATTGAGTTTTACCTATGTGGGGATTAGAATTATTTTGAACTTTTAAAGTTATGGGACCCTTACAGGGGTGAAAAAATAATTTTACCCCAGTTGAGGACCTTAAAAAACATAGGGGTTAGTTGGATCTAGAATATGGGTGTTACCCCAGGGTTAAGCTAACATGGAAAATTGAATATTCTAGATCCTTAGAAATAATATAATAAAAATATTCTATTATTTTTAGTCCACACACAAGCATTATTCGAGAGATATTTTATGTCTCTTTTATGGAGTCTTGTATGGAGAAACTGAGATCATGGTTGAATCTAGAGTGAAAAGTTTTCCCTGATTGAGACATAATTTTTGTTTTCATTGGGTTCCATGAAGGTTCCCAGTCACGGGTGGAGTTAGGGGAATAAATAGTTAATTATATAATTGATTTTAATTAAATGTTTGGCCTAGTAAATTCCTCTATTTATTCCATTCTATGATTTCCCCTATATGATTAGATTATTTCTATAATTGACACAACTCTAGGAAGAGGGAGAGGTGGAGAGATTAGATATTGATAGAGCATTAATGGTGTTTCGAGGAGTGTGATTGGATGTATGGAAAATTTTATGATTGATGTGTATAATAATGAATAACATAACCATTTTCATGAAAAAATATCGAAGTAATGACTAGTGTTCCAATAGGTAGGGCTTTGTTATTTATGGATTTTTACCTCATTCTTGATAATTGATGTGATCATAGATTAATCCCCCCTTAATCTAATCCATGATCCATATAATTGTATAGCCCTACTAACTTACGTTTTTCTCATTGAAACCTTGTTTTAGGGGTGATTTATTTTTAATCATGTGATTTTCTGGTTGTTTATTTGATTTTCAAAATCCTAGATGCTGACTGGTCACATGTAGTCATCATCATCACATACTTTTTTGTTTCCATGGATTTATACCTATGTTCTTCACTTAACCTCTATCATACTTCATTTTAGCGAGCCACTCAACCATTTTTATATATGAATCTAATTTTCATTTGAATTTCATATTAGTGTTCTTTGATTTTATTTTATTCTAGGTATCATGATGTGAGGATTGAGATTTAGAAGACAATGGAACATGATGGAATGATTTTTTTGCGATGATTTTTATAGATAATGGTTCATGGATCATTAGATACATGATGATATTCAATGAGGAACCTCAATCAAATGAATGATGTCTAGGGATCTTCTTTTAATTATGATGGATTCGATAAAAATGATAATCAAAGTGGATAATTGATAATGGGATAAATTTGGGGAAGAACCATAGATTACCATTCCATCAGTCAGGGTGTACAGGTAATGCGAAAAGGCAATGAGGATCTCTTTTCCAGGTGAGCAGTAGTGGTAATCCAACCTCTAATGGGAACATGATATCATTCAACATGATTTATGGGAATTTTAGTGGTAATTGAAGAAAATATAGATAAAATTGTGAATATTTAAGAGGAAACTAAAAATATAAAAATTTCTCAACTATAGAATGTTTCCTTTATAAGAACACACACTATATGTCTTGTTGATGCAGTAATAGAGTTATGAATGGATAAAATATCACATGGGTTTGTGGATGAGCCCACACATCATATGGTCCTAGATGGATAACTCAGTATATACAGAAGGTGCATGCCCAAGAATCCAATTAGTCTAACATGTCATGTAGTGGTGCCCACATTGTGTGACCTTAGAGGAACATGGATTAAGAGGTGAGGCACATGTCGAGTGTCGTACCTAACCTTACACATTGTGTAGATCATTTCACACATCATGTAGTTATCCTTTTACATGACATGTTTACTGGTGGCATGTAGTCATGTTATTGAATTGGGGTGAAACCATGTGTACCCCATATACATGTCATGTACCTTCCTTTTGGTTAGATTAGAATGGTCCAACAATCCTTTCTAAGAAGGGTTTTGTATGGAACATGGTGATAGAGTATTTGATCCCCCCCCCCCAAATAAGTTGAGGTATCCCACCCTATTATGAAAGCTATGTGATTGATTGTATATCGGTCAATCATGAATAAATTCAGGTATCCTCTATAGGGCCCTCGGTCGTGATCTTATATTTTTCTTCCCTATGTAGGGTTAGTTATCATGTCACTTATATGTCAGGCATGTGATTCCATCTTACAGGATAGTAAATATGGAGTCAGATATCACCCTATATCACATGTTTTTATCCTCTATATTTTATTTTAACTCTGGGAGAGTCAGGTATCCCCTATTCTTAGGGAATAATACTTTATTTATAAATTTAATTTACTCATCTTAGGTGTCTTATAGGGAGGTTTTTTTTCCTTTGGGTGTTTTTTGAGTGGTTTGAGACCTCACTGGATGACGGGTGTCCCTCCTATGAGAACATCTAGGTTTTTAATTTACCCTTAGGTAGCACATGATACCTTGGTAGGTGACCATGCTCTATGGTTGAGTGGGAACCCCTTCTTGGATTAGAATGGCAGTGTGGCTGGTAGAATCCTTTGTAGTATGGACTTATTCAGGATCCATGGTTCCTTAACACCCTAAGGGTTTCCTTTGGGATTTCATGCATATATGGTTATTGACTTTAGGTTTTGTAGACAATTTAGTGATCTAAGAACCTCTAATTTCTCGTGATACGTGGCCTTTTTGTTTTGTATCTATGATGGCCGATATTTCACAACATCCTCAAATCTTCTGGGGATTGAGCATATTTAGATTATTCTTCTTGATTTCCTTATAACTAATCCTTAGTACCATGATATTTTCATAAACATGTTTCTTTGTACTTCTTTTTGGTTTTGTGGTAAATCTACTGAACATGTTTATACTCACCCCAACAAAAGCCTTAAGTCCACACATGTTGTGTCTATTCAGATGATTCATAGGTCAGAGATGGTCTTGTGGATATGGATTTTATGTTGATTTTTTATAGGTAACATCTAGGGACTTTAGGGGATGAAACAGAGGTGGATTTTTGTGATATCAGGAGATGATGGTAGTATTTGATGTTTTTGTTTGGATCCAGCTTATAACAAGAGCCTTTTCATCTTATATAGGTTTCAATCTTCCTTTTTTTGGGTGTGTATTTTTTCAATCTTCCCATTATTTTGTTCAAAATAATTTCCTTTGGGATCTCATTAGATGTCTCATTCACGTGTTATATTCGGTTAATTTGGTTACATTTATATATCTTTTAAATGTTTTTGTTTACCTTATTCCTTGTAGACATGTGTTTATTATAGATTTTTATAGGATAAGGCCTCATGTATTGTGAAATATTACTACTCGGTTCTAGTCACCAGCCTCTGGCCTATTGGAGCCAGACTTGGAAGAACACTCTCAGCCTACCACCAACCCATGTGGGGGGCTAGTGGGTCAGGTCATGTCATAGTGGTATCAAAGCAGGTCTGTCCTAGGAGCAATGATTGAAGCCAGTAGTCATGTTAGGATTGGATTCTGATGTTATGGAAATGATGCTAAGGGGGTCTTGAGTTTGGTCAACATACTAGGGAAGCAATTGTAAGTGTGTTAGTTGATGTATCCTTTCTCCATGACTTTGATATCCTATTCGTCAACCCAGAATCTTAATACATTGATTGTGGGGTACAAGTTAGTTGATAAATACATCATCTAGTAGTCAATCATGATCTTTGATGTCCTTACTATTCTATCTTGTATAGATATTATCTAATCCTTATGGGTGTGTCCTATTTATTATAGGTTTTTACCCAATAATATCTAGCTTGTGTGTCGAGGCATGTCTACAATGATCCCATGTTTTTTGTTGGTCCTATTACTATTGAATGGTGAGAGATGAGTCATTCTTTCCATAGAAATGATTGGGATAAGTACTTTCCTCGTGATTTTAGGTAGCCTCCCTTCTCTTTCAAATATTTTGTAAGGATAGAATGGTAATCCCCACTGGTTTGGGCATGAAAACTATCATACTAGTTATGCTGCATGTGTTTAATGATAGAGGTATTGAAATTTTGTGATTCAGGCCTAATATTAGGTGATAGAGAGTCATCTGGGGTCTAGAAATCATTTTTTTATCTATTTGATACTTTCTTTTATCTAGATGATGGTTTTTTTTAACTTATTATATTGTTCCATGATCTAATATTGGATAAGGTATTTTCCATACTCATAATGGGGATACTCTAATGGGGTTAGAGCTTGAGACATTGATAGAGGTGGAGTTCTTAATAGATAAAGTTGAACCTTTCATAGTCCAGAATGACCATGTTTAAGTACACACTAGGGAACATGGGATTTTCAAGGTTTTTTAGGGAATATTTTGTGGTAAATTTATTTGATATCGATGATTCTATAATACTCTAGATAGGGAGTTAAATATCTATGGTTGAGCTTTATTATGATACCACTTATTCTAGAGTCACCTAAGTGAGCCTTGGAATATTGGAAATCTTATTATATGTGCACCCTAACTGCGGGATCAAGTTAGATTTACACCTAAATACATCAAACGTAGTGTTTTGGATGGAATTCCACATCATGTATGGTGAATCTAGGAATATCCTTGTTCTAGACCCAGATATTTTTTGAATTTTTTTCATGGAGAACTTATGGTGTGAGAGTCGTTGGTTTTGGGGGGAGGTATGGATTCTCCCCTGTGATCAACACCCTTGGGTTGGATCTTGACCAATGCGTAGGGCTGAAAATTTGAGTTACAGGATGACACGTGTAGTGGATTCCTATGATTGGTTAGTAATAAATTTGAAATATAGTATAACTTGTTCATGTTTCCCCATAGATCCCTATGTTGTTTTTCACAAGTGTTTATTGTTCACCTAGTATCATATGTCTATAAGGTTAGTGATTCTAGTGGAACCTCAGGCCAGAACCTAGTCATCCAAAAAGATTTTATTGATGAAAATAATTATTAATTATATACAACAGGGATCGATACCACTCAATAGTGAAAATTAGATCTAAAACTCTAGATATTAAGTTAGTTTCCCCTTAGTTTGTGTGTATGATTTCATGAACTATGTGTGTGGAGAACAATTCCCCTTCCTTTGAATTTCAAGGAATGCATGAACACATTAGAAGGGTAACATGTGGTTGGCCCTTAGTGATGAGTTAATGTATAAATAAAACTATATTCTAGGGACGATGGGTGACTTTTTTGATTTATGGTGTATTGAACTGAATCTCTATTTGAGATGGATCATGGTGGGGCTTATCAAGCCTTCAAGCCCTTATAGTTTGAAACCTAGATTTGTGAAGTGGATTGGGTCTTTGTGAACTCAGGTCAAGTAGAATGGTGAGATCAGAGTAATTCATTTTTTTAATGGTGATTAACATTATCTGGTGAAGGAATCTTCTAAGACATTTATCACATTCATTCGATGGTGGTTTCCTCACACCTGTGAAGGATTTCATGGGAGTCGTTTCAACTTAATTCTCTTGTAGAACTAGAATATTTTCCTAAAGGTGGGAAGTACATAATCCACTTACTTAGGTGGATAGTGATTATTCCCAAGTGCATGTGACGGATTTCATGATAAGAATCCTAATTTGATACCACTTTAGTAAAGCGCGATCCTTGGGGTTCCATGCCTAGTGGTTTGGTTTGGGTATACTAATCCCTTGGAAAACCTTTTTTATATGAAGGATTAAATTCTCCTAGGGGATTGTAAATTTTTGTCTCTTATTCTAGTTCTTTATTTGGTTCTAGAGCTGATAGAGAAAGGTTATTAAAATGGTCAGGATCATTCACTTTAGATTGTGGTGGATTGAGTCACTCAATTAGTAGTGGTGTGTAATTGATCAATTATCAAAGGTGGTTATTGAGACTTATGTGCTTGTTGATATCTTTCGCAAATGAGAAATGATAAACCTATAAGGATATCTTCAACTGAGGGTATGAATCAGTCAAAGTTCATAACATGAATGGGAAAACCTTAAGGATTCTAGTGTCAAGGTTTGGATAAAATTCCCATGTTGCTAATATGATACAAGTTAATGATTATAGATCCTATTACTTGGTGGTCGGTGGTGATAAGTATTGCAGAAATGAATTTTCAAATTCATGAAGCATTATAGCTTTTCCTGTGTCGACATAGAAATTAGTTAAGATACTAGTGTGGTTATTTAGTATATATTAATTTATCTCGATGATGACCATATTTAATTCTCTATAAAAGGTGGGAGTAGGGTGTTCCCACTAGAGTTGGAATTGTCGGTGAATATTTTGTGTGCAATTGTTAAAGGCTTGTGTAGATTATCTATTTCTGTGAGATGGTAAAACTCTTTAATAGATTACAGAGGATAAGTGAGATATTCTAAGGGTTGATCCATATTTTTGTTTCCTCCTTGATTCTATATGGGTTGTAATTATTATCTTCACAAATGATATAAAGTGTTCCCCTTAATAGATGGTGATGTTTTGAGTTCGCTTAGAGACCAAATATCTAAAGGTGATGGATTTTTGTGTGAGGGTGTGAAGTTTTCTATATGGGTATTTTCAAGATCTTTTTTTTACAACTTTAATTTTATCCTTTTTTATGATGAAAAGTTTTAAGGTGAGTATGATGTAGTGACCCGGGTTTTAACCATGAGGGACTTAGATTAATTTTTAACTTTTGAAGACATGAGACCTTTCTAGGGGAAAAAAGATAATTTTACCATTTATGAGGACCTTAAAAAATTATGAGGGTTTTATTGGTTCTAAGATATGGGATTTACCCCTGGGTTGATCCATCATGGAAAATTGAGTGCTGAGGAGACTTGGAAATAATATAATAAAAACATTATATTATTTTTAGTATATGCATGAACATTTTTTGAGAGATACTTATATATCCTATGTGGAGTATCATATGGGGAAACTTAGACCATGGTTCAATTTTTAGTGTGGGTTTTACCCTAGTCATGACATAATTTTTTATCTCATTGGGTTCCATGATGGTTCACAATCACATGATGAGTCAAAGGAATAAATGTAAATTAATTTATTTATTTTATGTAAATGTATCACCAAGTAAATTCCTCTATTTAATCCCCATTGTGATTTCCTACATAGGGTTATCCACAATCTATCGTTGATAAAGACCTAGGGAGAGGGAATGGTGGAGATAATGGGGATTGGAAGTGGAATCGATGGTTGTTTGAGGAGTAAGACGGGATCCAGTGCGACATCGAAGATCAGTTTTCATAATGATGATAAAGAAAACCATGGTCATGAAAATGGGTTAAATCGATGGTCATTGTTCCATGATTTCAGGATTTTTTCTGTATGTATTGTACCTCGTTCTTGATTATTGATGTGATAATGGACTAATTCCTCCCTAATCTAATTTATGATCTAGATAATTTCATGGAACTACCAACTTACATTCTTCTCATTAAAACCTTGTTTTAGGGGTGATTGATTATGTAACATGATATTGTTCTATTTTTTCTTTTATTTATAAAATCTTAAAAAAATTATAAATCATGTGTGGTCATCATCATCACATAATTTTGGGTTTCCATGGATTTCTCCCTCCATTATTCACGTAATCTCTAATGACCTTCGTTCTGGATAGTGACTCAACCATATCGTTATCTGAATCTAATTGGAATTTTAATATCATATCAGTATTATTTTATTGGATTTGACGTTGGGGCTCTTTATGTGAGGATGGAGATTTGGAAGATGATGGAATGTGATAGAGTGATTGGTTTGTGATGGGTTTTCCATATGATAGTTCATGGAGCGTCGACTATGTGATGAGATTCATTGAAGAACTTTAATCCAAAGAATGGTTTTTAAGAATCATCTTCCAGTGATAATGGATTTATGAAAAATGCATCTAGAGGCATATTGTTGTTAGTGATGAGAATCCATATAAGAACTGGAGATTACTATTTTTCCATCAGGGAGTGAAAGGAACATGGAAAGGTAAAAACTACCTATTTTCTAGGTGAGTGGTGGCTAGAATATGGCCACCAATGGTGATATAAACTTGGTTAATATAGTTTTAAGGTTTTTTAGCAATAATTGTAGAAAATATAGAGAAAATATAAAAACATTGATAAGAATCTTGGAATTACAAAATTTCCTTACTACATAGCATGTAGTTTGGAAGAACACATGTTGTGTATCTCATTGATGTGGCTCTAGGGTTTACAAATAAGAAAAATATTGCATGGTCATGTGGTCGGGCCCACACATCATGTGATCTTAGACATCCAGCTCGACATGTACATAAGTTACATGCCTAGGAACTCGGGTATTCAAACATGTCATGTGACCTTGGAGGAACACATATTGGGAAATGAAGCACACATTGAGTGTTGTACCTAGAATTACACACCATTTAAATCATTTCACGTTCCCTATATTTGGAATTTTATACTCCATGTTTACTATCAATACATGATCAGGTTTTAAAGTTTGGGTGACACTTTGTGTGCCCCTTTGTAACATCATGGGTTTTTAGAATGAGTTGGTTTCCAAGTAAATTTGAACTTTTTAGGTTTGGTGAGTGAAAAAACTTGAATTACTAGCTTCAAAACCTAATTTTTAGAGTTTATTTGAACCAAGGCCTTTTTTATATGGGTTTTAAGGCTCAACAAGTTCCTCAGGGTTTTGAAAGGGTTTTGGGTCCAGCGAAGCCTAAAAAACATAACTTTTCAGAATACACTGATAGTGGAAAATGATTTGGAAAAACCATACAGCCTCCTAGGAGTAATCATATGGCCCTCCAAATATAATGAGCACAATTTTCAAAACTATTTAGAAGGGGGTGCATGACCATGCAAGACCTCTGCAATTTTTAACAAAGGGTATTTGCACGGTTTGCGCATGGTTTGGAAAACCGTGCGCCTGACTTTGCAAGGTGGTTCCTCAGACAGTGGCATCAGCATGGGCTATACAGGGTTTGGTAAACCATGTGACTATCCATGTGAGGATGAGATCCCTTTGGATAGTGATTCTGTATGGTTGGAATATAGTTATCCATACCGTGCAAGCTAACTGTGCACCTCATTTAAAAATGAGAAATAACCAAAATTCCCCTCATTCCTTTTTCTTTTCTTTCACCTTGTTTCTCCTCTATTTCATGTGCATAGTAGAGGCTTCCCATTTTCTTCCTATCACCTAGGTTTTGATCCACCTCTTCTATCTAAACTCCAATCCTCAATCTGTTGGTGGCTATGAATTCGTCATGGTAAAACCTTCAATCCACTAGCTTATATTTCCCCTTTCTCTCTTCATACGGTGTACTAAATCCATACAATCCATTTTACCCTATTTTCAAGTAATTAATCTAAAATGATGATTTATTTCTATTTGGATTGAGTTATAGGTTTTTATTAAGTAAAAGAATGTCTACCAGTATATGGTAGTTGGTGTCTGGTTTTCTCTATGATTTTATGGTTGTTTCAGGGGTGCACTTTTAAATACATCATTAGGTTTTCCAAGAGAGACCCTAAATAAATTGATGCATATATTTAAATTATTTAAATGGTTCCATGGGATTACATTGGGTATGATCTAGTATAACTAATAATTTTTAACCTATGTGAGGGGCTTGGACCATCTTAGGCAGTATAGGTCGGGTGCATGTTTTAATTAAATTAAATTGTTTATATTGAATTTCATGGTTTCATAGGGACGTGTCGGGCTTAGACTAAGGATTGAGGTGACTTTAACTACCTAGAATGAGTTGATGTAATTTTTCAAGTTGGTAAAGGCCTAAAATATATGTTTATGGGTGATGTTTATCATGATTGGAAGACTTAGTCATCATATTGAGGTGATGTAATCATCGGGGTGATGGAAAAGCTCATGTAATATGAGATGGTGTTAAACATCGGGTTGAGTGACATGGTCACAGGGGCACGAGGTGATGGGATGATTTGGTTTAGGAATTTTTTGGGTGATTTCCACTCACTTTATGTTTTTCGATGCACCATTGGATTCGTGTTCACATAGATATGGCTTATATCGAGGCAGTGTTGACCAATCACATAGGTGGAGGCCCTCGTAGACTATGCAGCTTAGGTGATGGTGTTGACCATTAGTTATGTTTGGGGTTTCTCACTCTATAAATCCACATGGATGGTGATGGACCATCATTTTATGGTGATAAAATTTTAATTTGGGGTTTGAGGCTCACCATATTTCTTGAGGTAATTAGGCTAAGATATTGGGAGGACAGATATCATTGTGCCTCGAGATGTCGAGCTTCAAGATAACTGTGATTATTTATGGGAGGATTGATATCACTATGCCTCAGATGTTGGGCTTCAAGCCGATCTGTACTTTTAATCTGGGGTCCAAGGGATTTGGTTCATTTTTATTGGTCTTATCATTTGGATTTTAGGTTACATGGTTCAGGGAATGAGGTGGCAGGTGATACTTTATAGGTGGAACCTGAGGGTTCACCTAGGATGCATTCTCATCAGGGGATTCCTTGGGTTTTATGATAAGGATCCTCACCTCTACAGTTATATATATGTGTGTGTGTGTGAGTGTTTTATGTTATATATATAATTGAGGTCATGTGTTCATACATTACCAGTGATGGACGAAGCAAGTGATCACTTCCTTATGGTTGTTGAACACAAGGGAAATGGGTTATTTAATAAATATGCATGTTCTACCTACCTATTTATATTTTTTAAACACATGCATTATCAGGGACATAAGTTAGGCACACATTGGTGGTGTCCTACTAAGATTTATTCTCACACCCTACATGGGCCCTTCAGGATGCGTGTAGTCTTTATGTCTCTATGATCATGTATGGGGTCGAGCTCGGGAGCTGGACCCTAGTGGTCAAGTTATACCTTTTTCATGGTATGGATATAAAGGGACATTGTAGGTTCTTTCATCAGTTAGAGTTTTATTTTGTGATTCCTTCTATATCAGTATACTATATGTATGTATTGGGGTCAGCCACGGGCGACCCTCCTTGATTATTGTCTTGTAATAATTGACTTGTATTCATTCTTCTTTAAATGGTATCATGTTTTTTTAGTATCTAAAAATGGTATGTTTTGGAATTAACATTTATTACTATTATTGATTTCATTTTATGCTTCTTCTATTGCATGTTATTGCATCTGATGTGTTATGGTCTTCTTCTTTGTTGTATATAAATAGGTAATTATTATTATCACCACCTGAGGTTATAATCTCCCCAATATCACCTTTTTATACCTTCACTTCTAGTCAGTAGCCTTTAGAATATGGGGAGGTGCGCCTAAGGCCCAGTGGTCAACTGGCCCATAACACTTTTTAAAGTGGCATCTAGGTTGGGGAACTAAAAATGGTATCATAGGAGTTTTCTTATCTAGGATTTGGTAGAAATTTTTATCTGGATACTAATGGTGTCAAATGATTTCTTTCTTATTTGGTATTACTATTTGGGTTATCGTAGACTGGAGAATAGGATGTTGTCGTAACTGGTTTTAAATCTCATGTTTGGGTGACTGATGCCCCATGCATGAGGGATATACCAAGTTTCAATTGGTGGGGAATTGACGTTACTCTTTTATCTTTTAAAGTTGATTTGATTTCCACCTCGAGTGGTGCACTTGGGTGTGATGTTTATCTATTATATGGATTTTTACCCTTATCCTAGTATGGAAAGGGAGGTTTGATTTTCTTTTTGGTAGGCACATAGGGTGTTTTTATATATGTATGTTCATGTAATTGATAATCATTGGGAACATAGATTGTGCTAAGAGGGGTTGGGTTATTTAAAGTTTCAATAAAGGAAGATAAATAGTTTTTTCCTCTTTAACCTCTCTTTTTTGGAATTCTAATCAGCCAGTCCAAGCATGTGGTTCCAATGAAATTTGTATGTGATGTTATATGATGTGATATGCATGTGATATATGGGAAAGACCCCAATAAGGGTAAGTAGGGATCATGATGGGGTGTGATCTATTAATAGTGTCAATAAATAAGCTAAACAATATTTTCCTATATAGCCTCTTTTGTGTAATTCTACTCAGCTACCTTAGTTTAGATGTGATGCCTGACTTTAATGGGGGTAGGCAGGGTGCCACGAGTCTAGGATATACTTGATACCTAACCCTAATATGGGTGGGTAAGGGTCCTTGAGGCCGGATGTTGCGAGACAGGATGTAGTATGGTAGTGTGAGGGTGGTGAGATGTGCTGCCTATTACAGCTTTCCTTATCTATGATATATATATATATATATATATGTGTGTGTGTGTGTGTGTGTGTGTGTGTGTGTGTGTGTGTGTGTGTATATATTGTTATTATTTTCTGACCATGATATTGGTATTCAATGGGATTCCACCTAAATAGCTTCCAATGGAACTTCAGGATGTCGGTGATATGGCGTCACATGATCATGCATAGGATGAGGACCCTGGGGGTTGGGATTAGGACTTGAAGGGTCGAGATGAGGCCCTTGAGAATCAAGATTATCATGAGACATAGGTATATTCATTGGTATAGGATCAAGTATATGTTTGAAAACTTAAATATATGACATATTTTGGGTCATGGATTGACAAGAAGCTTGGATCGATCATGGTTTGGGTTATCTAGGGAATCGAAAAAGGAGCTTAGAGAGTTGAGCCATCAATGGAATACCTGAAATGTGAGTTCTAGTTGTATCACCCACTATTATTTTAGGTTGAGGGTGGACCATAGGTGGATGATAATTGGATTGAGTTAGTACAAACCATCTTCGACCAATTCAAGACACCCCCGGGATAGAGGGTGAAGTTAGTTATGTACATGCTCTAAGGACTAGCAAAGCATTGTTGGGATGTGTAGGTACAAGTAGGAAAACATGAGGGAATGTGCTGGAAGGATTTTGAGGCTAGATTATTCAAGAAATTATTTTCGAAGATTTTTAGGGAGAACAGAGTCAGGAGTTCATGAATCTCTAACAAGGGGATAGTTTGGTCATGGACTACATGGATAATTTCGTAGACCTATCAAGATTTTAACTTGTGATGGTGGGAAATGTCATTGCCATGTTGTTCCATTTTCAGGATGTCCTAAGTCATTCCATAAAGGTTCAGTTCAACATTTTTAGGCTGACATATTTTTCATAGGCGATCAACTAGGTGCTGATAGATGAGGGGAATCTAATGAACCAATCATATTCAACCTAGGTGATGGTGTCAGATGATTTTAGCAGAGATTATTTAGGTGGTGGGAATTAGGGCTAAGAGGAATATCAGTAGGGATTCCAATCCAAGGATTTAGGTAGACCATTGAGGAGTGGGTCTTTAGCCTTATGCTTCTAGTGTGGGTATCTAGGACATGTCTGGACTTAGTGAGATCAAGCTCCAAAGGAGTGTTGTGCATGTGGTTATATGGTCCATATTGAGAGATTATACAATAATATGTCTTAGATATCTAGGATCTAGGGACTAGGATAGACTTAGGCATCTGAGTTCGGACTAGGGAGGTACCAGAAGCTGGTAGCTAGGAATCAACTGCATATGAGGGTCATGGTAGATACAGTGGGAACCAGTATTGGGTTTAGTGGCTGGTAGCTAGTGTATCTCCATAGGGAGGACAGGCCTCAGGTAGTCGGGCTTCATACTAGTTGTACGTAGTGAAGATACCAAATGTAGAGTAGGTCAAAGATCCAACTACAATCAGTAGTATTCCATGATGATGGGCATGACTGGGGTTTCCTTTTTCTTGGTCTTTTTCCAGTTATGATGCATGAGGTGAATGGGTATGGTTTTTATACTAAATAGGTTTTGGTTATTAGGTTGGAATCAATTATGATGTGTGATATATATATATATATATGAGGTGTGTTAACACCAAGATTTTGATGGGAATCAATGCGATTGGGGTTATATTTGAGGTGCACTAGCATCTAGGCATCGATGTAATGTGGTTTATGTATGAGTTGTGTGGTATCGGTATTTCTTGTGAGTATGTGATAATATGTGGGACCTCAAATGTGTTGTGTGAGACATGGGAATGAGGTAGGCATCTGAGGAGATGTGGGACATGATGGGTGTCAAATGTGGCACAATTATGATTTGAGCACCTGATAAGGTGTAAGAATAATGGTGCATCATGGGAGGAATTTTGAGTCTCTGGATTCTCATTGACCATCGATTTATTGGAGTTTTGTGTCAGGATGTGATTGAGTAGGTAACTCCTAAGGTACGGAGCATCTTGAGGGTAGTTAACCTATGAATTAATGATCAGGGTAGACCAAGTAGTTTTTTTAATAGATGGGTATTCTTGATACTATCTCTAGATAATGCTATATAGCTCCGGGATGATCTATGTAAAGGTGGGGAGATTATAATGTTTTGGGTTTTTAGAACAGGCCATTTTCCGAGTAAATTCGAACTTTTCATGTTTGGTGAGTAGGATAACTTGAATTATTGACCTTGGAACCTAATTTTTAGAGTTTTTTTGACAAAATTCATGGTTTTTAGATGGATTTTAAGGCTATTCAAGTGCCTCTAAGTTTCAGATTATTTTTGGGTGTGTCTGAGACCAAAAAATCAACTTTTCAGAATGTGATGATAGAGACACATGGTTTAGACAAATCGTGAGACCTCCCAAGAGTAACCATGTGGCCCTAAAGATGTATTGGGCATAGTTTTTCAAACTATGCAGTAGGGGTACACAGTCGTGCAAGACTTATGAAATTTTTAGTAGAGGTTATTCGCACAGTCTGCATATGGTTTGGGAAATTGTGCACCTGACCATGCGAGGTGGTGCCTTAGATAGTGGCATCAGCATGGGTTGTGCATGGTTTGGTAAACTATGCACCAAGCCATGTGAGGGGGAGATCCCTTTAGATAGTGAGTGCACATGGTTGGAACATGGTTATACAAACCGTGTGAGCTAACTGTGCACCTCATTTAAAAATGTGAAATGAACAAACTACCCCTCTTACCTTTATATTTTCTTTCTCCTTCTTTATCCTTTATTTCACACATAGAGTAAAGGATTCCCATTTTCTTCCAATCTTCTAGGATTTTAGCCTCTTATTTTTTTCGAGCTCTAATCTTCAATACATTGGTAACTATAGATTCGTCACGGTAAAAATTTCAATCTGCTAACCTCAATTTATCCTTTCTCTCTCCATACGGTGTGTTAAATCTATGTGAGTCATTTTACCCTATTTTTAGAGTATTCATCTAAAACAATTATTTCTTCTGATTCAACTTGAGTTAGAGGCTGATATTATGCAAGATAATTTCTACCAATAAAAGTTAGGTGGTTCCTAGATTTCTCTGTGATTTTATAGTTTTTTGGGGGGTGTTCCCTTAAATACACCATTGGGTTGATGCTTATGTTTAAATTGTTTAATTGGTGACATGGTATCTCATTGGGTATACCCTAGTCCAACTACAAATGGTCAAGCTCAATGAGAGGCTTATACAAACTTGGGAAGTATAGGTCAGGAACTTGTTTTGATAAATTAAATTTTTTATATTGAATTATATGGTTCCATGGGGATGTGCCAGGCTTGGACCAAGGATTGAGGTGATTTTGATCACCTGGAATAAGGTGATGTAATTTTTTGGGTTGCGTGAGGCCTGATATATATGTTTATGGGTGATGTTGATCATAGGTTGGATGACTTGGTTGTCAGATTGAGGTGATGTAATTATCAGGATGAGGGAAATTACCATGTGATATGAGATGGTGTTAACCATTATATTGAGCGACATGGTCATAGGGGAATGAGGTGCCAAGATTATTTGGATTAGGTATTGTTTGGGTGATTTTTGTTCATCGTATGTTAGACGATGCATTTTTTGGAGTCATGTGCACACATATAGGGCTCAGATCAATGTATTGTTGAGAACTCATGTGGGTGGCATTCCCTATAGACTATTTGGTTTAGGTGATGGTATTGACCATAATTTCTATTTGGTGGTGATCACCATATAAATCCACATGTATGGTTATAGAACATTGATTGAAGATGATGAGAATGTCAGTTAGGGGTTGAGGCTCACTATATTTCTTAAGACTATTGGACCAAGTTATTAGTACAATAGAAATCATTGTGCCTTGGGATGTCAGGCTTCAAGATGATGTTGATTATGTATGGGAGGACAAATATTATTATTCCTCAGACATCGGGCTTCAATCTGATGGGTACTTCTAAGATTAGATCTGAGGGACTATGTGAATTTTGATTGGGCATTCCATTTAGACGTTGGGTTACATGGTTGAGGCCACGAGGTGTCAGGTGATAATTTAGTGTTTGAACCTAAGGGTTTTCTTGGGAAGCATTCTCATTAGGGGATTCCTTGGGATTTATGTCAAGGATCCTTTCAACTACAATTATATATATACAAATAGATATTTGATTCTATATATATAACTGGGGGAACTTGTTCAAACATTACTGGCGATGGTCAAAGCAGGAGATTACTTCTTTGTGGCTATTGAGAACAAGGGAAGATGGTTATTTATTAAATATGCAAGTTCTACCTGCTTATTTATATTTTTTAAACATGTGTATTACTTGGGATGTAAGTTAGGCGCATGTTGTTGGTGTCCTACTATGATTTATTCTCATACCCTACATGTTCCCTTCAGAACATGTGTAGACTTTATGTATCTATGATCAGGTAAGGGACCAATCTCTAGAGATGGACCCTAGTGGTCAAGTTGTACTTTTTCATGGGATGGATGGAAAGGGACCTTGTAATTTCTTACATCAACTGGATTTTTATTTTGTTTTTTACTTCTGTATTAGCATGTTATATGTATGTACTGAGGTTGTCCATGAGATACCCTCCTTGCTGAATATTTTTTATGAATTGAATTGTATGCATTCTTTTGAAAATGGTATCAAGTTTTGTTTAGTATCTAGAAATGGTATGTTTTGGACTTATCGTTTATTATTATTGCTACTATCAATTTATGCTTCCACTATTTCGTTTTATAGCTTCCATTGTGTTATGGTATTCTTATTATATTTTATATATATATACCATTGTTATTATCACCACCTGAGGGTATATTCTCCCAATTATCACCTCTTTACACCCTCTCTACTAGTCATAATACTTTTGTGTATGGGGTGGTGTGCCTAAGGCCTAGTGATAAACTAGCCCAGAGAACTATTTAAAGTGGTATCTGGGCTGGGGAACTACACCCTTGGACACATCATGTAATTTCCTTTCACTTGGATTAGGATGTTCCATGGATCCTTTCTTAATATATTTCTATGTGGGATATATCGATAGATTCTATGATCCCCCAAGATAAGGCCTAGTATCCCACCCTGATATGAAATTTGTGTGATCCCTTATCTAGGGGTCGATCATGTATAGAGTCATGTATCCCCCCATAAAGTCTGGGGTTATGATCCTCTATTCCACTTCCCTATGTAGGGTCATTTATACCATCACTTACATGTGGGTTGTTTGATCCCAATATATGGGACAATATAGATGGATTTAAGTGTCCCCATATATCCTTGGGAGTGATCCTCTATCTATGAGTTGAAATCATATGGATTTAGGTATCCCCATATGCTCAGGGCGCAATCCTCTATTTTTGAGTTGAATTCTATCATCTGAGGTGTCCTCCAATGAGGTGTGTCATCATTCCAACATTTATTGGGAGTTATGAGAACTTATTAGAATACCAGTGTCCCTTCTATGATAACATATGGGTTTTTCCTTTACCCTCATGTAGCACGGTCTACTTTAGAAGGAGAGAATTCTTCAGAGTTGAGCAGGATCCCATTCTTGGATTTTATTAGTGGTGTGGCTACTAGAAACCTATATAATATAGAATTTTATAGGATTTTTTTCCTCAAAACCATGTGGGTTTCATTCAAGATGAGGTTTATAATAGGATATTTACTTCAAGCTTCATGGAATCTTCATTGATTTAAACACCTTTAGCTGGTCATGTGGCGTAGCCTTTTGGGATTGGAGCTATGATGAACCAAAATTCTCAGTATCCCCGAGTCTTCTAGTGATTGAAAATATACGGATTATTAATATATATTTATTTTAGGGTACTCATTAGTACTGATATATTTGAGATGACATGTTTCTTTGTGCTTCTTTTTGGTTTTCATGGTGTCCATCTGAGTATTTTTATACTCACCCATGCAAGGTCCTTAGGCCCACACATGTTGTGTCTATGCATAAGAAACACAGGTTGGAGATGGTCTTGTGGATGTGAATTTAATTTATCTTGTTTTATGATGTCTTGTGACTTTAGTAGATAAGGTTTAGGTATAGCTTAGTGATACCCAGAGCTTATGGTAGCCGTTAATGTTTATGTTTGGAGTCAGCTTACTTTGAGGGCCTCTTTGTCCTAGCTGGTTATCATTCTCAATTTATGGCTATTGGGAATGTATTTTTACCCTTTTATCATTATTTTATTCATGTTTTTACAATTTGGATTGTAATATATATCTCATTAATGTATTATATTCAATTAATTTGGTTTCATTTGTATATCTTGCTGGTGATTTTTCTTACCATGTGCATTGAATATGTGTTTGTTGTAGGTTTTTATAGGCTAAAGCCTCATATATTGTGAGATATTCCTACTCGGTGCTAGTCACAAGCCTCTGACCTATTGGATATGGGATTAGGGTGGAAATCTTATCTTACCACTTGATTGGTTGAGGCCTTGGTGGGTCAAGTCATGTTGAACAATTAACTTATAAGTGTGAATACTCTAGAAGAACCTTAAGAGATTTACTCTGAAGAATCTTTCTATTCAACTGGTGATTAAAGATTCATATTCAATTATATATCTAGGAAGTTTTTAAAAGTTCATCTAGTGGATGATGAAGCACTAAAAGTTTTTTGAAAAGGGTAAGTAAATATCTGAATGATGAATGGGGTATTGTTGAAACTAACATAAGTTTAACACATCCCTGGTTTACAAAAAAATATTATCTCAATTGGGAAAAATGATGAAGTGATCTATGAAAATAGTTTTTAAAATGGGTTAATGAAGGTTACCTAAGGGTCTATGATATTTTCACATGACATAAAATATGTGAATCTTTACTTAAAAAAAATTCAGATAAAATTATAATGATCATAATTTCAACTTTCAATGATTCGAATGTTTGGAACTGTAGTTTCAGTAACATCAGTGATAAAAATATGAAATTTATATTGATAAAAGGTATATCAAATCATGAAAACATGAAAATTATAAATTTTGAATGTAACACTATAATATTTTAAAATAATGACATTATGTTTGATAGCATATACGACACACAACATCAAGCTAAAACGAACCATTAAATATATGACCATTATAACCAAACTGTTAAATTAGAAGTTATGAATGGGATTAACTCATTTATAAAATATATATATATATATATATATATATATTATGCTCAATATAATTTTATTGATAAATTATTAGTAAATAATCACTCATTTTTTAATAATGTCATTTTATTCATTAAAAATATGTTTTCTTCAAAAATGATTTTTATTGATTTTTGTGAGAAAATAATATAATTAATTTATAGAAATTTTATATAATTCACTAGATAAAAGGAAATTAATTTTTTTTTAAATATTATAAAAATTAACTTAGGGTGAAATTTTGGGATTTTTTAGAATATATTTATTTTTTAGTGAATAGTGAAAAATACCGATTTTTGTAAGACTATCACATCTTTTCAATAAAATAAATATTATTATGATTTAAATTTTATTTAAAATAAGAAAAATTATTATTTAGATATATTTAATCCAAGTAATTAGATTTGAATCATATTTATACTAGATTTTAGTATAAGTTTATTTATGGGTTCAAAAATTAGTTTTTTATTAAAACTCTTTTAAAGTGAATAATGTTTCTCCATTTTAATTAATTAAAAAACCAATAATGAGGAATTATTTATTTTAAATGTATATTATATGTATATAATTATTAATTTAAATTCATAAAATGAATATTACTAGTCATAGATTTAATATAAAATCATCTTATACTTGAACCATACATCTCTTGAAAACTCATTTTTTTATCACATCTCCAGGATTAATTTTAAATTAAATTCTACCAATTAGTTGAATTAATTGGGTAAAATTGATTAAATATTTTTAATCATAATAATTTATATTATATAATAAGTTTAGCATAATTTTTGTACTTAATGAAAAGTGAAAATAGTAAAAAACTTTTACCATGATTAAGGTAAAAACAAATCTATTAGGGGTTGAACTAAAAATATAAGAGTTAAGATGATCTAAATAACTGTCTAAATCCTATTTTATGGACTTATTTAGAACTTAAATAATATAATTCTCAATAATGGTCCATTTTGGAGCCTTTTTTCATTTGAAAAACTTGGGTATCACTTTTTCTTTTCAAAACTTTCAAGTGTGTCCTCTCCCCCACTTATAAAAGGCCACCCCTTATCCTCTATTACTCACACCTGTAAAGAATTTTTTTAGAAAATAACAATAAAAATACCTTCATTAATTCCATCAACATATCCTGGAGCCTTTTTTATCATAAAAAAACATACGAAATCTATTGATGTAAACCTTAAGATATTTTCTGAAGAAGATGTATCGTTCTTAACCGAGCATTTTTATTTTATTTCTTCTTCCACATCCTTAAAATATTCTTAAATTATGATGATATAATAAAAAAATTATCTCCAATATAATAATATTTTATTATGTTAATTTCATAACCTATATCCATATCCTCTTCTATTAAGTGGGAAATGAAACGGTGGTTCGTGTGTACGGCGGACTACCTCCTTGCAAACCGATGTAATTCATTTTTCATCACCTCCTCTTATGCCTAGTTATAATAATGGATTTAAAGTATTTATATGATATTTGTAACATAATTATACTTTTTTAATTATTATATCACATAGAAATTCTTACTTTCTATTCCATAGGGGATATGATAAGGTTGCTCGTGTGTACGGTGGTCTACCACCCCACGAAGTGATGTGATTCGTTTTTCACTAACACTTTACATGAAAGGTAATAAGGATAAATTTAATTAATATATGTGATATAAATGAAATAATTAATATATTAATAATATATTTATCATTATTAAAATATAATATATCATTTTATTTGTTACACTGAAAAATGATAACGTTGTTTGTGCGTATGTGTGGGCTACCGCCTCCACGAAGTGATGTGATTGTTTTTCATCACCCAATAACATGAATGATATATATATATATAAGTATATTTAAATAAATAATATATTATTTATGATATTATTATAATTATGGATAGATAAAATATTACATACCTTCTTTGCATAATGATAGTTGAAAAATAGAAATGTTGCTCATGTGTTCGTACGGTTTACCGTCTCCATGATCATAACATAGTTTATTTTTCATAACCATATTTCCTGATTGGTTTTAAAATTATAATTTATGTATAAAAATTATGATTATTTCATGATTATTATTATTGATAAGTTTAAATAATGGAAACTTTGACCACATTAAACCTACCAAATTCATTTTGGACATATAAGACAAATATCATCGAAACAGCCAACATAACCATAATTAATTAAGTACTTTTATATAACATGGTGATAAGTGAAATAAAATTAATTATAAACTTGAAAATGTTATTAATTAATTAAATATTTATCATAATTTTATTATTCAGGAAGATAAATAATGCACATGATGAATTAGGCTCAAGTTAAGAGACTCTTTTACTTAAATCATTGTTTTCAAAAGTTTTAAAGATTTAATTTATAAAACATTTTATTATATGTTATTATAAATGATTTAATAAAATTATTATTTATATTTAAATGGATGATAAAGTTAATTTTTTACCATATTTGAATTTACTTTAAATTTAAAAAAAATTATTTTTTTAAGCTTTTACGTAAGGGACACTTTACTTTAAAAACCATGTTTTAAAATATTTTAAAGATTTATTTTATAATATTTTTCTTCCTTATACATATTATTGAAATTATTTTATGGGTTTATTTATATGGATATAAAATAATTATAAAGTAAATTTTATATCACTTTGACTTTCTTTCAAAGGTTTTCAAAAGGAATATTTTTACATGTTTTTTATGGAACATTTTGATTGAAAGACAAAAGGAATGTTCTATTTTAACATATATGGTGATAATAGATTTTCCTACCATTATAACCATTTTTTATTTCTATATTCCTTTACAATATTTCAGGTTTTCTTTAAATAAAAAACCTCTTTCCATTTTCTGGGTATTTTTGTATTGAAATTTGATTTTTAAATGGGATGGATATATTAATATTTGGAAATTTTTTCTTATGGGTACAAAATATATTTTATGACTGAAATGTTAAAAATTTAAAGATTTATGTGTTATGATTATGTTATTTTTTTGGACATTATTTATAATGATGGGTGATTCCATTATAAACAAATGATGGGTGGTTACATTATGAACCACAACAGGTGGTTACGTTATGAACCAAGGATGGGAGGTTAAATTATAAACCAAGGATGGGTGGGTCCATGATATCCCTCTAATGCATTCAATATAGAAGTCAACCGTATGGTTATTCCATTTTAAGAGTGATATGGAAATTGATTTCCCAAGATACCTATTTGTTTTATCTATGATTTCTATGGGTTTTTATGGTAATCATATGATTGATAAAAAGGTATGGAAATTGATTTCCCAAGATACCTGCATGTTTTATCTATGATTTCTATGGGTTTTTATGGTAATATTATGATTGATAAAAATGTAATCAGTGATTTTATTTTCAAAATAAAGTATTCACTACTTCTTAAGGGTGAAAAGTATATTTTTTTGAAAAAAAACATGATTTTATCAGGTTTTCAAAGAAACCTTTATGTGTTTTATTTTTCCATTATGTTTTCTTATGAAATGGTTTTTGAAAATATTTGGGAAAATAAGAAAATTTATTAGGTAATAAATTTTCATTTTGATCCTAAATCTTAATTTAAAAATGCATTTTTTTAAGTAATCGTAGACTAATGAGTTTTTTCATTTATTTTATGTCCATTACTTATATTTTTATGCTCATACCATGTTTTAAAATGTTTTAAAATGGTTTATGGATGGGTAAGAATAAAAAATAATTCAAGTTAAAAGTTGTGAATATTTTTCCGATAAAGAAAATGTATTTTATTTTAAAAGTTTTACATTATGGGTAAAATGGATACTGATCATAAGAGTACACTTTGTAATATATGGTATTTTTATGTAAGAGTTATGTCCTGATTCTCTAAAACTATAAAACTAAAATATATTTGGGAAAAAAAGTTAATTATAGTCTAAAGATACTATAATATGTAATTTTTAATATTAGGTTTTTTATAGTTTCTATGACTGTAGAGGAAAGAATATGATCCTTGGAAACTCTCACGTGTGAGCATTGGGAGAAGCAAGGATCACCACCCATGGAATTCATGATGAAATGGTTTTGACTAGGGATAGTGGTAAGAGTCTCACATAGGAGGTGTATCCTCCTATGGAGTGCTCTCATATGTATCATTTATATCCCACTGGTAATAATTCTATACCATTGTAGTTTTTATCATAGAAAAGGTTTAGATAACTTTAGAGGTTAAGATGTTATCTGAGCATAAGATAAAAATACTCTATACCACAAAGGTTGGTATTCTAAGGATAATCACAATTATTTTGGATAAATATAAAGAGTTGAATAGGGGATGGTATGGTTAAGGATATTTTAGTATTTATCCTCCATATAAGATGGTTTATTGTGGTTTATTTGATATACTCACACTAATTTTTTTTATTTAGTAAAATTATAGATCCATCATAAACCAAATTAAAAATGGATGTGAAGGAAAATGTGGTGCTTTTCTAAATGAGAAACTGAACATAAAGGGAGTTGAAGTGAAAACTCTTTTAGTTATTCTTAACTAGCTATCATGAGTTATGATTGAAAACTTGGACCTAGGTGAGTTTTCTAATATACAAAAAAATATAAAAATTGACTTCCATATAAGTTTAGGTGATAAAGATCACAAAGTTAAAAATATTCAATGACATGTCTATCAAGAATGTGGAAATAAAAACATAGTAAAATGTCTTAATAGAACTGGAAGATGTTTTTCATGTGGTAAAGGTGGGAATAAAGAAATCATATACAAAGGAAAAGGGAATAATTTAGTTAATTCCATGAAGGGGAATAAAATTATTCCCAGTATAGAAATTGAATTTTTTTAATATGTGGAGTTTGGGAATTATGAAAATAAATTCCCTTAGGGTAAATGTCAAGAATGGGATCAATAAGACTACACATAAAAATGTCTAGTAATGCTTAATTCCATTGTAGTTGAGGATGAGGAAACTACAGAAGACTTATGAAAGGTATAGATTATATCCTAGATTATGTTTTTTGAAATTATTTAATCTTTGGAAAATATTCATATTTTTGTTTTTTAGTAATGAATTATTAAGAAATAAGATATAAAATCATGGTTAATTTATTATGAATAAAATTGAGTTATTAAGGCGTATACACCAATGGATTAAGGAATTATGATGTAGTGGTAGATTTAAGGATGATCATAAGTTTAAATTCATTAATACCCTTCTGATTTTTTATGTGATAGGAGTAATTTTGGATACTTTTATTGATTTTTTATATATCTCTTAGGTATATATAACCCTAAGTTTAATATGTGAAAATGTTATTTGAGGGAGAATGATCTTTTTCTTTTGTGGACATAAGTTTAAAGGTATTGAAACCTTTATGATTTATATGATCTTTGATGATTAAGATTATTTTTTAGTATGTTCACCATATTTATATATATGTTATAATAATTTTATTATTTTAGTAAAAGTACAACCTATAGGTTGGGTGACAACCCATCATATCAACCAAGGCCACAGGGCTTGAACCCACAACCGAATGGTGACAAGGGGTAGAGCCTACCAATAACCTGTGTGATGTCTTAGTTAATATGACATCATTTTTTACTCAAATAGTTTGAAAAATAATGATTAAGTTGATTGGGGTAGCATATGTTTTATCGTATAGATAACCATGGGATTGAAAAGTGATTTGATGATTAGTTTTTTATTATTATTTTAAAAGAAGTTCATGATTTTGGGAACCTTATAAGACTAAGGTAAACATAACATTATGAGATTTTATTTTAGGTTTAAAGGTTGAATTATATTTTTATTGTGTCTTTTCTGTAATTCAAGTTATTTATGGAAATTATTGGTATATCATGGATATTATATGATTAAGAAATATAAATTTTTGGTATTATACTTTAAAAGTTATTGGTGTTACTTGGAGATAAATGTTAAATAAATATCAGAAGAATACGTGATAACCCCCTTCTTCTTTTTGGGTTTCAATCTTAGATAGGAATATTTTTATAGAATTTTAAAGATAGTTATTTATTGAATTATCTAAGATAAACTTTGGGTATTATTATTTAGTCCTTGGAGATTAATGTTTTATTTCATTATATGGAGGTATATTTATTTTGGAAATTATCTTACCTTGTGCTAACCATTTTGATTTTGGTTAATTTCTAAAGATATTAGGAATATATTTTTATCATTTTATGTTTATATGATCCTTTAAAAGTTTATTTTAATGCTTTAGACATAAAACATTCATCTTGAATACTCATCATTTGGACCAAGATATGTGATTATTGTGTAAATTGATTAAAAGGTGAAATTTAACTTATTAAGTAATCATATTTCCTTAGGTTCTTAGTTTAGATGGTAAGGAATACCTAAACACTACTAAAAGGATCCTAAAAATGAAAATGTTATCCTATTACTCCCATTTTTTATGAAACTATGGTCTTTTTCACACCTCTTTGGTCTATGGTTTTGTGTATGTTGAATTTCTCATGATCATTCACTTTATTATGATCAATGATATTTGTCACTCTCCATAATTATTTTGGAATTTAAATTTTCTTCCATGTCTAAATATTCACTTCCCACCAATGTTCTCATATCTATAAACCTAGTATTTTTTATTTTATATGACTTTATACTTCATTTTATCTCTTATAAGAGAAAGTTTTATTAACCCTTTTTATGATGAGGGACTTCAAGAAAGGTATTTTCAAATGTCCAACCATTGATTTCCAAGATAAAGTTCAAATTTTGAGGGAGAAATTTATTAAATGGTGGTATGATTTATCACCCCCAAGATTTTTAAATAAGAACATTATGTTCAATAGCGTATACAGCATTCAACACCGAGCTAAAACAACTCGTGAAATATATGACCGTTATAACCTAGTTGTTAAATTGGTGGGTATGGATAGGATTAAATAATTTATGAAATATATATATATATATATAGTATACTAAATATAATTTTATTGATAAATTTTTAGTAAATTATCACTCTATTTTTAGTAATGACATTTTATTCATCAAAAATACATTTTCTTAAATGATTTTTATTGATTTTTTGTGAGAAAATATTATAATAAATTTTTAGAAATTATATAAAATTAAATTTATAAAATTAAATTCAATTTATAATTATAATATAAAAATTAAATTAGGATGAAATTTTGGGATTTGCATAAAATATTAATTTTTCAATGAATAGTGAAAAATACGCAATTTTGTAAAAGTGTCATTTATTTTCAATAAACTAAGTCCTATTATAATTTGAATTTGATTTAAAGTAACAAAATTATTATTTATTTATATTTAATAAAACTAATTAAATTTTAATCATCTTTATAATGGATTTTAGTATAAGTTTATTTTTGGGTTTAAAAATGGGTTTTTTCTGAAAACTGTTTTAAAGTGCACAATGTTTCTCCATTTTAATTATTTAAAAGGAACCCTAATGAGAAATTATTTAAATTAAATTTATAGATTATGTATATATATATATATATATTAATTTAAATTTATATAAATATTATTACTACTTATTGAGTTAATATAAAATCATTTTATGCTTGAAAAATACATCTCTTGAAAATCCTTTTTTTGTAATAACTATGGGTTTAATTTTAAATTAAATTATGACACTTATATGAATTTAATTTAGTAAAATGGATTAAATATTTTCAATAATAAAAATTTATATTATATAATAATTTCATATTAATTTTTTTTCTTAATGAATAGTGAAAATAGTAAAAAAAAACTTTATCGCAGTTAAGGTAAATAAAGATTCACCGTGGGGTTAAACTAAAAATACAAGGGTTAAAATGATCTAAAAACTTGTATAAATCCTATTTGATGGAAATATTTCAACCTTATATTATATAATTCTTGATAATGGTCCATTTTGGATCCTTTTTCATGTAAAAAAACATGGGTATCACTTTTTCTTTTCAAAATTCCAACTGTGTCCTCTCCCCCACTTATAAAAGGTCGCCCCCACTCCTCTACTATACATGAATCCAAAACATTTTGGTTCATTAAATACCTACCTAAATCCCTTATTTAATTATCTCCCCACATCCTAGAGTTCTTTTTTATCAAAAAACAATTCTAAGAAATCTTTTGGTGTAAACCTTAAGAGGTTGTCTGAAGAAGAGATGTCACTCTTAACCGAGCATTTTTTATTTATTCTTCCACATACTTAAACTATTCTTAAATGATGATGATAATATAACATAAATATATCCCATATATTGATATGTTATTATATTAATTTCATAACCTAGATACATCTCCTCTTCCATAAAGTGAGAAACGAAACTATCATTCATGTGTACGGCAGACAGCCGCCTCGCGAACCAATGTAATTTTTTTTCCATCTCCTCCTCTTACAGCTAGTTATAATAATGGATTTAAAGTATATATAATATATTTGTAACATAATTATAATTATATTATTATTATAACACATATACATTCTAATTTTACATTCCTTGTACGATATGATAACATCGCTCGTGTGTACAGCGGACTACTGCCACGCAAATCGATGTGATTCGTTTTTCACTAACACTTTAAATAGAAAGTAATTAGGATAAATTTAATGAATATATGTGAAATAAATGAAAACAATTATTATATTAATTACATATTTATCATTATAGAAAAATAATATATCATTTTCTTGCTTTCACTAAATAATAATAATGTCATTTTTTGTAACACCTCAAGCTTCCATGATACGTTTCCCTTTGAATAATGCAATAGCTTGCATTGTACGCAACTTCGAGATTCTAACATGCCGCGACCAATCAAACTAACCGTTATGAATAGTAATACCCACTTTTCAAAATTTTCTAAATTTTATCTTTCAAAATGGAATTCATTTTTGGATTCGGAATATCGAAATTATCCTAGGGTAAAATTTTGGTATTTTTCTAAAAACTTTCAATTTTTGATAAATAGTGAAAATTACTAAATTTTAATTAAAACAACTTTTTTAATCAAAATAATTAATAGTGATAAATTATGAATTTTAGTGGTTTTAAGGCATATTTAGAATATATTTTTACCATTTAATACAATGTTGGTCATTGGACATAATTTCACATTTAAACCGGACATAAGCAAGTGTCAATCTTTTGATAGTTATTATTTCTTAAAAACAAGCTTCTTGTTTTGACAACGGGAATTAATTTTAAATTAATAAATGAAGCTTCTATGTTTTGAATTTGGTAAAATAGACTTCATTATTGAATTCTGAATATCAAAATTAGCTTAGGGTAAATTTTTTGTATTTTTCTGAAAACTTTTAATTTTTGATGAATAGTGAAAAACACTAAGTTATAGTTTAAAACCGAATTTTTATTTAAATAATTATTTATTATATTTAATTTTATTTTATGTCAAAATATATACATACTATGTATATAAGTTCAATTTAATTCATTGGAGTCATTTTATAATAATTTTAGAAATATAAAAATTTTATTTAACTTTTCACCGTCTTTTATCCACCTCCTAGGAGAATTTGCAAATTCACATAAAACTTAATTTTACCGCTTCTGTGAGTAGAATTTCAAAAATACGAGAGACACGGTTAATATCAAAGAGTAAAATGTGGTTCAATAAGATAAAAATAATTTTTGGTGAATAATAACTTTTGACTTTTATTTATCGCGGTTAAAGGTAAATAGGGTAATTCAAGATAAAAAAGTATATTATAATAATACAAAATTACCTTAACACTTGTCGTAACATTATTGTATGAGTCATGGCTGACCATGGGCATCCTTGGGTTGATTTTTGGACCTCATGGAGCCACTTGAGAGTGATAATGACTCTTTAGATTAATCAATTTAAAGTAAAGACAAAAATGACACAAACAAATATCTTTTAGTAAATTAATTTTTACATGGGGTTATATAAGTTATATTTTCGACAATAAATATTCATTGGAACTCAAAAAATATTTCCTACATCATGGTATTTTTTTATAATTTTTTTACATCAAATAAATTAAGTTAATTATGACATAATGATGATGCATTAATTACCTTATTAATGAAATATTAAAATATTTGATATTATAAATACCCAAATAAATAAAATTTGAGACTTTTAATGAATTAAACTAATTTTATTGCTTCATATGACATGTTAGGATTGATTAAACAAATTTGGTTCGAATTAATAAAGTTATTAAGACTTTAAAAAAATCAATTATTGAATAGTGTCAAAATTGACATAAATGAGTTTTTAAAACAAATATTATATTATTAATTGATATTCTATTCGTAAATTTATAAGGTTCGGCCAAAGGACTTATATAATGATATTTGTATCATTAGTGGTCCACTTGGGGGTCACTTGTAATTTTATAGTAAGTTTATTAACCAAATAATATAAAAATATAAAGAGACATGGTAAATGTCAAACTAATTAACTAAAAGTTAAAACTAAAAGATAAGGTTAATATAATGACCCAAACCTGTCTAAAATCTATTGGTTGAAAGTATTTCGACCCATACCAGCCTTATAATTTTAATAATCCACTTTTGATCCATTATAAACTGAATATGAATTTATTATAAATTAATACTTTAAGTTTTTCCTAAAGATCACATCCTCCCCCTTATAAAAGGACACCACTTATAACCAATTCCTCAAACCTCTAAAGCCTTTTTGGTCGTCCAACCACTGCCTAATTAATCTCCCAACATCCCTATACTCCTCCTAGAAGCCTTAACTTAGGCAGAAGCCACTTCAAGAGTCCTTTTTGGTTCAAACCAAAGGGAGTTACCCAAATTAAAGGTAACGATTTCTCTTAGCTTCTTTTATTTTATTTTACATCTCCAACCCCTAAAATCTTATTATTATTTTCTTTTGTAACACCACCAGTATACTCAATATACTAGTATATTGTTATTATAATTATTAGAACTACACTTACACACACCTCCATCTAATGGGTGAAGAACATAATGTTTCTGTGGATGGAAACCAAACGCCTCATGAAACAATGATTGTTCAATTATCTCCTACCACCTCTCAATGGTGGCCATTATGATGGAACCATAATTAAATATGATATTAATGATATTTATCTTATATATAATCTTCTGTAATTCTATTTTATAGTATACCATTATTCATTTCATGTTGTATATATATACGATAATTTCATTTGAGAAAGTGTGGACTACCTCCCCCTCAAAGTGATATGACTCTTTCATACCATACATGGAACGTATAAAGGAAGGTGTTAATGAACTTAAGTAAAACATATAAGATATTATATTATACTGGAATATTAATATACCTATGTATCATTTGGATTTTATTCCTTTTAAAATGAAAAATTAAATGGAAGTAGAGTTTGTGCGTATGTACGGACTACCGTCTTCACGAACGTGATGAGAATCATTCCCCATCGTATCCATTCAAGCATAATTCTCATTTTATGATTAAAAATAATGTTTAATGAATTTATATCATTCTGGATATGAATAAGATACAACCTATCCATAACAAACACGTCTTATGTAACAAAACATATAAAATAAAACGAGTAAGTTAACACTTGAAACGACGATAATACTAAAATATTATTAACAAGGCAATATTAAAAGACCATATATGATATCATATTTATGTATATGATTCTTGTATAATTTAATAACAATGATTTAACTATTATACAGGAGGTTAACCTACCCTCGACCAAGGAAAAGTACAAGGTAAGGGGTTTTCATCTCACTCCTTATTCCTGTGAGATTCATGCCATATTTCCACTATTACCTTTTGTGTGGTGTATGTACTACCCATAATTGTGTGGTGTATTTACTTCCCATAATTGTATTCATTGTGTAATACACTTTAATTTATGTTTATTTACATATTCATTTTATGATACTCCTTTCATGGGGTGTATGTTTCGTAAGTTACCAAATTGGTAAGGGTTAATTCCTCAATCTCATTATTATCTGAGATTGTTTATGTGTAAGTATTTACTGGGAAATTTTTATCATCCATGTCCATTTTTCATAAAAAGGATTTCAAAATGAATATTTTAAGGATTTTTGAATAGTAATCTTTATCAAGGAAAGAATTTTAAATGTTTTAAAGATTTATCTTTCTAAATATTTTTAATTAATGTCCATGTTTTCAAAATGATTTTAAGGATTTATTTATATGGACAATAATGTTTTGAAATGATACTTCTTTTCAAAAGTTTCAAAGTGGTATGGGACACTTTGATCCAAAAAAATCTATTTTAAATTATTTCCTTTATAAATGTGTGACTTTTAAATGATTTTAAAAAAAGGATATTTCTCTCAAAAAGTTTTACTCATCATTTTCAACTATGTCAGCATCCTTTACTGGATATTATTTTTTGATTGAGGTTGATTTATTATAATACAGTCTTCCATATTTTATTGAATGAGTTATGATATGTTTGACTGTGGATGTTATATTTTTACACCATTCATGGTTTATAGTTAATGTATTTACATTTTTTATGCTATTTTTAATACGAATGTTTAGTTATATTTCAACCTTTTCATATGAGGAATGTATTGGACTTAGTAAGTGACGGGTGGAGCCCGCTATAGCTCCTCGATGAATCGGTAGGTCTCATGAGACAACTAGATGTGGAATTGACCGAGGCCCTTTCCCAATTTGATTTATGGTTTTGGCCAAGGCCTTAATCATATTTAGACGTCTTGGTTGGGGCCTTGACAAAATGTTTCAGAATGTCCGGCATTATACATTCCCTCATTATGGAAATAATATTGATGGTTCATGTGGTCATTCGACTAGTAGAATACCCATGATTATGTTTTAACATGGAATTATTTACTCAGCTCATATTCTTACCATAAAAGTATTCATGTTTATTATTGGTAAAGGCATGTGTTTTCAATTATTTATCATGCTTAATATTTATGTCATTTTCCACTGTATTACTTTCCCTTACTGAGCGTTTGAGCTCACCCCTTTCTTATGTTTCATTTTCCCAAGATATGAAGAAGTTAGTTATGAGTGACCTGCAGGCATAATCTAGGAGGCTTGGATGTTTCTAATGAAATATATTTGTGTTGTATTTATCTTCAAGCTGTAAAGTTGAACTTATGTATGAATCTTGTTTCCAATGCTACTAAACTAATCGGTCCTTCGGGACTTGATTCCTTGTAATCATTCCAATGTATTAAAATAATGCACCGACTCTGGGTTACTGGGGTCGAGGCGTTACAGTTGGTATCAGAGGAAGTTTATCAATAACCTTGGAAATTAGATTTAGATAAACTCTGATTAGAGCACATAGACCTAAGATAGACTTTGATGATTAGTATAGAAGAACTTCCTAGAATTTTGGTATTGTAGAGATTTTGTGAGTTTTCCAAGAAATACATCCCTGTCTAGATACGAGCAGGTAGAGGCAGCTCTGGCACAGATGTACCTAGGGGTAAAACCCGAAAACACCACTTTGAGCTAGACTCGAACGGGAACTGGTGCACGATAATGGGCCTTGCTGCACTCTTGGTTAGGACACTCTCGAGGGATATGCTTAGCATAATTCTCATTTTCTTTACAAACCATTATGAAGGGTTTATGAGTATATACTTCCTCAAAGAAGACGTTTTTATGACTATGGATTATATCCATAAACTGTTTAATTTATGTTAAGTGTTTTACAAGTTTGGGATTAGGTATTTCTATTCATAAACTAATCTAGTGTATGCCATTGTTTAGAAATGGTGCCCAGTAGAAGGAATGTGAACTCCAGCAGTACGTATGATCCAAAGAGTAAGAAGGATCATATCTTCCATGGTATTAAGCCAACATTTAGAAGGGAAATAGACTCTCATGTTTTCTCAACATATGAAGAAATAGTATCATGTGTTAATAAGATATTAAAAGAATTCCATGAGTCCTATGGCTTTAAAGGGAAGCAAGATAAGAAAAGGATGGAAGAGAGAAAGATGGATAAAGGGAATATGGAAAAGAAGAATTTTCCCATATGTGATAACTATTAGAAGAAACACCCTAGAACTTGCCTGAAGGGAATGAGATTTTGTTATAAGTGTGGAGAAAAAGGACACCAAGTACGTGACTGCAAGAGTAAGAAAAAGGTTTCAAATGTACAATGATTCATCTAAAAGGAGTTGGGACAACCAATGTCTAAATCATCGGAGTATGCTTCAAATGATGATATTGGATAATAATAAAGTTATGATACTACCACAGATGAAGAGGAATAACTAGTATTCTTATATTGTTATACGATTATTTCATTTGAGTGTTCTATCAACAATATACTGGTTGTCTGAATTATGGAGATAAATAAGGATTGTACTACTGTACTATTTCATTAAGGACTTGAGATTGTGTGGAGACAAGAAAAGTGACTCAATAGCAGGTTAAATTTTTGGAAAATATATGATGAGAGAAGGATAAACCATAATATGGTTTTGATACCAAGGTAGTGATTTTGTAATAATACATGATTGATTTGGATAAATTATATTGGATATTCTTGACTATCTTGAAACTGATTAAAGATTTGTATATTCCATCATTGTTGGAGTTTACAACATTTTTGGATGGATGAAGTATATCCAGTATTCTCTAAGGAATAAGGGATCATGAATGTAATCAATAAGGTTTTATGGTAATTCAGGATGTTTCATTGTTTTAAAAGAATACATGATGAATGTATTTACATGTTATTACGGGGTAAAAAGGATCTACATTATGTTTACCTTCCATATAAATTTTGGACTGAGAATTTACAGAAGTATTTTGGATAAGTATAAAGGTTGGAATGGATTATATTTTACATTGGATACTTTTTTAAGTTTAAATCATTTCTAAAGATTATTTTTGGCTTATTATAAAAAGGACAACCCCGAGGTCGGGCAACAGCCCGTCGCGTCCGGCAAGGCAGTGAGACTAGAACCCGCAACTGAAGGGTGACAAGGGTGCATCGCCTACCACTGTCTTATGTGATTTCCTGGACTGTATAATGTAGTTTTTTTAATGGTATGATATAAGAATTATAAATTCATTTTTTTAACCCTATACGATTAGGATAAATAGAATATTTTTTAATTTCTATTATCTTTTAGAGTGGAAGAAGAGTTTGTGGTAGATATTAGTTAAAGGATGTAACTCTACTTGTCAAGTATATTTTTTTTCTCTTATTCTATGAAGATATTAATCCTTGAACTTTAATGAATGGAAATTAAAACCAAAAATGTTTTATCCTAATACCTTATGTTTTTTTGAACTGATGATATTTTAAATCATCATAGATTGATGGCTTTGAGGCCTTCAATTTTACACTTGTTTGTCATTGATGACCTCAATCAATCCCTATAAATATTTACGTTTTTTCCTATAATTATGTGTCTCTAATTTCCACCAATGTTCTCCTAATTGAGATTATAATTTGGTGGTTACTTCTCATTTTCCTTTCCCTCTTATTAAAACTAAATTTTATTAAGCCTATTTCCGATATAGGTTTTCCACAAAGGAATTTTCTATTTTCAACCTTTTATTTTCGAAGAACAATCTAAAATTGTGAGGACTCAATTTATTGAAGGACGGGAGAATGTAACACCCCAAGCTTCCTTGATACGTTTCCCTTTGAATAATGCAATAGCTTGCATTATACGCAACTTCGAGATTCTAACACACCACGACCAATCAAAATAGCCGTTATGAATAGTAATACACACTTTTTAAAATTTTATAAATTTTTTCTTTCAAAATGGACTTAATTTTTGGATTCATAATATCGAAATTATCCTAGGGTAAAATTTTGGTATTTTTCTGAAAACTTTCAATTTTTGATGAATAGTGAAAATTACGAAATTTTAATTAAAAACAACTTTTTTAATCGAAATAATTAATAGTTATAAATTATGAATTTGAGTGGTTTTAAAGTATATTTAGAATATATTCTTAACATTTAATACAATGTTTTTCATTGGACATAATTTCACATTTAAACCGAACATAAGCAAGTGCCAATCTTTTGATAGTTAATATTTCTTAAAAACAAGCTTCTTGTTTTGACAGTGGGAATTAATTTTAAATTAATAAATGAAACTTCTATGTTTGGAATTTGGTAAAATAGACTTCATTATTGAATTCTGAATATCAAAATTATCTTAGGGTAAATTGTTGGTATTTTTTCTGAAAACTTTTAATTTTTTATGAATAGTGAAAAACATTGAGTTATAGTTTAAAACCGAATTTTTATTTAAATAAATATTTATTTTATTTAAATTTATTTTATGTAAAAATAGATAAATACTACCTATATAAGTTCAATTTAATTCATTGGATTCATTTTATAATAATTTTAGATATATAAATATTTTATTTAACTTTTCACCGTCTTTTACCCACCTCCTAGGAGAATTTGCAAATTCACATAAAACTTAATTTTTCCGCTTCTGTGAGTAGAATTTCGAAAATCCAAGAGACACAGTTAATATCAAGGAGTAAAATGTGGTTCAATAAGATAAAAATAATTTTTGGTGAATAGTAACTTTTGACTTTTATTTACCGCAGTTAAAGGTAAATAGGGTAATTCAAGATAAAAAGTATATTATAATAATACAAAATTACCTTAAAACTTGTCCTAAACTTATTGGATGAGTCATTGCTGACCATGGGCATCCTTGGGTCGATTTTGGGACCCCATGGAGCAACTTGAGAGTGATAATGACTTTAGATTAATTAATTTAAAGTGAAGAAAAAAATGACACAAACAAATATCTTTTAGTAAATTAATTTTTACATGGGTTTATATAAGTTATATTTTAGACTATAAGTATTAATTGGAAATATAAAAATATTTCCTACATCATGGGAGTTTTTTATAATTTTTAGACATCAACTAAATTAAGTTAATTATGACATAATGATGATGCAGTAATTACCTTATTAATGAAATATTAAAATAATTGATATGATAAATACCCAAATAAATATAATTTGAGACTTTTAATGAATTTAATGAATTTTATTGGTTAATATGACATGTTAGGATTGATTAAATAAATTTTTTTCGAATTAATAAAGTTATTAAAACTTTAAAAAAATCAATTATTGAATAGTGTCAAAATTGACCTAAATTAGTTTTTAAACCAAATATTATATTATTAATTGAAATTCTATTCCTAAAATTATACGGTTCGTCCAAAGGACTTATATAATGATAGGTGTATCCTTAATGGTCCACTTGGGGGTCTCTTGGAAGTTTATAGTAAGTTTATTAACCAAATAATATAAAAATACAAAGGGACATGGTAAATGTCAAACTAATTAACAAAGAGTTAAAATTAAACGATAAGGTTAATATAATAACCCAAACCTGTCTAAAATATATTTTTTGAAAGGATTTCGACACATCCTCACCTTATACTTTTAATAATACACTTTTTATCCATTATAAACCGAATATAAATTTATTATAAATTAATACTTTATGTTTTTTCTAAAGATCCCCTCCTCCCCCTTATAAAAGGACACAACTTCTAACCAATTCCTCACACCTCTCAAGCCTTTTGTCTCATCCAACCTCTACCCAATTAAGCTCCCTACATTCCTCTCCTCCTCCTAGAAGCCTTACCTTAGGCAGAAGGCACTTAAAGTGTCCTTTTTGGTTCAAACCAAAGGGAGTTACCCAAATTAAAGGTAACGATTTCTCTTAGCTTTTTTCTTTTATTTTACTTCTCCAACCCCTAAAATCTTCTTATTATTTTCTTTTTTAACACCACCAGTATACTCAATATACTAGAATATTGTTATGAGAAGTATTATAACTAAACTTACACACACCTCCATCTAATGGGTGAAGAACATAATGTTTCTGGGGATGGCAACCAAACGCCTCACGAAACAATGATTGTTCAATTATCTCCTACCACCCCTCAATGGTGGACATTATGATAGAACTATAATTAAATATGATATTAATGATATTTATTTTATATATAATCTTCTGTAATTCCATTTTATAGCATACCATTATTTGTTTCGTGTTGTATATATATACGATAATTTCATTTGAGGAAGTGTGGACTACCACCCCCTCAAAGTGATATGACTCGTTCATACCATACATGGAACGTATAAAGGAAGGTGTTAATGAACTTAAGTAAAACATATAAGATATTATATAATAATGGAATATTAATATACCTATGTATCATTTTTATTTGATTCCTTTTAAAATGAAAAATGAAATGGAAGTAGCGTTCGTGTGTACGTACGGACTACCGTCTTCGCGAACGCGATGAGATTCATTCCCCATCGTAGACATTCAAGTATAATTATAATTTTATGATTACAAATAATGTTTAAGGACTACATATCATTCTGGATATGAATAATATACAACCTATCCATAACAAACACGTCTTATGTAACAAAACATATAAAAGAAAATGAGTAAGTTAACACTCGAAACGACGATAATACTAAAATGTTATTAACAAGGAAATATTAAAAGATCATATATGATATCATATTTATGTATATGATTCTTGTATAATTTAATAACAATGATTTAACTATTATACAAGAGGTTAACCTACCCTCGACCAAGGAAAAGTACAAGGTAAGGGGTTTTCATCTCACTCCTTATTCCTGTGAGATTCATGTCATGTTGCCATTATTACCTTTTGTGTGGTGTATGTACTTCCCATAATTGTGTGGTGTATGTACTGCCCATAATTTTATTCATTGTGTAATACACTTTAATTTATGTGTATTTACATATTCATTTTATGATACTCCTTTCATGGGGTGTATGTTTCGTAAGTTACCAAATTGGTAAGGGTTAATTCCTCAATCTCATTATTATCTGAGATTGTTTATGTGTAAGTATTTACTGGGAAATTTTTATCATCCATGTCCATTTTTCATAAAAACGATTTCAAAATGAATATTTTAAGGATTTTTTAAAGGTAATATTTATCAAGATAATAATTTTAAATGTTTTAAAGATTTATCTTTCTAAATATTTTTAATTAATGTCCATGTTTTCAAAATGATTTTAAGGATTTGTTTATATAGACATTAATGTTTTGAAATGATAATTATTTTCAAAAGTTTCAATGTGGTATGGAACACTTTGATCCAAAAATATATTTTAAATTACTTCCTTTATAAATGTGTGACTTTTAAATGATTTTACAAAAAAGGATATTTCTCTCAAAAAGTTTTACTCATCATTTTCAACTATGTCAGCATCCTTTACTGGATATTATTTTTTGATTGAGGTTGATTTATTATAATACAATATTCCATATTTTACTTAATGAGTTATGATATGTTTGACTGTGGATGTTCTATTTTTACACAATTCATGGTTTATAGTTAATGTATTTACATTTCGTATGCTAGTTTTAATACGAATGTTAAGTTATATTTCAACCTTTTCATATGAGGAATATATGGGACTTAGTAAGTGACAGGTGGAGCCCACTATAGCTCCTCGATTAATCGGTAGGTCTCATGAGACAACTAGACGTGGAATTGGCCGAGGCCCTTTCCCAATTTGATTTATGGTTTTGGCCAAGGCCTTAATCATTTTTAGACGCCTTGGCTGGGGCCTTGACAAAATGTTTCAGAATGTCCGGCATTATACATTCCCTCATTATGGAAATAATATTGATGGTTCATGTGGTCATTCGACTAGTAGAATACCCATGATTATGTTTTAATATGGCATTATTTACTCAGCTCATATTCTTACCATAAAAGTATTCATGTTTATTATTGGTAAAGTAATGTGTTTTAAATTATTTATCATGCTTAATATTTATGTCATTTTCCACTATATTACTTACCCTTACTGAGCGTTTGAGCTCACCCCATTCTTATGTTTCATTTTACCAGGATATGAAGAAGTTAGTTATGAGTGACCTGCAGGCATAATCTAGGAGGCTTGGATGTTTCTAATGAAATATATTTGTGTTGTATTTCTCTTCAAGCTGTAAAGTTGAACTTATGTATGAATATTTTTTCCAATGCTACTAAACTAATCGGTCCTTTGGGACTTGATTCCTTGTAATCATTCCAATGTATTAAAATAATGCACCAACTCTGGGTAATTTGGGTCGGGGCGTTATAGTTGGTATCAGAGGAAGTTTAGTAATAACCTTGAAAACTAGATTTAGATAAACTCTGATTAGAGCACATAGACCTAAGATAGACTTTGATGATTAGTATAGAATAACTTCCTAGAATTTTGGTATTGTAGAGATTTTGTGAGTTTTCCAAGCAATACATCCCTGTCTGGATATGAGCAGGTAGAGGCGGCTCTGGCACAGATGTAACTAGGGGTAAAACTCAAAAACACCACTTTGAGCTAGACTCGAACAGGAACGGGTGCACGACAATGGGCCTTGCTGCACTCTTGGTTATGACACTCCTGGGGGATATGATTAGGATAATTCTCATTTTCTTTACAAACCATTATGAAGGGTTTATGAGTATATACTTCCTCAAAGAAAACATTTTTATGATTATGGATTATATCCATAAATTTTTTAATTTATGTTAAGTGTTTTACAAGTTTGGGATTAGGTATTTCTATTCATAAACTAATCTAGTGTATGCCATTGTTTAGAAATGGTGCCCAGTAGAAGAAATGTGAACTCCAGCAGTACGTATGATCCAAAGAGTAAGAAGGATCATATCTTCCATCGTATTAAGCCAACATTTAGAAGGGAAATAGTCACTCATGTTTTCTCAACATATGAAGAAATAGTATCATGTGTTAATAAGATATGAAAAGAATTCCCTGAGTCCTATGGATTTAAAGGGAAGCAAGATAAGAAAAGGATGGAAGAGAGAATAATGGATAAAGGGAATATGGAAAAGAAAAATTTTCCCATATGTGATAACTGTTGGAAGAAACACCCTGGAACTTGCTTGAAGGGAATGAGAGTTTGTTATAAGTGTGGAGGAAAAGGACACCAAGTACGTGACTGCAAGGGTAAGAAAAAGGTTTCAAATGTACAATGCTTCATCTGTAAGGAGTTTGGACACTATGTGAACCAATGTCTAAATCATCAGATTATGCTTCAAATTATGCTATTGGATGATAATAAAGTTATGATACTACCACAGATGAAGATTAATGAATAGTGTTCTTATGTTGTTATAGGATTATTTCATTTGATTGTTTTATCAACAATATACTGGTTGTGTGAATTATGGAGATAAATAAGGATTGTACTGTTGTACTATTTCATTAAGGACTTGAGATTGTGTGGAGACAAGAAAAGTGACTCAATAGCAGGTTAAATTTTTGGAAAATATATGATGAGAGAAGGATAAACCATAATATGGTTCTGATACCGAGGTAGTGATTTTGGAATAATACATGATTTATTTGGATAAATTATATTGGATATTCTTGACTACCTTGAAACTGATTAAAGATTTGTATATTCCATCATTGTTGGAGTTTACAACATTTTTGGATGGATGAAGTATATCCAGTATTCTCTAAGGAATAAGGGATCATGAATGTAATCAATAAGGTTTTATGGTAATTCAGGATGTTTCAGTGTTTTAAAAGAATACATGATGAAGGTATTTATATGTTATTATGGGGTAAAAAGGATCTACATTATGTTTACCTTCCATATAAATTTTGGACTGAGAATTTACAGAAGTATTTTGGATAGGTATAAAGGTTGGAATGGATTATATTTTACATTGGATTCTATTTTTAAGTTTAAATCATTTCTAAAGATTATTTTTGGATTATTATAAAATGGACAACCCTGAGGTCGGGCGACAGCCCGTCGCGTCCGGCAAGGCAGTGAGACTAGAACCCGCAACTGAAGGTCGACAAGGGTGCATTGCCTACCAGTGGCTTATCTGATTTCCTGGACTGTATAATGTAGTTTTTTTAAAGGTCTGATAGATGAATTATAAATTTCTTTTTTTTGGAACCCTATAAGATTAGGATAAATAGAATATTTTTTAATTTCTATTATCTTTTAGAGTGAAAGATGAGTTTGTAGTAGATATTAGTTAAAGGATGTAACTCTACTTGTCAGGTATATTTTTTTTCTCTTATTCTATGAATAAATTAATCCCTAAACTTTAAGGAAGGGAAATTAAAACCAAAAATGTTTTATCCTAATACCTTATGTTTTGTTGAACCGATGATATTTTAAATCATCATAGATTGATGGCTTTGAGGCCTTCAATTTTACACTTGTTTGTCATTGATGACCTCAATCACTCGCTATAAATATTTACATTTTTCCTATAATTATGTGTCTCTAATTTCCACCAATGTTCTCCTAATTGAGATCATAATTTGGTGGTGACTTCTCATTTTCCGTTCCCTCTTATTAAAACTAAATTTTATTAACCCTATTTCCGATGTGGGTTTTCCACAAAGGAATTTTCTATTTTCAACCTTTTATTTTCGAAGAACAGTCTAAAATTATGAGGAATCGATTTATTGAAGGACGGGAGAATGTAACACCCCAAGATTCCATGATACGTTTCCCTTTGAATAATGCAATAGCTTGCATTATACGCAACTTCGAGATTCTAACACACTGCGACCAATCAAAATAGCCGTTAAGAATAGTAATACACACTTTTTAAAATTTTATAAATTTCATCTTTCAAAATGGACTTAATTTTTGGATTCAGAATATTGAAATTAGCCTAGGGTAAAATTTTTGTATTTTTCTGAAAACTTTTAATTTTTGATGAATAGTGAAAATTACTAAATTTTAATTAAAAACAACTTTTTTAATCGAAATAATTAATAGTTATAAATTATGAATTTGAGTGGTTTTAAAGTATATTCAGAATATATTATTACCATTTCATACAATGTTGGTCATTAGACATAATTTTACATTTAAACTGGACATAAGCAAGTGCCAATATTTTGATAGTTATTATTTCTTAAAAACAAGCTTCTTGTTTTGATAGTGGGAATTAATTTTAAATTAATAAATGCAATTTCTATGTTTGTAATTTGGTAAAATATACTTCATTATTAAATTCTGAATATCAAAATTATCTTAGGGTAAATATTTGGTATTTTTTCTGAAAACTTTTAATTTTTGATGAATAGTGGAAAACACTGAGTTATAGTTTAAAACCAAATTTTTATTTAAATAATTATTTATTTTATTTAAATTTATTTTATGTCAAAATAGATACATACTATCTATATATGTTCAATTTAATTCATTGGAGTCATTTTATAATAATTTTAGATATATAAAAATTTTATTTAACTTTTCACCGTCTTTTACCCACCTCCTAGGAGAATTTGTAAATTCACATAAAACATAATTTTACCGATTATGTGAGTAGAATTTAGAAAATCAGAGAGTCACAGTTAATATCAAGGAGTGAAATTTAGTTCAATAAGATAAAAATAATTTTTGTTGAATAGTAACTTTTTACTTTTATTTACCGCGGTTAAAGGTAAATAGGGTAATTCAAGATAAAAAGTATATTATAATAAAAAAAAATTACCTTAAAACTTGTCATAACCTTATTGGATGATTCATTTCTAACCATGGGAATCCTTGGGTAGATTTTGGTACCCCATTGAGCCACTTGAGAGTGATAATGACTCTTTAGATTAATTAATTTAAAGTGAAGACAAAAATGACACAAACAAATATCTTTTAGTAAATTAATTTTTACATGGGGTTATATAAGTTATATTTTACAATATAAATATTCATTGGAAATATAAAACTATTTCCTAAATCATGGTATTTTTTTATAATTTTTAGACATCAACTAGATTAAGTTAATTATGACATAATGATGATGTAGTAATTACCTTATTAATGAAATATTAAAATAATTGATATGATAAATACCGAAATAAATATAATTTGAGACTTTTAATGAATTTAACGAATTTTATTGGTTAATATGACATGTTAGTATTGATTAAATAAATTTTTTTCGAATTAATAAAGTTATTAAGACTTTAAAAAAATCAATTATTGAATAGTGTCAAAATTGACCTAAATTAGTTTTTAAAACAAATATTATATTATTAATTGATATTCTATTCCTAAAATTCTAAGGTTCGGCCAAAGGACTTATATCATGATAGGTGTATCATTAATGGTCCAATTTGGGGTCTCTTGGAAGTTTATAGTAAGTTTATTAACCAAATAATATAAAAATACAAAGGGACATGGTAAATGTCAAACTAATTAACAAAGAGTTAAAATTAAAAGATAAGGTTAATATAATGAACCAAACCTGTCTAAAATATATTGTATGAAAGGATTTTGACACATCCCCACCGTATAATTTTAATAATACACTTTTGATCTATTATAAACCAAATATGAATTTATTATAAATTAATACTTTATGTTTTTTCTAAAGAGCCCCTCCTCCCCCTTATAAAAGGACACAACTTCTAACCAATTCCTCACACCTCTCAAGCATTTTGGCTCATCCAAAATATGCCCAATTAATCTCCCTACATTCCTCTCCTCCTCCTAGAAGCCTTACCTTAGTCAGAAGGCACTTAAAGAGTCCTTTTTGGTTCAAACCAAAGGGAGTTACCCAAATTAAAGTTAACGATTTCTCTTAGCTTCTTTTCTTTTATTTTACTTCTCTAACCCCTAAAATATTCTTATTATTTTCTTTTGTAACACCACAAGTATACTCAATATACTAGGATATTGTTATGAGAATTATTCTAACTACACTTACACACACCTCCATCTAATGGGTGAAGAACATAATGTTTCTGTGGATGGCAACCAAACGCCTCACGAAACAATGATTGTTCAATTATCTCCTACCACCTCTCAATGGTGGAAATTGTGATGGAAATATAATTAAATATGATATTAATGATATTTATTTTATATATAATCTTCTGTAATGCCATTTTATAGCATACCATTATTCGTTTCGTGTTGTATATATATACGATAATTTTATTTGAGGAAGTGCGGACTACCACCCCCTCAAAGTGATATGACTCGTTCATACCATACATGGAACGTATAAAGGAAGGTGTTAATGAACTTATGTAACACATATAAGATATTATATTATACTGTAATATTAATATACCTATGTATCATTTGGATTTTATTCCTTTTAAAATGAAAAATGAAATGGAAGTAGCGTTCGTGCGTACGTACGGACTACCATCTTCGCGAACGTGATGAGATTCATTCCCCATCGTATCCATTCAAGTCTAATTATAATTTTATGATTAAAAATAATTTTTAAGGACAAAATATCATTCTGGATATGAATAAGATACAACCTATCCATAACAAACACGTCTTATGTAACAAAATATATAAAAGAAAATGAGTAAGTTATCACTCGAAACGACGATAATACTAAAATATTATTAACAAGGAAATATTAAAAGATCATATATGATATCATATTTATGTATATGATTCTTTTATAATTTAATAACAATGATTTAACTATTATACAGGATGTTAACCTACCCTCGACCAAGGAAAAGTACAATATAAGGGGTTTTCATCTCACTCCTTATTCCTGTGAGATTCATGCCATATTGCCACTATTACCTTTTGTGTGGTGTATGTACTTCCCAAAATTGTATTCATTGTGTAATACACTTTAATTTATGTGTATTTACATATTCATTATATGATACTCCTTTCATGGGGTGTATGTTTCGTAAGTTACCAAATTGGTAAGGGTTAATTCCTCAATCTCATTATTATCCGAGATTGTTTATGTGTAAGTATTTACTGGGACATTTTTATCATCCATGTCCATTTTTCATAAAAATGATTTAAAAATGAATATTTTAATGATTTTTTAAAGGTAATATTTATCAAGATAATAATTTTAAATATTGTAAAGATTTATCTTTCTAAATCTTTTTAATTAATGTCCATGTTTTCAAAATGATTTTAAGGATTTATTTATATGGACATGAATGTTTTGAAATGATAATTCTTTTCAAAAGTTTCAAAGTGGTATGGGACACTTTGATCCAAAAATCTAATTTAAATTACTTCCTTTATAAATGTGTGACTTTTAAATGATTTTACAAAAAAGGATATTTCTCTCAAAAAGTTTTACTCATCATTTTCAACTATGTCAGCATCCTTTACTGGATATTATTTTTTGATTGAGGTTGATTTATTATAATACAATCTTTCATATTTTATTGAATGAGTTATGATATTTTTGACTGTGGATGTTATATTTTTACACCATTCATGGTTTATGGTTAATGTATTGGCATTTCGTATGCTAGTTTTAATATGAATGTTTATAATATATTTCAACCTTTTCATATGAGGAATGTATTGGACTTAGTAAGTGACGGGTGGAGCCCGCTATAGCTCCTCGATGCATCAGTAGGTCTCATGAGACAACTAGACGTGGAATTGGTCGAGGCCCTTTCCCAATTTGATTTATGGTTTTGGTTGAGGCCTTAATCATTTTAGACGTCTTGGTCGAGGCCTTGACAAAATGTTTCAGAATGTCTGGAATTATAAATTCCCTCATTATGGAAATAATATTTATGGTTCATGTGGTCATTCGACTAGTAGAATACCCATGATTATGTTTTAATATGGAATTATTTACTAAACTTATATTCTTACCATAAAATTATTCATGTTTATTATTGGTAAAGGAATGTGGTTTCAATTATTTATCATGCTTAATATTTATGTCATTTTCTGTTGTATTACTTACCCTTACTGAGCGTTTGAGATCACCCCTTTATTTTGTTTCATTTTCCCAGGATATAAAGAAGTTAGTTATGAGTGACCTGCAGGCATAATCTAGGAGGCTTGGATGTTTCTAATGAAATATATTTGTGTTGTATTTCTTTTCAAGCTATAAAGTTGAACTTATGTATGAATCTTGTTTCCAAGGCTACTAAACTAATCGGTTCTTCGGGACTTGATTCCTTATAATCATGCCAATGTATTAAAATAATGCACCGACTATGGGTAATTGGGGTCGGGGCGTTACATTCGTGCATAAATGTGGGCTTCCACCTCCACAAAGTGATTTGGTTATTTTTCATCATCAAATAACATGGATGATATATATAAATATATTTAAAAATAATATTGTGTTTATGATATTATAATAATTTTTTAAATATAAATATTTCTTACATTCTTTCCATAATGATCATTGAAAAATGGAAACGTTACTCATGAGTACATATGGCCTACCATCACCATGATCGTAACATAATTCATTTTCATAAACAACTTTCATGATTAGTTTTAAAAGTATAATTGATATATAAAAATTATAATTATTTTATGATTATTATTCTGGAAAATTTGAGATAATTACCTCTTTGACCATATTCAACATACCAATTTCATTTTTAACTTATGATCCAAATATCATAAAAACATTCAACATAAACTTTATTAATTAAGTAATTATATATAACATGATAATAAGTGAAATAAAAGGAATAATAACTTGAAAAATGTTCTTAGTTAAGTAAATAACTAATATAAGTTAATCATTTGGGAAGATAAATAATGTACATGATGAATTGGACTTGAGGTAAAGGACCCTTTTACTTAAAACCACTTTTTTGAATGTTTTAAATATTTAATTTTTAAAACTTTTTATTATATATTATTATTAATGTTTCAATAAAATTATTATTTATGTTTCAATGGAAGATAAAGGTTATTTTTTACCATATTTTTCTTTCTTTCAAATGTTTTAAAAAAAGAATTAATCTTTTTAAGGTTTTATATAAGGGTCACTTTACTTTAAATACATTGTTTTAAAATGTTTTAATGGTTTATTTTATATGTCTCTTTATTCTATATCCATATTTTTGAAACTATTTTATAGGATTATTTATATGGATATAAAATAATTATAAACGAAATTTTGTGACTCTTTTTACTTTCTTTCAAAGGTTTTAAAAATGAATCTTTTAGTGTGTTTTATATGAAACATTTTTGACAAAAAGATAAAAGAAATATTTTATTTCAATGTATATAGTGACCAAGACTTTTCTCACTGCTATAACCATTATTTTATTTCTATATTCCTTTAAAGCCTTAATTATTTATTTAAATAAAAACCCTCCTTCCCTTTTTCTAGGTATTTTGATATTGAAAATGGGTTTTTAAATGGGATGGATATTTTAATATTTATAAATTTTTTCTTATGGGTGAAAAGAATTTTTTATGTGTGTAATTTTGAAAATTGTAATATTTTATGTGTTTTGATTTTGTTATAGTTATTGTAAATTTTTTATGATGATGGGTGGTTCAGTTATAAACCAATGATGGGTGGTTATATTATGAACCAATGATGGGTGGTTAAGTTATGAACCAAGGATGGGTGGTTATGTTATAAACTAAGGATGGGTGGGTATGTGATAGCACTCAAATGAATTGGGTATGGAAGTTGACTGTATGGTTATTCCATTTGTAAGAGTGATATGGAAATTGATGTCCCAAGACTCCTATATGTTTTATCTGTGTTTTATATGGGTTTTATGGTAATATTATGATTTCTAAAACGGTAATAAATAAGCTTATTTTCAAAATAAAGCATTTATTACTTCTTGAGTGTGAAAATTATAACATTGTGAAAATAATTTCATGACTTTATCATGTTTTCTAAGAAACATTTATGAGTTTTATTTTCCCTAAGTTTTATTATGAAATGTTTTATGAAAATATGTTGTCATGTAAGGTGATTTTTTGGGTAAGAAAATGTTAATTTTCATCTCAAATCTTACTTTGAAAAGGAATTTTTTTAAGTAATCATGTAATAACATGTTTCATTACTTTCTTTTATATACCTTCCTGATATTTTTGTGCTCATACCACATTTTAAAATGTTTTTCATAGGGTTTAAGGGTGGGTAAGAACAATTAATAATTCAAGTTGAAATTCATGAAGATTTTTTATGAAAATAAAATGTGTTTTATTTTAAAAAAATTACATTATAGGAAAAATTGATACTGATCGGAAGTGTACACTTTGTAATATATGGTTTTGTTATGTAAGATTTATGTCTTAATTATATAAAACTATAAACTTAAAATATATCTGGGAAAATAAAGTGAATCATAGTCTAAAGAGACTATAATATTTAATGTTTAAGGTCAGGTTGTTATATTTGGTATCGGAGTAGTGGAAGGAATATGATCCTTGGTAACTCTCACGTGTGAGCATTGGGAAAAGCATGGCTCTCCACCCAAGGGATTCATGAGGAAAGGTTTTCCACTAGGTATGGTAGTACGATTCATGCCGAGAAGTTGTATCCACTAATGTAGTGCTCTTATGGGTATCAATTATATCCCACTGGTAATAATTCTAGGCCATTATAATGAAAGTTTCATGTTGGGAAAGTAGAGAAGGGTGTTCATCAACTTGGATGGACAGAATCCTGTTAACTAGAAGTTGGTGCTTGTACATTCAGATTTTTGGGTACCTTCCCATTTTTAGTCTTATGGTCATTCTCTCTAATTTACCTTCATTAATGATTCTCATAAAAATGGATTTACTTCTTAAAACATAAGTATGATGTATTTCATGTGTTTGTTCAGTGGGAATATTTGGAAGAACGGGAATGCGACTAGAACTTGAAGTGAATCCAGGTGGGCAATGGTGGTGAGTACATGGGATATAAATTCCAGGACTTTTACCAAAATAAAGGAATATGGAATGAGAATACTATGCCCAGAACTCCATGAAAAAATGGAGTAGCAAACATAATAAACAAGAATTTGATGGTGAAATCTTGAAACAAGAGGTAACACTAGGGAATTCTTAAGGTGATTTGGGAAGAGTCACTCAACATGACAGCTTATCTCACTAAAAAAAGTCCAACATTTATAGTTGGGAAAGAAATTACAAAGAAATTATAGACTAAAAAATGATTTAAAGTTTAGAAACTTACAATATTTAGTAGTTGAGAATATGTATATGTAAATGGTATGGATAGAGATAAATTTTTCAAAATAAAAAAAAAATCATCAAATATGGTGATGAAAATTTTTGATATCAGCTTTGGGATGGTGAAAGAAGATAGGTTATCAGGATAATAAATGTTCTCTTTAATGAGAAAATTTTAGGGAAATACTAAAACCTGGAAAATGAATAATTTAAATAAAAATAAACTATTAAATTATATAATGATAAAATTAAGGTTACTGTAAGATCAAAAGTTCTGTAGAAATCATATGTGAGTGCATAAAGCACCATAAGTCCAAGATAAAGGCCAGTAGAAGATCATCTAAAAATATTAAGAGTGGATAAAAATAGAGTGGGATCATTGTAAGTATGGGATCTGGAAGTTATATTATCATAAGTTTACATACTAGTAGATAGAACTGATCCAAGTAGTTTAGAGAAGCCAATTTAGTTTAGGATATTAACCAAAATTAGGAAACTGTTTCTAAGTCTTGGGGATAAAATGAATATATTTCTTCTAACATATGCTGGAAAAATTGAATGTCCAAAAGAAGTGAAATTGATCATTGAATAAAAATAATGGTATACAAATATGAATGAATATATGGCCTCATTAAAGTTTAATTTAGCTTTGTAAAAGGATAAAAAAATTAAAGGGAAGATATAATTGGATAAAAAATTTGTTTATAAGATTAAGTATGAGTTTTATGGAAAGAAAATGCTATAAATATTGGCTGGTAGTTAAAGGTTTTCAATAAAATGAATTATTTTGTTTCTCATAAATCTTCTCACCAGTAGTTAAAAATTATACCATATAAACAGTTCTAAGTATAGTGGCATCTGAATATTTGTAATTAGATAAAATGGATGTCATGGTAGTTTTCTTTCATGGTGAGTTTGAGGAATAAATTTACATAAAATATCCAATAGGTTTTCCAAAAGCTGGGAACCAGAATTTGGTATTTAAATTGAAGAAAATATTTTATGGTTTAGAATAGGCACCATGATAATAGAATTGGAAATTTGATAGATTTATGATGAATGTAAGATTCAAGAGATACAATTTTGGTTACTAATATTATCATAAGAAATAGGATAATAATACTTTTATTATATTTCCTTTTTATATTGATGACATGTTTCTAGTTGGAATAGATTATAAGAAGATTTAGAAATTGAAAAAAAAGTTGTTTGGAATATTTTTGATAGAAGATATTGGGGATGAGGATATAAAAATATAAGAATACTAGTACTTTGTTTTTATCTTAGAATAATTATATCTAGAATATAATAAAACGTTTTGGTGTGACTCAATGAAAATTAGTTACTAATCCTCTTGTTGGATACTTCAAATTGTCCAAGGCACAAGCACCTATAATGAAAGAAGAGTGTTGATACATAGAGAATGTATCATATGATTTAGATGTTATATTTTTAATATATGTTATAATTTATACTTGATTGGATATTTCATTTTTAGTGGGATTTGTAAGTAGGTTTATGTAAAATCTAGGAAAAGAACATTAGAAATATGTTAAGTGGAACCTTTGGTATTTGAAAGGAATGGTAGATATAAATCTTTATTTGAGGAAGGAGGATTTGTTAAAATGATTTATTGATTAGAAATTCACTGGATATTCCAACACTAGAAAGAGAACAATTGGATTCTTGTTTACTTATATAGGAATATAAATAAGTAGTATGCCATTCCTATAAAAGGCTTTCACATTAAGTACAATAGAAGTATAATATGTACTGACAATGGAAGCTGAGAAGGAATTGATTTGGTTAAAGTAATTACTGAAGGAACTCATAGGAATTCAAAAGGGAGGAATTTTATTATGTGATAATCAGATTTTAATTCACTTGTATATAAATAATGTTCTTCATGCATGAAAAAAAAACATCTACCTAAATTCCCATTTCATTTCAAATATGCTGGGGGAGAAAATGTTCGATCTCTGGAAGATATTTTGAAGCCAAAATATAGAAGATATATTCACTAAGGTGGTAGTTTATAAATTTATAAGGTAGAATCTTACCTCATAAGGACTTGGGGGAATGGAAGGAAGGGTGGATAACACTATAGTATTTTAGGTGTTTAGATAGTTTTTGAGGTTCCATAGAAAAAACTTCAAGTATGAGATTATTAGGAGGTTAATTTTGTTTTAATTTTCCAAAACTTCATCCGTTCAAATTACATTCACCATAATTTAATGCATTGAATGATGGGATTGATATGAGGTATAGATAGTGCCAGTATGAATTCTCTATCAACAGTAGTACCATCAAAAGATCACATCTATAGATGGTTCTATGATGAAGCATTTGAAGTCTGAAAATTAAAAAAGGCTACAAGGGCACCAAGTTTTTAAACAAGATTAGGAGGTCTTTCATAATGATCCATGATTTTAGGGTAAAATTTATTATAGGTTGACTAGATGGAATATATTATATAATTTAGTGTAATCTTCAAACTAAAGTGTGATTCATGGAATAACTGGAGCATAGAGAGAAGAGCTTAAGTAATTACTTGTTCTTAGTAATTTGTAACTCTTGTAATATCTTATTTTTTCCAATAGTAATGGGAATGGATGTAGTAGAGTTTCCCCAATATATGTAGGATACATCATTCGAATAAAATTAAACTTTGTGTTCATTTATTGATTTATATATTTATGTTTCATGTATTTTCGTGGATTTGGATATTTTTGAGTTATTGTTAATGTTTGTGCGAGGTTAAATTTGTGTGGTGGGTATGGTGCCTTGAATTCCTACTTTTGGTATACTCAATTATGGGTAAGTGAAACTTTGGATAAAAATTTTCCACTGTATAAAGTTTCCTATATTATATCTTCTAGTGGATTGAAGAGTGTTGTTATAGTGGTTTTTTTGGAAGCACAAATGATCAAAGTTTCAAATCCCCCACAATTGAAAAGATTAAGAGAAGAGTTGAAATGAAAATATGTAGTTGGGAGTACTCAGTTGGATCATCCTTCTACAAAAATAAATATCAATATGAAATATATATGAAAGATTTATTAAGAGTGATATAATCCAATAAAAACATAACCACAAATAAAGGTAAATAAGAATGAGAAATTAATCACTGAACTCCATGTTCGGTATAATTTTCCACAACTTTCACTATCTCTCATAACATCCTCAACCAATTACCCAACCAAGATTTCCAACCAATGGATAATATATATCATGAACTCTATAACCATAATCAAAATCAATAAATAAAAAGGGCCTAAAAACTTCCCACTACTCCCACCTATCATCTCAGAGACTACTCTATCTCAAACCAGTAGCAAGTCAATAATATAACTCATCACGAACTGACTAGATACATGATAATAAAACAAAATTATTATTATATCCTCACCCATCACTTAATTACATAACTAACCATTATATAACATATCCACATAACACAAATTTCTAGCCACAACCATCATTTCACCACCACATGTTGTATCACCACATATCCATAATTACATCCCCGATTATTCACCTTTACAAACACACGTCAATAGGGTAATGTAAACATGAAGGACATCAACCTCATTCCCTACCCCTTCTATTTATTCCTCACCACTCATACCTTTATATCCACATCCTCCTCATTATAACCACAACCACATCATCATTATTCCCACATACCAAAACCATATACCACTATATCATAACCACATATCATATCCTCCTCATAGTAGGGAGTTGATTATCCATTGAAAGGGGATAATATTAATTGATTATATCTTAATATAAATGTATTTAAAAGTCCATAAACATAAATTTTAGTTAATTTTATAAATTGAACTTGATTTCTCATCACAAGTGCAATTCATGTTTAAAATGAAAATTTCAGCCCAATAAATAATCTGTTTATGGATAATATTTGATTTTTTTTTTTGAATTTTATATTTTTGGATATTATTGATCACTTAATTTGGAACATTTTATATTTTAGGATCAATGGATTAATCCAAGGGAATATGGAGATTTTTGGGCATTAATGCATAAATTTTCTAGACAAAGCATAATGGACTTAAGGCTTATCAAACAAAAGTGGGGCCCACAATCCAATCCCAATAAAGCTCAAATTTTAACTATAAAAATATAAAAATATTGGTATCATTTCATTAAACTGTTTAAATAGATAATTATGAAGTTTTCATGGAGATAAATGGAGCTGAAGTTGATATTTAAATGGTGGGTCAGATCTAAAGGCCCAAAAAGTCATCCCACCATTTCAAGCATAACTTCCAAGAGGAAAAACCAATTATCCTGAAATTTTCACAACTATTATAGGAAACCTATAAGAAGATATTTTTACACTAAAACCCTTTATTATTTCTATATCTTCATTTACAAATTCACACATCAAAAATGGGTATGAATCTGAATGATTTTCTTGTCAACTTTGGAAAGTCCAAATTCCCTTGATTTTCTCATGCTGTTTTGAATCTCCCAATTAATGGGGATGGAATTTATTATTGGGGGGTGAACCTAAAGCTAATAATATTCCTATATAAGGATCTAGTTTTTAAGGTAATAAAATTCTTTCTTTTCTTTCTTTCATTTTGTATTGTCATTCTTTCATTTTGTAATCGCATTGTCAATTTCTCCCATGTATGTTTTTCATTCACCTTCATTTAATTAATAAAAGATCTTATTAATTTATTATTTCATTTTCCATATCATGTTGATACTATTACCTTATGGAGTGATTCTATTCACATAATATTTTGTGAAACTTTTCACACAATGGTGGAGTGATTGTTTTTTTATTTATTTTTTATTTTTTTTCTTCTCCAATTCCACCCTCAGAAGTATACTAACCACTTCCATTGATAGAATAGAATAAATTGAGGGATAACCCTATAATGGGTTAATCCAATGGAGTATAAAGGGTATGTATTTGATGTTTTTTCTTATTTTTAATAATTCTTAATCAATTCTATTTTTTAGATTTTCATTCAATGATGTACGTTCTCCTTTGAACTCACCAATTTTAAGGATACACATACTGAGTTCTAAAAAAATCCTCTACCTTGGAGTTCTCATCAATATGATCCTCCAAGTGTATAGGTTATTAGACTTAGGATATTGAAAACTCAATATCAGTGAGTGATTTGGGATATTCGTATTTCATTAAAGGAAACTCTCGAATTTAAGACATTAAAAGAATTTAAAAATAAATTCATCCAATCCACCCCATGTGATAACCAAGGATCAACTCCGGATTTTAAATTGAATTAACTTAAGTCGTTAAAATCTAAAATAATCCAATCAATTAAAACCCAAGTTGGCCACTTCATATCCAAATTACCACCATCAAATCACCTTCTTAGAATGTATGTTTCTTAGGTTTCTTCTTAGGTCTCTAAGGATCGATAACCCAAGTTGTACTACAACGACCGCTTACACCATACAACTTGGTTAAATGTGGGCCCAATCAAATTTTTGAACCATTGATGAGGAATAAGTAAGTAACCTTATAACCTATTTATATTTTCCCCCATTTCTCTTTTCTCATACCTTTTCTCTTATCTTTTCCCCTTTCTATTTTTCTAGGTCCCGAAAATCTCAAATCCAAATTTTCAAATACATCCAATAGAGTATCATCAAAAATATGCCTTCCAAAATTCAGGATGGAATCAAATAGTAAATACACATTGGTAAGACCCTAACATATATAATTTCATTGATCAAAACTTGAATGATAACCCTACACCCGATAACATGTACAATATTTGGGATGATGACCATTTAAAGGACAAATTTCTATCCCTCTCAAGGGTGGCAGAAGAGATAAATCTTAGGTAAGTCCATGATGTCCAAAATCCTATCCAAACCAATCCCTGATAACTTATTGAACAATTTTGTGATCAAATTGAGATAATTAATTCTAAGGTTTCATCTTTGAGGTTAGAATTAAACAATATTAAAACTTGTGATGAACCCATCTCAACACTGAATATCACATCCATAACCTTATGTGATGTTTCTATTTTCCTGTAAACCTATCATGAATTTACTAAAAAACCAACCTTAAGATTTTTGGTAGCTTAATAGGATAAATTAATTGATGAAGAGTCTTTAAATCAAGAGGAAAATTATTTTCTACATTTAAAAGAGGGAAACTTAGCATCATGGATTGAGTATCCTCAATATTACTCCAATGATGATTTTTTAGAAACAACAATCACTAAACAATTGGGAGAAATAACAAAATTTGATTCCATAACCATTATTGAAACTAATCTATCCAAATTTTTGGTTGAATCTTCTGATCATAAGGAACCAATTTTTCTAAGCAATTTTGAAAATTAAATTGGGTTCCATTCAAATTCCCCACCTGTTTCTAAAATTGTTAGCCAAAATGAGGTTGAATTCAAAGTCCATACATCATCTCACAACTCTTATTTCATAGGGGATAATAAAAAACATTATTTCATCATTTCATCATCTCTTAAAGCTAATAAATAAAAAATTGTTCTTGATGTCTTAGGTAATACAATAGAAGTTACCAGGTCAAACATTTCTAAAATTCCTTGGAAATTCACACTCATTGTTGAACATGGGATTACACATGAAACAAATTATAAAAAAAAGAGTCAATATAAATCAGGTATAAGTTGAGAAGAATAGGGTCATGAAAATTTTTAAAGTCGGTATTGGATAAGTTGGGTGGTCTAAGTTGAGCTAAAGGCTTTAAATTAAGCTCTTTCCACGAGGAAACCCAGCTTTTACATTTTTTTTATTTTATTTTTTGTGTTTTTGTGCTTTTTTGTTTTTTAAGAGAACTCCTTGGGTTTTATAATGTGATATAATGTCTCTTGTGTTTAAGATTTAGGTGTTGATGCATTTTATTAATTCAAAATAAAACCCTTGCCTTCTAAAGTTCAAACTCGGCTATCAAACATCCCCGAAGAGTCTACATGTGATGTGAAGCCAACGTAATAAATTTATTATTTATGGTTCATCAACTACAAACCAGGTGGTTTTATTCCATGATTTAATTTCAAATTACATATCCTCTATTTCTTCCTAATTATTTTCTCTCTCTTAACTTCTCTTTCAAAACTAATTGTAGTTTCATTCTAAGTTAGGGGGAGTGAAAATCTGGGACTTTGAAAAAAATTAGGCTTTTATGATAAAAAAAGCAATTCAAAAAAAATCATTATCCTTGAATTAATTAATGTACATTATGAAACATTAAAAATTAATTTCAAAATATTTTTAATGTCTTGATTATAATTTTAATGCATGTTTAAGTTCATGTGCAAAGTTTTTGGAAAGTGTGGTTGTTTGATGTGATTTTTTCAATTTTGATATTTTCATCCTTTTAATAAAAATGTCACAATTCAAATCCATTAGATTTTGGGTGTAAGTTTGAGTTCTTTGGGCCCTTTCATCATAGCATAGGTTTCGGGGCCACTTTTATTTTAATTTGAGTATCCTAAAAATAATGACCACATAGAGCAATGTTTTGTCAAAATATATGGCATCCGACACTTGGGGATCATGACTCCATAGTTGTATTTCCCATAGTTAGGATTTATATCTATATTTTAGATCATGTAATTGACAATATGTGTGGCATACAACACTTGGGGATTATGACTCCATAGTTGTCTTGCCTAAAGTTAGTCTTTTAATATATATTGTGGTTCAAAAAAACAAAATAAACAGAATCAAAATAAAAATTGGATACTTATCTTAAGGTTTAATATGAATACCACCTAGTGATTCCATTTTTCCCTTGAAAAATAAAATAGGCCTCATGTCTTTTGAGATACACAACACATCATCATACTTAATTGAAATTGGATGAAATGTGATGATGAATTTTAACAAAGGAATGGGATTGGGATTGGGATATGCTTGTAGACCTATCTTATGTGAAATGATTTTGAAATGTTTTATTATTGTTTGGAATTATGTTTTTATGAGAAATTTATGTTAAAATGATTCTGAAAAATGGAATTCATTTTCATATTTTTGAGATACTTTTTGCTCGAGACTAGAAAAAATCAAGTTGGGGTGTAATTAGACACTAAAAGGGGATAATATTCATTGATTATATCTTAATATTCATGTGTTTCAAAGTCCATAAACATCAATTTTAGTGAATTTTATAAATTGAACTCCATTTCTCATCACAAGTACAATTCATGTTTAAAATGACAATTTGGGGCCAATCAATCATCTATTTATGGATAATATTTTATTATTTTTTTTGAATTTAATATTTTGTGATATGATTAATCAATTCTTTTGGAACATTTTATCTTTTAGTATCGATGGATGAATCTAAGGGGAAGATGGAAATTTTTGGGTGTTAATGTAGAAAGTTTCTGGACAAAGCATAATGGACCTAAGGCTCGTCAAAAAAAATTTGGGCCTACAATCCAAGCACAATGAAACTAAAATTTTAACTATAGAAATAGAAAAATATGGGGATCATTTCATTAAACTATTTCCAGAGCTAATTTTGAAGTTTTCATGGAGTTAAATGGAGCCGAAGTTGACATTTAAATGGTGGGCCATATCTAAACGCCCAAAAAGTCATTCCACCATTTTGATCATAACATCCAAAAAAAGAACCCATTAGCCTAAAATTTTGATAGTTGTTAGAGTAAACTGGGAAGAAGATATTTCTATTCTATTTCTCCTTAGTATTCATCCATCTTCAATTACAAATTCACACTTCAAAAGGGGGGATGAATCTGGACGATTTTCTTTTCAACTTTGAAAAGTCCAAATTCTCTTGATTTTATCACACTGTTTTGACTCTCCAAATTAATTGGGATGGAATTTATTGTTGGGGTGAAACTAAGGCTTATAATATGCCTATATAAGTATATTTTTTTGAAGTTAATATCATCCATGTTTTTCTTTCTTTCATTTTGTATTTTCATCATTTCATTTTGTAATCGCATTGTCAATTTCTCCCATGTATGTTTTTTGTTCACCTTCATTTAATTAATAAAAGATATAATTCTTATTCTTAATTTATTATTTAATTTTCCATATCACATTTATACTGTTTACTTAGGTAGTGAGGATATTCACATAATATTTTATGAAACTCTTCACACAATGGTGGAGTGATTATTTTTTTTATTTTTTTTTTCTTCTCCTATTCCACCCTCCTCCTCCAAATAAATATTTTTATTAAAGAGATACTTTTATAGAGAAATCGTGAATCCAAATAGTAAAACATATCCCTTAGACACTATATCACATAAAAAAATTATTAAACACCAGCTTGAACCCATTTGAATTGACTTCCTTGAACAATTTCCAGGAGATATTTGTTACCTTTTTGTCAGGTTCATCTTTGATAATTTCTTAGAAATGAGAATCCATCTTAAGCCACGCTCGTAGGAACTCCTCTTTAACTATCTTCTTATTGTTGAAACCTCTGACTAGGATTAGGTTTTGTTTGCTGATCCACTCGATTTTCTCATTATTCATGTCAACTTGAATCAATCTTGGTTGCATCCTTTCCGCAACCATATCAGAAGCGCATATGGATATCACATTCTCTACCATATCTTCCCTAGATGGTAACAGAACCTCCCATGGATTTTCCCTAATCACCAATTCTCATTTCGGCTCCCCAGGCATCCCCCCCCCCCCCCACTCCCACCTTATTATTTGATACTAGTTCCCTCTCATGTACCTCTATTTCCTCTACACCAACCATATTAGTTCTTGCCCCACACTATGGACTAGGGGTAACTGCCGGTGTCACCTCCTCTATATGCAGGTTCAGCTCCTCCTATTGATCTCCTTCCTTTGATGGTTCAGTATCTTGATTTTGAGATTCGAAGACCATGGTTTTTTTTCCTTCCTCTCCCTCCACTGGTTGAATCTCAAGATCCTTCCAAATTCCCCCTTTTTTGTCGATCGGGTATCCATCGGTTTTGGAAGGTAGGAGTAGTCTTTCCGCCCCTTCGGATCTGTCTTCCCAAAAACAATGCAGCACCTCGGGTCCCTATTCTCTTTGTTCCCTTTCTTCCTTCTTTGGTTGTGTACGTTTTTTCCAGCTCCTCTCAAACCATTATCATCAAAAGGCTGCTCATCGCCCTTAGACTCTGCCTCGGATTAACTGTTTGAATTTTCCTCAAACTCTCCCTCATTGCTCAAGATTCCAAATCGGTTGCTGAGGTCAATGCAGGATAGGGTTCCCCTCAAGTTGGTGTCTTTCTTGGTATCCAGTGTCCTGTGTACCCCATGGGAAGACTACTCCCACTCATGGATTGACTTCAATTTACTCTCACCAGTAGCCACCCTACCAAAGATCCTGCAACTGCCAGTGCACACTACCATATCATACGTGCATGGAGCCACCGCCCCATCAGATGGACCAGCAGCACCATAAACTCCAACAAACTCCCCCAGAGTCTGAGTAAGTGATTTTAGGGTGTCAAGAATTGCTTCCTCTACTCCACTGGCCCGGGTTCCCCTAACCGTAATGCTGTTAGGAATTCCATCTAGATCATTCTGAAGCCTTTTGAAAACTTCCACTACACTCAGCCCTAGAGGCATAGTAGGTTTATGCATACTAGCTCCACCCGAGAACCTAGTGTCCTCTGTCTCAACATTTCCTTGACCATAACCAGTAGACCCTACACCTGTCTCAACAACAGGATAACCGACCACACATTCCACCTCCATAACAACTCCATGTTTCCTCTCCCTTCACCTGCAGATCTCCAGATTGTGTCCCAACTGCTTGCACGAAGAATAGTAGTCACACCAAGATTCAAAGATGACAGACTACTTGTATCGGAATTATTCTCCCACATCCATCCAGAAAGAGTCAACAAGTGCCTTTGAGACATCCACTTAGACACACACCCTTGGAGAAATTGGGTGGCACACCGCGTGGGTCCGACTATTAGTACATAGGAATCACTCAACCAAATTTCCAATCAACCGAAGGATATAAATATTTTGAAATAGAAGTGGGAGTTCTAGAAAACTTACCCAAATCGCCAGCTTAGAAGGGTCTCATTTCATGTGAAAGCCATATGACCATTTTAAGAGGAAGAATTGAGTGCCTTCACAGGAGCGAGGTGCGCTCGACCACACGTGAATCAGATAATCTTCAGAAGAAAAGCAGATCATAATGTTTCTGGAATCGAGAAGACCAACTTTGAATCACTCCTATAAACCCCATGATTCAAAAATCCAGCGGTCGAAGGATCCCACCGATGGCTGGCATCACTTAAATCATGTAATCAAGGTCAGTTCCATTAGGTAGGATGCCTTAGTAAATTCTATGGTTGAAATTGATAGAAGTGGGAGGCCCACGAATCATTTGGGAACTTTCGGGCTTACCGAAATCTGAGGGAAGGGAGGAAGGTAGTCAGGATTTGAGAAGGGGATGAAAGTCGGATTCCCATGGAGATGCGAAAGAGGACCCTCCCCCTCCGAGAGGGGGGCGATGCGGGGCTCATCGCCTCCTAGGGCATGGACCCGGTAGCAGCGAGAGAGATGCCCCTCTCCAATTCCACCCTCATGAGACTATTGTCTTATTTCATTGATAGAATAACATCAATGGATAGATAAACCTCTAATGGGTTGATCCAAGGGAGTATAAAGGGGATGGATTGGATATTATTTTTTATTTTGATAATTCTTAATCAATTCTATTTTTGAGATTTTCATTCAATGATGTATGTTCTCCTTTGAACTCACTAATTTTAAGTATACACATCCTAAGTGATAAAATGATCCTCTACCTTGGACTACTCATCAATGTGATCCTCCAATTGTATAGGTTATTAGACTTAGGATAGTGAAAACTCAAGATTAGTGAGTGATTTGGGATATTCATATTTCATTAAAAGAAGCACTAGAATTTAAGATATTGAAATAATTTAAAAATAAATCCATCCAATACACCTCATGAAATAACCAAGGATCAACTCTTTATTTTAAATTGAATTCACTTAAGTCATTAAAATCTCAAATAATCCAATAAATTAAAACATAATTTGTCCACTTCATATCCAAATCACCACCATAAAATCACCTTCTTAGAATTTATGTTTAATAGGTTTCTTCTTAGGTCTCTGAGGATCGATAACCCAAGTCATACTATAATGAAAACTTACACCATACAACTTGGGTAAATTTGGGCTCAACCAGGAGTCTTGAAAATATATGATATTAACTATCTTCCCTCCTCCTACCATGAGTTACCCCGCTATGTATCATCGTCACCATGAAATAACCGAGTTGGCATCATATTTCATACTTATAACTCCAATCCATTACAACTTTCATACACATGCATACTTTGAGCCATCACAACCCATAAACATAAACTAATTGAGAGTCATTATATCCTTAAAGAATATACCAATTGAGATACATCATTTCTCATAATTCTTCACCTACCTTCCCCCACACCACATCATATTCCCATAGCTATATCCACATTATCAAAATAACAATATGATAACCCCACACCAAAATATCTCTTTCCACATCACATTATCATCAATATCATAACAAAAACTACGATGAGAGAGAAAATTTCCCTAATTTTTAAGTTTTTTTCAATATAATTAACCCCCTTGTCTTGATAAAAGCTAAGTAATTTATTGGTTTTCAATACTTTAGTGGAATATAGACTTAATTTGTTAAATGGATTAAATTATTATTTTTAATTATTTTATTCATTCTTTGAATTTTAATGATGATCCATACATTGATCTTTAATTTAATAATTCATTGTTTAAAGTCTTTTTTGTATGATTTTAATTATTGTATTCTATTATAGAAAAAACTTAATTAAATCTTATACTGAAATATTTAATTTTGTGGTTTTCAAGGGAAAACGACAAAGAAATCATCATAAGACTTTATCCCTACCCATCATAAATATTTCCCCAAGACCATAAGACTCTAAGTCTTTTCCATTCATGGAGGAGCTTCCCATCATAAGACATATAATCCTGAAAATGTGACAATAGAATGAAATTCATAAAGCTATTATGAGGCTCAATCAATCATGAATATGACAACCCTGCTTTTTATTACAACTTAAACATGCTTTATTACATAAAACTTCACTTGATACAACAATGAAGATCGAGAGGTTTAGTGTCTTTGGGGCTTAGGATCATTACATAAAAATTTAAACATGAAATACAACATCCTTATTGAAAACTTCCTTTACATGACCACTACATTCCTTCGTACTTAGCATTGCATGGGATAACCTGAGGACATGCATAAGAAAAGGGTGATCTATAAAGCCCAGTAAGGGAGTACACAATGAATAACATGAGGAGTACAATACATTTTAGGCAATAGGCATATCAATAGAGCATAAGAGAGACATGAACATAAAGGCATGATAAAGCATGATAATCATAACATGGAAATGTGGCAACAACACTTATCATTGAATTAGCATGAGCCAAGGCTCATTGCACATGGAGCATGAGTAAACCCTCATTGCACTTGAAGCACGAGTAAACCCTCGTTGCACTTGAATTAGCATGAGTAAACACTCATTGCACATGACGTATCATGATACTATACTTTACCCAATGCATTGGAGCGCTATCAGGGCGCACCCTTCTTAAACATTTCATTTCATGCATAAGTGTGCCACATGGATCATAAAACATGGATTCATAAAACATAATCATTTATTCCACGATAAAGGAATGTGGAATTCATACATGAAACTTTACAATCAATAAGTAAACGTGCATAAAGGTGAATACCCTTGATGGAGAAATGGGCATGGTATTCACTACACAATGATAATGGCTTAAAAAAATCGGTGTGATTTCGGCAGCGTAACGGCGTGACATAAGAATTCATAAAAAAAGGCTGATGAGAGAGAAAGGGGTTCCTCATCATATTTACATATAATGGACAGTAAGAAGGTCATATAGATACATGTCCCAACAATTGAAAAGGAATTTAGATTCATGATACAAAAGTATTGCTTGAATATAGAAGAGGAGAAAAAGGTTCCTTTCGGAATTTCGGCATAGTAACGGGTGTACATGGGAGGCATTTAATGAGAGAGAAAGGGGTCTCCCATCATTCAAACAATAAGAGGGCAGTATGGGAGAGGTGCGAAACCATACCCCAACATTCATAAATTAAATTAAAAGGGCAATACAACTTAAAGAAAATTGACAAAAAAGAGAAAGGAAGAAAAACCCTTACTTGGAAGTGTGCTTCCAAAGGCTAGAGAGAGGCTTGTGAGAGGCTTCTTGGGAGCTTGGGGCACCTTGAGAGGATTCTAGAGAGAGTAGGGCAGAGTTTGGACGAGCTTCAAGGGCTTTGGGTGAGGAGGAAGTGGGAGCTTGGGTGGGTTTATATAGGAAAGGTGAGAGAATTCTTTATTATTTAGGTTTGGGACCCCTTATATTAAAATAATCCAAACCACAAACCATCCCATGGTATTTCCCATGGTTTCTGGAAAAGGGAAGAGGAAAACAATATTTTACAAGGCCAAGGTCCGAACTTATTAAAAAATTAGGGTTGCTTATGTGGAGGTGAGTCACACTCCCATGGAAATTAATTTAAAAAGGCAAAGTGTTGAATAAGTCTTGAGGGCTCCATTAATGCTTTGAAAAGTGAGTCAAACAAACCCAAAACCTCATTATTTTATTGATAAAACACATATTGGCCGAACATAAGGATTATGGTATTTTATTACATCACCATTAGGTCATTATGATGTCATAAAACACATTATATATTTAAATGGGATTTAATTTTTACCCAAAAATTTGACTGTCTCAGAAAATTATGAAAAATTCACCGTTGGATAATTTCGATGTCCTGATTCCAAAAATAATATTTATTTTATCTAAATAATTTTCTAAATATGTGAATTTTCACTTTTAAAATAAAAACCGACATTTATAAAAATTCACGGGTTTTGACAGAAATGGCTTTCAAACCTTAATAAAAATTTTAATTGCATTCATAAAATTATAAGATCATTTATATTTAATAAAAATTAATTTAATATTAATAATAATATTTTATTAAAATATTATTTAATTCAAAAATCCTTTAATTTAATAAAATATAATTCTTAATTAAATAATAACTAAAAACATCATTTGTACTTTAAAAACTAATTACAATGCATCAAAAATGACTAGAAATTATATTCATTATTATATACAAAAATAATGTACATGAACATGGTGCTACTTATTTGTTACATAACCCCTTAAAATAGCCGCATAAGACCTAAGGGTAAGGTGTGCGATGGTGACAGACTCTTGGGGTTGCTCGGATAACATCGCTCGAGTGGTAATCTCTATCAACTTCCATTTTTCCCGTAGACGATCACGTTCGATCTTGACTTGATGAAGCTCAGCTTGGGCTTGGTCAAGGGCAAAGCCCAAAGACGCCACCTCCTTTCCGAGCTCCGACAAATGGGCTTCGTAAGGGGCAATTCTACTGGATGAGGCCATCGCTTCCTTTGTCTGAGTAGAGAATTGGTTCGTTAAAGACTTATATTTAAACTACCCAGATGATCACTGTTCAACGGCTATAAAAGTAACGGTCACAAATCTTAACGTATAACTTAAAGAAGTTGACATCTTATAAAAACATTTTTCATAAAGAAACATTTAACTGGATCAAGAGGGATTTTCCATTAATGAAACTTTGGGTCGTTACAACATTCCCCCCTTAAGAAATTTCGCCCTCGAAATTTTCCTTTTCCCACACTAAAACAAATGTGGGTAACTTAGCTTCATCATGTCCTCCGACTCCCAAGTTTCTTCTTCAAACTTGTGGTTTCTCCACAACACCTTGACGAGGGGCATTGTCTTATTTCGTAGAACTTTTTCTCTACGATCTAAGATCTTCACTGGTTGCTCCTCATAAGAAAGATCGTCTTCTAATTGTACCACCTCGGAAGAGAGTACATGTGAAGGGTCTGGTATGTACTTCCTTAAGAGGGATACATGGAAGACATCATGCACCTTGGCCATAGTAGGTGGAAGTGCTAGTCGATAGGCCACAGCCCCAACACGATCAAGAATATCGAAGGGGCCGATGTACCTTGGACTTAACTTCCCTTTCTTCCCAAACCTCATGACCTTCTTCCACGGAGATATGCGTAAAAACACCATGTCTCCGACTTTAAACTCAAGGTCTCGTCGACGATTATCTGCATAACTCTTCTGTCGACTTTGGGCTGCCTTGATATGCTGCTGAATGGTTTTCACCTTCTCCACCATTTCTTCGACCATTTCTGGTCCAAGCAGCTTACGTTCACTGACCTCATCCCAACATGCCGGTGTTCTGCACCTTTTCCCATATAGGGCTTCATATGGTGCCATTTGGATGCTCGAGTGGAAACTATTATTATAAGAGAACTCAACTAGAGGAAGATGTTGATCCCATCCTCCTTTAAAGTCCATTGAGCACGCTCTCAACATGTCCTCAAGTGTTTGGATAGTCCGCTCGGATTGGCCATCAGTTTGAGGATGATAGGCCGTACTGAAGTTCAGTTCAGTATTCAGAGCATGTTGAAGACTCTTCCAAAACTTAGAGGTAAATCTTGGATCTCGGTCCGACACAATAGATAGTGGTACTCCATGCAACCATACCACTTCCCTGATATATATCCGTGCCATTTGATCCAAAGAGAAATCCTCTCGAATAGCAATGAAGTGTGCAGTCTTTGTAAGACGATCCACAATAACCCAGATTGCATTGTTGCTTTTGGATGTCCTTGGAAGTCCAGTGACGAAGTCCATGGTGATGTTCTCCCATTTCCATTCTGGTATGGGCAATGGTTGCATCATCCCCTTAGACTTCTGCCTCTCTGCCTTCACTTGCTGACACACCAGGCACTTTGATGTATATTCGGCGATCTCCTTCTTCATATTATCCCACCAAAAGTTTTCTCGGAGATCTCGATACATCTTTGTGCTCCCTGGGTGAATAGAGAAATTTGAACTATGTGCATCATCCAAAAGTTCCTTCTTCAGCTCCGAACTTTATGGGACACATAGTCTTTTCCCAAACCGCACAATTCCTTCTTCATTAACATTAAACTCTGAGGATTTTCCCTTTTTGATAGCTTCTACTTTTTCTTGGATTCTCGCATCATCCTTTTGAGCATCCTTTAACCTTTCCAAAAGAGATGGTTGAACAATCATTTGTGAAAGGATTGATGATGTTCCCTTCTTTATGATTCCCACGTCCATCTTCATCAAGTCTAAGAAGATTGGATCCTTCTCAATTATCATCATTGATAGAATTGCTGGATCCTTTCTACTTAGGGCATCCGCCACCTTGTTCGCCTTCCCAGGGTGGTAATGTATTGAACAGTCATAATCCTTGATGAGATCTATCCATCTTCTCTGGCGCATATTAATCTCTTTCTGTGTGAATATATATTTAAGACTCTTGTGGTCAGTATATATCTCACATTTCTCCCCATAGAGATAATGCCGCCAGATTTTCAAGGCAAAGATCACCGCCGCCAACTCCAGATCATGCGTTGGATAGTTTCGCTCATGGATTTTCAACTACCTTGAGGCATAGGATATCACTTTATCATTCTGCATCAGCACACATCCTAAGCCCTTCTTTGAAGCATCACTGAATACCACAAAAAGCTCCCCACTTGTGGGTAAAGTGAGCACAGGTGCAGTGATAAGCCTCCTTTTCAACTCCTTGAAGCTTTCTTCGCATTCATCACTCCAAGAAAACTTTACTCCCTTTCGAGTTAGCTTGGTAAGAGGGTTGGACAATCGTGAGAAGTTTCTCACAAATCGTCGATAATATCCAGCTAACCCCAAGAAGCTACGGATATCAGTTACCGATGTTGGCCTCGGCCATCCCTCAATTGCATCTGTTTTGGAGGGGTCCACAGATATCCCATTGCTTGTGATGATATGGCCCAAGAATGAGACCTCCTTCAACCAGAACTCACACTTGCTGTACTTGGCATAGAGCTTCTCCTTGCGCAAAGTCTCCAGTACAGTTCTTAAATGCTCCTCATGATCCTCCTTGGTTTTGGAGTATATTAGAATAGCATCTATAAAGACTACCACAAATTTATCTAGGTAATCTCTAAAGACTCTATTCATCAAGTCCATGAATATTGCTGGAGCATTGGTGAGTCCAAAAGGCATTACTATGAATTCATAGTGCCCGTACCTTGTACGAAAAGCAGTCTTGGGGATATCTTCCTTCTTCACCCTTACTTGATAATATCCCGACCGCAAGTCGACCTTGGAGAAGTATTGTGCTCCACGCAGCTGATCAAACAAGTCATCGATTCTTGGGAGAGGATACTTGTTCTTTATCGTGATTTTGTTAAGTTCACGATAATCGATGCAAAGCCGCATTGACCCATCCTTCTTCTTGACGAAGAGGACTGGTGCACCCCATGGTGATGCACTTGGGTGTATAAACCCTTTATCCAGATTCTCCTGTAGTTGTTTCTTCAGTTCTTCAAGCTCAACCACAGCCATTCTATATGGAGTCTTGGATATTGGTAGCACCCCAGGTATAAGTTCAATTGAGAACTCAACATCTCTTCTTGGAGGAAGACCAGGAAGTTCCTCGGGAAATACTTCAGCGAATTCCCTCACAATAGGCATTTCTTCAAGGGTGGTTTCTTCCTTGGACTCAATCATCTGAGCCAGATATGCGTGCTCATAAGGTAGTAATATCCATGCTTGAGATGATGGAGCTAAAGGAGATTCATCTTCCTCCTGACACTTGTAAAGAATCGGGGGTCGATTCTCCATATGGAGTGTGATTTCCCTCTCCCGACAATTTATGTTGGCTCTATATAAGGAAAGCCAATCCATGCCAAGAATTGCATCAAATTCCACCAAAGGGAGTATGACAAGGTTCGCCGAGAAATTCAATCCACCGATTATAATAGGGGAGGACTTATACTCATGGGATGCAATGATTGCCCCATTTGCCGTACTCACCGACATCTTTACTTCCATGATTTGTGGTGGTGCAGGGATTATTCTACTAAACTTTTGAGATATAAAAGAATGCGTAGAACCTGAATCAAAAAGTACGTTCGCTATCCTTGAATGAATAACTAGCATACCTGTCACCACTTCGTTGTCGGGGTTCACTTCGGCAGAAGTGATGGCAAAATCTCTTCCTTGCTGTCTTGGAGGTTGTTGATTGCCTCCGATAACCCTTGGATTAGGGCACTGATTCGCAAAATGACCCGGTTCTTTGCATTTGAAGCATTGAACAACGCGTTGAGGTTCGAACGGAGCGTTCCTCCCCTCCGTCGCAGCCACGGGTCCTTCTTGCTGACAGTTAACAGCTAGGTGCCCTTCTCTTCCACACTTGAAGCATTTTCTTGTCCCCCTAAGGCAATTTCTAGGGTGCTTCTTTCCACACTTTTGGCAAGTGGGGTGCTGGAATTTCTTAGCGCCGTTGGATTTATCCATCGGACCACCAGCATTGAAGTCCACCTTCCGCTTCTTGTCCCCATGATACCCCTGTGATTCTACGATCTCCATTTCAACCTTGAGGGCACATCGGACAATTTCCTCATAGCTGTCGAAGTCACGGATCGCTAATGATTTCCGCAAGCTAGGCTTCAGCCCACCAAAGAAGCGGTCAACCTTGCATTCGGGGGTAACGACAAAGCCGGAAGCGTATCGTGCAAGCCTTGTGAAGTTTGCCTCGTACGCTCCCACAGATTCCTCATCTTTCTACTTGAGGGAAAGGAAGTCCCTTTCCATCTTAATACGGAGGGTGCGTGGAAAATATTTATCGAAAAACATCTTCCGGAATACCTTCCATTCCAAAGCCTCGATCTCCTCCTCAGACTTCGTATTTTTGATCAACGTCCACCATTGATCAGCTTCACCCTCCATACAATAAGCCGCCAAGAGAACCTTCTCTTTTTCAGAGCATTGGAGGATAGAGAATATCTTTTCAATGGAGTTGATCCATTGTTCAGCAATCGTGGGATCGGATGATCCACTAAAAGTAGGAGGACTTTGTCTCATGAAGCTTTCAATAGCGACTTGTTCTTTCTTAGGGGGGGTTGAACGTTCCTCTTGACCAGTGTTTCTATTCAAAACTTGAGTTAGCTGAGAGAGAAGCGTGACAAAGTTCGCGATTCCCGCTCCCATTGGATTGGGCATCTCATAAGTACAGTCATCACACTGATCTTCACAACGGTTGTTAGCCCGAGTTCTCCTATTACCGGCCATTGGCTGGAATAAAAGGAAAGTTAGGGGTAACACATAAAGGGTAATCCAAAGACAAAAGTTGATGACTTATAAATAAACTTTAATCTCTTTAACTCATGAGTCTATAGGATTCAATCCAGGCTTTTCATGATCTTCCTTCTAACATATATTCTTAGGGGGCATTTTTCCCTTAATAAGGGTTCATACTAAGATTGTGAATTTATCAAAACATATCCCCCGGGAGTGTCGTAACCAAGAGTGCAGCAAGGCCCATTGTCGTGCACCAGTTCCCGTTCGAGTCTAGCTCAAAGCGGTGTTTTCGGGTTTTACCCCTAGGATACATCTGTGCCAGAGCCGCCTCTACCTGCTCGTATCCAGACAGGGATGTATTTGTTTGATAAAACACTTACTTAGTATTTACCAAAACTTAGGGATGTTTTTATTATGCTTAGTCTTGTATCTAAGGCTTTACTAGGGTTTCCTAATCCCAAAAATAACTAAACCTATCCTCTGATACCAACTATGACAACCCTGCTTTTTATTACAACTTAAACATGCTTTATTACATAAAACTTCACTTGATACAACAATGAAGATCGAGAGGTTTAGTGTCTTTGGGGCTTAGGATCATTACATAAAAATTTAAACATGAAATACAACATCCTTATTGAAAACTTCCTTTACATGACCACTACATTCCTTCGTACTTAGCATTGCATGGGATAACCTGAGGACATGCATAAGAAAAGGGTGAGCTATAAAGCCCAGTAAGGGAGTACACAATGAATAACATGAGGAGTAAAATACATGTTAGGCAATAGGCATATCAATAGAGCATAAGAGATACATGAACATAAAGGCATGATAAAGCATGATAATCATAACATGGAAATGTGGCAACAACACTTATCATTGAATTAGCATGAGCCAAGGCTCATTGCACATGGAGCATGAGTAAACCCTCATTGCACTTGAAGCACGAGTAAACCCTCGTTGCACTTGAATTAGCATGAGTAAACACTCATTGCACATGACGTATCATGATACTATACTTTACCCAATGCATTGGAGCGCTATCAGGGCGCACCCTTCTTAAACATTTCATTTCATGCATAAGTGTGCCACATGGATCATAAAACATGGATTCATAAAACATAATCATTTATTCCACGATAAAGGAATGTGGAATTCATACATGAAACTTTACAATCAATAAGTAAACGTGCATAAAGGTGAATACCCTTGATGGAGAAATGGGCATGGTATTCACTACACAATGATAATGGCTTAAAAAAATCGGTGTGATTTCGGCAGCGTAACGGCGTGACATAAGAATTCATAAAAAAAGGCTGATGAGAGAGAAAGGGGTTCCTCATCATATTTACATGTAATGGACAGTAAGAAGTTCATATAGATACATGTCCCAACAATTGAAAAGGAATTTAGATTCATGATACAAAAGTATTGCTTGAATATAGAAGAGGAGAAAAAGGTTCCTTTCGGAATTTCGGCATAGTAACGGGTGTGCATGGGAGGCATTTAATGAGAGATAAAGGGGTCTCCCATCATTCAAACAATAAGAGGGAAGTATGGGAGAGGTGCGAAACCATACCCCAACATTCATAAATTAAATTAAAAGGGCAATACAACTTAAAGAAAATTGACAAAAAAGAGAAAGGAAGAAAAACCCTTACTTGGAAGTGTGCTTCCAAAGGCTAGAGAGAGGCTTGTGAGAGGATTCTTGGGAGCTTGGGGCACCTTGAGAGGATTCTAGAGAGAGTAGGGCAGAGTTTGGACGAGCTTCAAGGGCTTTGGGTGAGGAGGAAGTGGGAGCTTGGGTGGGTTTATATAGGAAAGGTGAGAGAAGTCTTTATTATTTAGGTTTGGGACCCCTTATATTAAAATAATCCAAACCACAAACCATACCATGGTATTTGCCCATGGTTTATGGAAAATGGAAGAGGAAAACAATATTTTACAAGGCCAAGGTCCGAACTTATTAAAAAATTAGGGTTGCTTATGTGGAGGTGAGTCACACTCCCATGGAAATTAATTTAAAAAGGCAAAGTGTTGAATAAGTCTTGAGGGCTCCATTAATGCTTTGAAAAGTGAGTCAAACAAACCCAAAACCTCATTATTTTATTGATAAAACAAATATTGGCCGAACATAAGGATTATGGTATTTTATTACATCACCATTGGGTCATTATGATGTCATAAAACACATTATATATTTAAATGGTATTTAATTTTTACCCAAAAATTTGACTGTCTCAGAAAATTATGAAAAATTCACCGTTGGATAATTTCGACGTCCTGATTCCAAAAATAATATTTATTTTATCTAAATAATTTTCTAAATATGTGAATTTTCACTTTTAAAATAAAAACCGACATTTATAAAAATTCACGGGTTTTGACAGAAATGGCTTTCAAACCTTAATAAAAATTTTAATTGCATTCATAAAATTATAAGATCATTTATATTTAATAAAAATTAATTTAATATTAATAATAATATTTTATTAAAATATTATTTAATTCAAAAATCCTTTAATTTAATAAAATATAATTCTTAATTAAATAATAACTAAAAACATCATTTGTACTTTAAAAACTAATTACAATGCATCAAAAATGACTAGAAATTATATTCATTATTATATACAAAAATAATGTACATGAACATGGTGCTACTTATTTGTTACATAACCCCTTAAAATAGCCGCATAAGACCTAAGGGTAAGGTGTGCGATGGTGACAGACTCTTGGGGTTGCTCGGATAACATCGCTCGAGTGGTAATCTCTATCAACTTCCATTTTTCCCGTAGATGATCACGTTCGAGCTTGACTTGATGAAGCTCAGCTTGGGCTTGGTCAAGGGAAAAGCCCAAAGACGCCACCTCCTTTCCGAGCTCCGACAAATGGGCTTCGTAAGGGGCAATTCTACTGGATGAGGCCATCGCTTCCTTTGTCTGAGTAGAGAATTGGTTCGTTAAAGACTTATATTTAAACTACCCAGATGATCACTGTTCAACGGCTATAAAAGTAACGGTCACAAATCTTAACGTAAAACTTAAAGAAGTTGACATCTTATAAAAACATTTTTCATAAAGAAACATTTAACTGGATCAAGAGGGATTTTCCATTAATGAAACTTTGGGTCGTTACAATGAATCCCACGACTAACCATGTGAAGCTATCATGCGACTGCAACTTGAGTTGTTGCAAGCAACCAAGTGACTGCACGATCACTCTGATCAACCATAGGATTGATCGAGCATATAAATTCAGAAATGTTCTCAAGCTACCTGACATTAGAATAAATTTCCCACATGAAGAGTCCATGTTTCCACATGAATAGGTTGACCATCCTTATGAAGTCTGATTGACTGCATGATCACTTAAAGTGTCCAAAAAGGTCAATTGATTGTAAGATGAAAACTGACCTCATTCTTTCAAACTAATAGAATATCATGAATGGGTGAGAGATGCATAATTGTACCTTTATGTCTTCTTTGTTTCATAAATGTGAATATAAATTTATATATGTTGCCTAAAGGTACTAAGATCCTCGCATATGCTCATGTAAGGGTGGTTTGTGATCTCAAAGGCTACGTAAGGGTAACATTTCTAGAATTATTTTACCATGATAGAATCTAGAAACGTCATGGTATAATCCTATTTACACAGACTATGTAAAGGTCACCCCTCAGACAATGAATCTATATAAGGGTGATTCACTCATTCAAAAGGCTATATAAGAGTCATCCCGACCTGCATAAGGGTACTCGTGAGGCTCCTGAATCTATTTAAGGGTTTTTAAATGAATCTAAGGGCTGTGTCAGGGTAAAGTGAAAGATTTTTCATGGTCATATGAAGGTTTGATAGGCTACTTAAGTGTACCCACAAGGATTAATACTGAATTTCGTAAATCATACATTGATCGACCTAAAATCAAATTTGAATTCCTTTTTCCTGAAAAAAAAATTATGTAATAATCCTCACAAGCTACCATGTAGAGATCATAAAGATTTAAAATATGGATGGAGATCGTGGTATGTGTTTCAAGAAACTAAAATTCTCACAACAAACCCAACTGAAGGAATTTATGCCCAAGATTTGTACATGTGGCATCAATGAGAGAAGAAATAGTTGGGTACTAAAATTGAGGAAATTCTCGAAAGTTACTAATGCGGTAGAGGGTAAGGAGTTTGTGAAAATCATGTGGAATATAATTATACTACAAAAAAGGAATTAATAATATCTATAAATAAATAACTATTCACTAAAGAGGGGGGATGCTTCCATAATTTCTCAATTGGACCTATTACATTTCCTTACTCTACTTTCATTTTTTCCCATAATTATCTAGTGATGGCACACTAAGACATTATTATATGATCCAAGGAGATTCATCTTACTCCTATTAATGAATTTGAAATTCTAATTATTAATATCTTATGTCCATCACTCTATAATTATTCAAACTATTTATATATTAGTATATTTCCTTATTTATGTTCCTATTGAATTCTTATTCCCTTATTAATTGGTTTGAACACATAGGCTACTTAGGTTCTATTTATTGCTTCCGATAATGAATAGTGTGTTGGTCAAAAGGTTATCAGAGATATCTAATCACTAGGCCATGTGTGATTATAGATTACAATGATTATTTTATTCCTATTATTAAACTGAAACAACTAGGTGAGGGTGATCAATGATATTTCTTATGATCTAAGAGAAAACATAAGAGTTAAAATAAAATAATGATTTAACAAACAGGGTAAGTGTATATCCAAGGTTAGGTTACTTTCTTTAAAATTAAATTTAAAACTAATATAATGAAATTATTTTTTTTTCACACACTGAACTCATTAAAAAACATAAGAACACATCCAAAACACTCTCCTCTATAGAGTCAACCTGAGTCCCACTATCACTACATTAATTTGAGTTCAAAATAGTATTTTTCGAGGTCCCCAAGACCCACCTCTCATTAAAATAACACCATTTTTGGAGAGTCCAAGTGTTGTGTTCTTATTTTTTTTGAAATGATTTCAACATATAACCAGATCTATTTCATCTCACCTCACTGGTTTTGATCTTGAGGTTGAACGAAATATGCTGAAAAGAATTAGTAATTTAAGAATCATTAAATAAGTATAGAGATATTTTGTCACAATTACATTGACTGACTCTCCTAACTCATCTAATTATTCCACTGGAGTCATTGTAGGAAGAAAAAACATGAAAGACAATCTTTTCCAATTAAATAAGAACATGAGAGAGTTTTATGCACCCAATTTCAACATTAATAATCAGTTTCAACAACCCAATAACTAATAAGACTTCAATATTAAAATTAGAATCATCAAATTCCTTAAAAAGTTTCATGTCTTAGAGGGAGAGGATCCTAACTAAAAATTAATTGAATTTAGTGGTATTTAGTGTAAATTAAAATTCAGAGGAGTTTCAGATGAACAGTTTAGCTGGAAGTTGTACCCATTATCCCTTTTCGGGTCTACCAAGGAGTAGCTCTATAACCTCCAACCTAGAGAGATCACCACTTAGGAAAAACTGCACAAGGAATTCCTCCAAAAATACTTCCTATTCTCAAAGAGTTCCCAACTAGGGAAGGAGATTTATAGAATCAAACAAGAATGTGTTGAAACCCTATATGAGTTTTGGGTAAGATTCAAGTGGTTGAAAACATCCTTCCCACACCAACCCTATAAAGAACATCTTTTCATAGTATTATTTAACCAAGGATTGATGGAAATAAACCAAAACATTCTAGATGAATCCTATGGAGTATTATTGATAAAACATCCCCTACTGAAGTTAGATAATTGATAGAAATGATTTCCTAAAATTCTCATAAATTCAGCATAAGAACTACCACAAGGGGAGTACATGAGGTACAGAGTTCTCACAATCGTTTATGTGAAAAAAAATATGGAAGACCTAACCTATATTTTGAGACAATTAGTTATGAACAAATTTTATAAGAACACGCCTACTACACCCAATTAGGATTTCCAACTATGTCACTCCTTGGATCACTACATCGATGATTTCCCATAAGTTCAAGAAAGTTGTGATGCCATGTACCAAAGACAGTATCAATAGAAACCAGCAATAAATCACAGATTTAGGGAGTATTCTTATAGAAAATACGGGTATGGGAATCATTATAAGTAAAGAACACCCTACCAGTAAATATTTTAACCATATTTATAACCACCACTATTTTAGAGAAAAATCTCTTGACCTTATACAAGTAAGAACCCAAGGAAAGATCAATAATCCTTAATATAGGACCAGGTAAAATTGCTTGTGAATTCCAATAAAATTCATGTTTTAGAGTTGAAGGGGATGAAAGGATAATTTTCCCAGATTCTATCTACCCTAAATGAACTAAAAACCCAAGTTTTGGGTACAATTCCTAATTGGTCAATTCCTAACCCCAAGGGGAATGTTAGTTTTATTTCATTAAAGAGTGTAAATAATCTTGAAAAAATGAAGAATCACTATCTCAAGACAAATCTAGAAGTATAAAACCTGATGAACCTAGAGTGTTTATCCCTCAAAAGGAACCAAAAGAAAAAGAACCTTTCGATACACCCCCAGAATAAGGGGAAATCCAAAATAGAAGACCTAAATCATCCCCAAGCTCTGTTCCATTCAAGGATAAAACCACCTAAGAAAACTAGTGAAGAAACATTACAATAAGATGTCTTGGATATATTCAAAATAATGGAGATCAATATTCCTTTTCTAGAAGTTATTTTCCAAATTCTAAGGTATGTAAAGTTTATCAATTACATGTGTACTAGGAAGAGGATATTTCAAGTATATGAAAATGTAAATTTTGGTAGAACTATATCTGCTCTGGTAACCCCATAATTTTTGTAAACTTGAGTACCCTAGACCTAAATTTATTAGTACTTATTGATTACAATATCATGTATAGAGTGAGATATTCATAATGTAATCTTACTATAATAGTGTGGATATTTTTTTTCCACTATTTATATAGTAATTTCCATAGATTACATGTTGTATCAAAAGGTTATTACAGTTCCCAAGCTATAATGAGAACCTCAAGATATTATGGCATCAATCTTAAACAAATGTCTTATGATCAAAATACATCATTCTGACTCGTCACAAATGATGTTTGGATATTAGGTGTTGGGTCCTCATAAGCATTGATATTTCTTCACATGAAGTTCACACATGGTGATCTCGAGTAGATGAGATCATGAGGAATGGTTTTACAATAAGAATACCACATTTTTTTGGTTTTATTGGTAGTTCATATCCATGAACATGTGTATTTGTATCCTGACTTGAGATCATTATCAATTTATACCATTTTATTGAGTGCTTTTATGCAAGGAAAAAAACCATGACATTGAATTTTTAGTAAGGTGGATTGTGTTAGGTGCATATTTGGTGGTATGAGATTTCTTGGATGATCAAGATAGAATTTATCACTTCTAAGTTGAGGGAGTGACATTTCAGGCCTAGCTGATTAGGATGGCAGTATCTTTACTAAATACAAGACCATGGTAGAAGAAGGTAATTCCATCCATTAAGGTCAAAAAATAATAAATAAATAAAGGATAATGATACTAAGTATACATCCCGATTTATGAGATATCGCAAGAACAAGATATTATATCACACAACGTGTGTTTGTAGGAAGGGTTTCATTACTATGACTACTTATTATCTCTTTAGGGACCTTGATGAGTTGCTAAACTCCACTCATGGTATATGAATGGAATTTACTACTATCGAGATAAAGTCATATAGGATATCACACTAAACATATTCAAAATTCGGGCCTATTTTAAGGAGTAGGAGTTTCGGACATGGTGGACCCCACAACCAGGGTCCATGGATGTCTGAGAATATATGGTCTCCATGAAATAAATAAATTCATATTATTTGAGTTTAGAATAATTGATATTTAATTTATTTATAAAATGTATTTACAAGTGTTAAAGTAAATACATGAAAAAATATTTTACAAAAGAATATTATTTTAACATTTAAGGTTCGTTTAATATTTATGGGAATATCGAGTCGAGTTAATGGCTTAGTTTTATCATGTAATATATTTATTATATTATAAGGAAGTGATAAAAATATAAATGATATTTATGACTCAATAAAGCAGTCATAAGATGTTTTTTTATAGTGGGTAATAAATATCTGGGGGTCGGGATCCATTTTCAGGTATTTTAGAAGCTCACTATAAAAGGAGGTGGCTATCGTGTGCACTGCTATTAAATGAAAAATGGTTGAGAGTTTCTCTCTCCTCTCATACTTCCTAGAGAGAGAAAAAAATGATCAATGATTCTGGATCAAGCTCCCCTTCATGTATTGAAGTAATGTTGATGTGGTGATCATCAGGACGTCAAAGGTGTTGTCTGATTACCGCACTAGCACCTATAATTTGATGATATGCGGTCCCTTGAGCTTTTGAAGAACATGTGGATTATCTAGAGGTAATTGGATTTAGTTCCATTGAGCAACAATATCTACAGACGAACAGGCGATGAATGATTGACAAACCCGGCTACAGATCGAATGAGGTATTCTTCATATTATTTTTCATGCTTAAAAAAACATCACGTGGGATCCGCAGCCTTTTACCGAGGATGCTCTTCACCGATGATGATGTATTTATGTCCATCACTAGTGAAATATTTTGAATTTTTGGCCCATCAGTTTCCATTGTGTGTCTCGGTACCTTCATTTGATATCAGCGTGATCGCGTGATGTTTTAAGCTAAGGAAAAAAATTAAATTTGTATTATTTTTTTAAGAGGACATCATTTTGTTCTCAATGCCACAAACACCAATTCAATCCCAACAATGGATAGACATGTTACATCCATCTTAAATTTTTAATACGAATTGAAATAAACTTTGTGGGTTTTAAAATTTTAAGAACATATTGATATATATGTTGAATTTTTACATGGAGGCAGTGACCTGTAATGTTTTTTTGGAGATACCCCTTTTTTGGAGAGATTCAAGTGGCTGGAATAGTTTCTTCTAGGAAACCAATTTTTCTATATAATTATGGAATTGAAATTTTATATTAAATTTAACAAAATCCTCTCAATATGATTTATAAAATTTAATGTGGAATTTTTTTTGGGTGTGAAAATTAACAACACTATAAACATATTTTAAAAGAAAAATTTCAATATCCTCTTCATAGGTTTTTGAAAAAAACAAAATAATCGGTCAAAGTAAGGCAATCAGGGTTGATGAAAAGTTTTCAAAAAAACAAAACAAAGGGACCTGCAGCCTTTCCCCTTCATGATCGGCCTCCCTTCCACACAGTGTACCCTCTAAGGTCGACCACTATTGTCTCTAACCTTTCTTGACAGTCCTAGAACACCTATTCCCACTAACCACCAATGTCCCCACTACTCATCACCATCACACGGGCCTCCCCCATGGCTCACCTCTGTCGAAATGGCCTAAAACCGACAAGCCGCTCCCGAACGATGTCGTCGTCTAAACCAACCCATCGACCCTACCGCAAGCTTCCCCGACCTCCTCCACAATGATTAGTCTCTCCTAACGCATGGATATTTCTTTTGGCTAGATCTGGTCAGCCTGTTGTTCGGCCTCTTCGTCTGATCCCACATTTTGTAGCTGAAAATTGGGCCTCTTGCGCACCAAAACAATATCGTTCTAGTCGAACTACCCTCAAAAAGAATTCATTGCAAGTTTAATTTTTTTTATAAATTTAATTAATATACATGATTTTAATATGTATCGACTGATCATGATTTATAGACCGACCAATTCATGTTTGGTGATTATTTATTTATTTATTTATTTATTGTAGTGCTTGGTTTTGTAATAATTATGTAATAAAATGAAAATATGAATTTTGTCTTTGTGTCATTATATGTATAAGGGCATACATTACCAGATAAAATTATTTATCAATATTCCGCATTCTCAAGATCCACTCACCAGTATTCGAATATTGTTTTATAATGACGAGGAAAAGTAGTGATGTAGTTCACACTGAGATTTGGCGATGCACCAAATAGGATTTTAACGCATTGGATGAGTGAGTGGTGCAACTCAAGTCACATGCGTGGTGACTCAAGGAGTTACCCCTAGGGTCTAGGTTGATTCATTTTCACTCAATGGATCAACCATTAGAATTGGATCATGATTATGTTGTTTGATTTTATTTATGCATGGTTTATTATTTTATGTATGTGTATTTTTATGCACAATCATATAAAACAATAAGCAAGAATGAACATATAAAATGATTATGACCTGATGAATGTTTTTTTATTTATTTTATAGTTAGTTGTGAGTGAGATCATATAGAACATGCATAACAGATAGAAAATGATTTAATTCATCAATAAATATTAAAAACCCTCAATGAAATATTAAGTCTCAAATGCCTTCCATCATTTGAATTTAAACAAAACTAGGTGTATGTGGTGCTCTTAAACCCTAGTTGAGGGTGCCACCTACTACTGGTAAGTTCTTATGAGAGTAATGAGTAAACTTAACTAAAGATGGAAGCAAAAAAGTAGTCATAGATATCTTGTGGAATATTTATAGGCAAAGCATTAATTATATCATGTTTATGAGTTTAAGAAGCTACAACTTCACTCAACAAATCAAGGAACCATGAGTTAATACGGTTGTTCATCCTAGTTCCTGCCTTGGAACTCTTTGATAGGTGGCATAGCCATAGATTTTATACTATAATGATAGGTTTAAAGGTTCCTTGCCACTAGAATACTCAAGCGATGGAGTATTCTGATTTTAGTTGTGAGGGATACTAGAGTTTGATAAAATAGTGGGATACATTTGATGATTTAATTAACCAATAATATCTAATCAGTAATCAAGATAAAATTACTAATCTTGTAGTGTTTATGTTTATAGAAAATGGAAAGTGATATCACAAGATACAGTGTGATTAATTTTGGACAAAGAACATGTCCTAACCAGTATGAGTTTCTATAGAGTAATACAGGCGCTTGTGAAAATTACTATTATATATGAAATTAAAGGTGTTGGAGTCCCAAATACCTATTGAGCTACCTCAGGAAGCAAGAGTGTGAAAATACTTATAGGATACTCATGCATGGAGAATTTGATTTATACATCATAATGTTATTATCAATGTATGATGTGAGTTATGGATACAACATCAGGACATGAATTATTTCACATGTTGTATTATCTCTAAGAATATTTTAATGAGAAAGTGAAGTGAGATATGAATAAGGTCATGTTTACACTATATATATGTAAATTGAAAGATGGATCACAATATTTCAATACATCCATTTCTTATATCATTTTCACCCAATTAATCCAAATTAATTTAAGATTAAAAAATGAAAAGTGTAAAGAAAACACTACATTACCTTTTGGTAAGGTTTTCCAAGTAAGTAAAAACTTAAAGAAAGATTAATCCTTATTTATTTTGGTGAACAAGTTGAAAGACAAGGAGGAAATTACAATGGAAAGTGTGACACCAAAGACACCTTCGTAAATTCCTTCAAGTAAAAGTGTTTTATCAATATACATGAGGATATATGTTTTTCATGTCATGAAATAAGTATATGAAAGTTTAAATGCAATAAACTAAAATGATGAAGCAATTAGTCGCCACTTATTCAGGTTTGTTCATTATTATATGTGATGTTTCTATAATACTTTTTGGGTGTTAAATACAATAAGTTTGTAACATATGCATATTTTAATACAGTAACCAATTAAGAATAGAAACATTAAAATAAGTGAGGTGATTTCTCCAAGCGGTTGAGAAAGGTTGATTCCTAAGTCAGTGGTGAGAATTACACTACTTTTAATTGCTAAGATAAATGGTTCTAGTTGAACTTTTGTTAAGTATTACCAAAACATTTATCTCATGTGTCCTTTGGACTCAAGAATACATTATTATAGTTTTATAATGAATTTTTTATGGTGTTTTATACTCAATGAAAGGTTTAGTAATGCTTGAATAATTTTATATAACTAATGAATATAAAATGTAAGACTCAGTTATACCCATTGTGGAAAGACAATTCTTTGTCAATAAAAACTAAGTAATTGTCAAGGATATACCCTATATGGTCTTAGAATATTTTTCATTAAAGAAGTTAGGTATTATCAACACATTTACTTATTTATTCTTGGACAAAGAAACCTTTATAAATAAAGGTAGGTCATAAAGCTTATGGAATTAGTTCAGCTAGAGAGCATGAACTATTCCAATGCTAATATAGTGGTAAATATACTTAAGAATATTCCTTTAAGTGTTTTTAAGTGATGTTAAAGTGAAGTGTGATATATTCATGGTTAGAAGATATTATTTTCTTTGGTCCTGTGTGTCGGAGAATATCTTGACCAAGCATTCATCTATCATAATAATGTAGCATAGATTAATTCCTAAATGCACATTTCCTTATTGACATCAGAGTTATGATGTTACTAAGGAGGATCATTTTTTAGTCTTACATATTAATATTGATCAATAAAAATGTAGCATGGATTTATTCCTAAATAAAAATTTCCTTATACCCATCTAAGTCATGATGTAAGTAAAAGGATCGTCAATGTTAAAACTAATATGCATTGTAGATACTTCCATAATTTTTCAAGACATGATTCAAAAATAGCAGTGTTATCCCATAACTATATGCAAACTATAATGAAAAAAGGATATCATATGAGTTGTAGTATGATATAAATCCATTATGTCATTACAACGTGTGTTTAGATGCAAAGTGTTTGTTAAAGAAATAAACAAAATTGAATCAAGAAAAACACAATGTAATGTAGTTATCCTAAAGGTTTCTTAGGATATTACAAAAATAACTATGGTATAAAAGATATAGTCAAATGATAGAATATATTTCTATAAATGGGTGCACATATCATTTTGAAATAGTGGGATCTAGATTGAATTGGATTTAGTCAATGTCATAGATACACAAATAGTTGATATAAGAACACATTCCACTAGAGCTAGTGTAAAAGGAATGTTCCAATACATTCTACATAAGAAGGATAAAACCATGGTAATGGTTTTACATTCACTATAGTGGGTGATAATTTATTCAATGAGAATAATGAATCCTACAAGTAAATGGTAAATTGAAACAAGATAAAATTGATAAGATCAATTAAAATTAAATAATGGATTCCATGTATCAAAAGTACAGGGGGCTTATGATTTTGAATATTGTGGTGGGTATTCAAGTGAGACTATACATGGGTGGTACAAACCTAGTAACAATAAGTCTCAATTGGTAATACCAAGTCATCATGCCTAAATCCATTGAAATTTTACTTTTCATAGCTACTTTATATGATCATTTTATTTGTAATTGGATTTCAAGACTAACTTTCATGGAAGGTGTCTATACGACGCAGCCAGAAAGGGTTGGTGGCACCATAGAATGCCAATATGGCATGCAAGTTACTGAAATACAATTTTAGATTGAAGCAAGAAACAAGATCATATAATATTAATTAGAATGAATTTTTTCCATGTGTCTACGATTGGTTAGTGGGAGCATCATAGTTTTACAAGGAAAATATGTTTGATAACATATGATAAATAGTTATTGGTCTTATACTTATTTAAGACCAGAATGAATAAATTCTCTAAAAAATGACTTAAAGTAGTAATATAAGTTGTAGGGAATGAGATCTATTGAGGTAGATCTAATGGTATTCTTAGACCAAGTTAATAGTACATATACCGACAATGTATTGAAAAATACAAGTTGTAAAAATTAGAGAGATAATTATTACCAGTGTCACATGGAATATATATATCCAAGAATACATGTATGGGACATAAGAGGGGATTAATGTGATAAATATAATTCTATACGCTTATGTGATGGATCAATCACATATTTCATGCTATGTACAAGATCTTATATAAACAGCATATACTTTATAGTAGTCAAATATTAGTTTTATATAGGAGAACTACATGGTAAGTAGTCAGAACTATCCAATTGTACTTGAGAAAGTACAGGGGGTATGTTCCTAGTACTTGGAGACGAAGGGATACTAGTTATAATGGGACACAAATGATTTTTCATTTAGATTAATATGATCTAATATCAAATTCATACTAAATTAACGAGCAATACAAGCTCATTCAATCCAATGGTAACCATATCTAAAAATACTAAGTGTGTTGTGACTTATGATGTAGCTAAAGAAGCAGTGTCAAATATACAATGATTTATTCCAGTTTTTGTAATATCTCATAGTATATAAATTTTTACCATTATTATATTTCTATTACTAGTACTACGCAAAATTTCAAGTTTTGACAGTGGAAAAAAGGATATATACTTGGGGTTTACATCTATTGAGGAGTCTTACTCAAGGAGGTGAGGTCACAGATAGTAGAATTTCCAGGAATTTGAGACATGGTAGGCCTAATGAATAAATATATAACTTAGTAAAAACGTGATCTTATTATGTGAGATCTAACAAGGTTCATTAGAAAGTTGTCTCTATTGAAAGAGGGAGTGTTGTAAAAGTGGATTCCCTAGACCCAACTTTATTAGTACATTCGATTATCATATCATGTGGGTAGTGACATATGCATGATATATTCTTACCATTATAGTATTGATATTTCTACGTCCACTATTTATATGGTAATTTCCATAGATTTCATGTTGTATCAAAAGGTTATAAAAGTTCCCAGGCTATAATGATAACCTCAAGATAATATGACATTAATCTTAAAAAAATGTCATGTGTTCTAGATATATCATTCTGATTGGACACATATGATGTCTGACTATCAGGTGTTGGGGGTCATAAGCATTGAGACTTCTTCTCATGAATTTCACACATGGTAATCTCGAGTGGATGAGATCATGAGGACTAACCTGCCAATAGGAATACCACATGTTTCAGGTTTCATTGGTAGTTCTTATCTATGAAAATGTGTATTTTTATCCTAACTTGAGATTTATATAAATGTATACCATTTTATCACGTACTTTGATACAAGTAAAAAACCCTAAAATTGAAGTTGTGGTGAGGTAGCTTGTGTTCGGTGTATCTTTGGTGGTATGAAATTGGTTGAATGATCAAGATATAATTTATCGCTTCTGAGTTTAGGGAGTCATATCTTGATCCTAATTGATTAGGAAGGTAGTACCTTTACTAGATCCATGGCCATGGTATAAGAAGGTAAGTCTACTCAATAATCTCAACAAATAATAAAGTAAGAAAGGATGATGACACAAAGTGTGCATTCTGTTTTATGAGATATTGTAAGACAAAGAGATTATATTAATTGACATGTGTTTGTAAGAAGGTTTTCATTTATATTACTACTCCTTATCTATTTAGGGGCCTTAGTGGGTTGTTATAATGTTATCATAGTCTATGAATGGTATTCACTGCTATCAAGATAAGGGCCTAGAGGGTCACACACTAAGTGTTTTCAAAAGTCTATACTATTCTGAGGAGTAGGATTTTAGGACATGGTGGGACCCACCATAGGGATCTAGGGTTTTCTAAGAATATATGATCACTATGAAATAAAAAAAATTATATTATTTCAGTTTAGAATAATTTGTATTGAATTTATTGACTAAATGAATTTACAAGTGTTAAATTAAACACGTGAAAAAATATTATACGAATGAATATTATATTAATATTCAAGGTTCATTTAATATTTTTGGGAATATAGAGTTAATTTAATGGTTTTGTTGTATCACGTAATATATAAATTATATTACAATAAAGTGATAAAAATATAAATGATATATATGACTCAGTAAAGCAGCTATAGGATGTCATTTATAGTGGGTAATAAATATTCAAGGGTCGAGAGCCATTTGTAGGTATTTTAGAGCCTCTCTATAAAAGGAGGAGGATACTTTCATGTTTACTACTATTCATTGCACAACTATTGAGAGTTTTCTCTCCTCGCCTGCTTTTTTGAGAGAGAAGCAGAAGGTCTGAGATTCAAGATCGAGCTCTCCTTCACAGATTGAAGGAACGTTGATATGGCGATCATCTAGACATCAAAGGTGTTGTTGGATTACCATGATATCACCTGGAATTTGATAATTGATCCTCTTGGAGGATTTTGAAGAATGTGTGGATGATCTAGAGGGAATATTCTTCAGTTCCTTTGAACAATAATCCCCAGTGATGAATAGGTGATGAACAATCGATGATCGCAGCTTTATATTGAATAAGGTATTCTTCATATTATTTTCATGCTTAAAAATTCACCATGTGAGATCCTTGGGATTTTAATGGGGATGCACTTCACCGGTTATGATGTATCTATATCGATCTATAATGAAAATTTTTAAGTTCCTAGCCCATCATCTTCAGTTGTGTGCCCTAGTACCTTTAATAATTATTTAGGAAATGCCAAGATCTTTGTACCTTTACTATCCCTCACACTATAGGAGAAATGAGTTTTTCAAATTCATTGTGTGATATGAGAGCATCAATTAATGTAATGACTTACTCAGTTTATTCTTCCCTATATATAAGATATCGCAAACCCAGTTGAGTGTAAGGGTGTAATTTCAGCACGGGCCTGCCCTATAAAAAATCAGCCAACTGACCACTATTCGGGCCAGGTCGGGCTGGCCCGAACAACCCCATGAGGTGACCCGAGCCCGACCTTGGGCCGGCCTAAACAATCGAACCGGGCTTTTTTGGGCTAGGCTAGTCTTTTTCGAGTCGGGACATGGTGGGCTTTTATTATTTTCAAAATAATTATTTGTTTTAAAACTTTTTATTTAAATATTTTTTAACATTTTTTTAAAACATTTTTTTATATTTATTTTTAAATGCATATTTTTTGTAAAAAAAATTATTTTATTTTTATTAACATTTTAGAGTGGGTGGATATGTTATTTTTTTGTCTAAATAGATTTATATATTTTGATTCTAAATATATTATGTGTATATTGTAAAAAAATTAATGAGGGGTGCGCAGTAGTGGGTGAGTTAAAAACATTGTTATTTAAACATTTTTTTAACATTTATTTAAAACATTTTTTTACATTTATTTTTTTAACTTATTTATATTTTTTAAGCGTTTGTCAATTTTTTTATTTAAGCATTTTTATTTAAACTGTTTTTTAACATTTGTTTAAAACATTTTTTTACATTTATTTTTAAATGATTAATTTAAAATGTTTTTTAATTTTTTTAAACTCATGCTTTTTATAATTATTTTTTTAAAACATTTAACTTTTTTCATATTTTAATGTAAATTTTTTTTTAAGTGTTTGTTTTAAAAAAATTAATTTCAATGTTTGTTTTAAAAACTTTTTTAAAACATTTATTTAAAACATTTTTATTTAAACCATTTTTTAACACTTTTTTAAAACACTTTTTACATTTATTTTTAAACGTTTAATTTAAAATGTTTTTTTTAATGCATGTTTTTTATATGTATTTTTTAAAACATTTAACATGTTTTATATAAAAATATTTTTTTATTAACATTTTAGAGTGGGTGGATATGTTATTTTTTCTAAATAGATTTATATATGTATGTGAATTTATATATATTATGTACAAATTGAAAAAAAAATAATGAGGGATTGGGGGGTGCGCGGTAGTGGGTGGGTTTATAGCATTGTTATTTAAACGTTTTTTTATCATTTATTTAAACCATTTTTTTACATTTATTTTTTAACTTATTTATGAAAAGTATTTTTAAGTTTTTTTTAATTTAAAACATTTTTTTAAGTGCATGTTTTTTATATGTATTTTTATTAAATGTTAAACATTTTTTTGTAAAAATGTTTATTTTCTATTTTATTGACATTTTAAAGTGGGAGGATATATTATTATTTTTCTAAATAGATTTATATATGTGAATATATATATATTATGTGAAAATAAATAATGATAAGTTGGGGGTGTGGAGCAGTGGGTGAGTTAATTTTCTAAATAGATTTATATATGTATATATAATATAGGCAAGTTTCATCAAATTAAAAAAATAATAAGGTTGGGGGTGTGCGAACATCATTGGGTGAGTAGTTATTTTTTTTCTTAATATATAATAAGTTATTTTATATATATATAATGTGAAATTATTGATATATATAAATATATAATATGAGAAATTTGTAAAAAATAATTAGGGGGTGGGGGTGGGGGGGGTGGGGGTGGGGGTGGGCGGGTGGGCGGGTGAATTTTTTTTCTAAATAGATTTATATATAATTATTCAAGTTGTAACATACTTAAAAAAATTAATTAGGTTGGGGGGATTGCACGAACATCATTAGGTGAGTGTGTTATATTTTTGTTAATATAAAATAAGTTATTATATATATAGTATTAAATCATTGATATATATATATATATTATTAATAGCTTTGTTTATATATATATTATATTAAATCATATATATATATATATATATATATATATATTATTAATAGATTTTTAAAATCCACACTTAATTGATATATACTATTAATAGATTTATATATGTATATTATTAATGGATTTATATATATATATAATATGAAAGTTTCATCATATTTAAAAAAAATTAATGAGGTTGGGGGGTGTACGTGAAGATCATTCGGTGAGTGTGTGATTTTCTTTTTAATATATAATTAGTTATTATATATATATATATAATGTTAAATTATGGATATATATAAATATATAATATGAGAAAATTGTAAAAATAATAATTAGGGGTTTGTGGGGTGTGTCGTAGTGGGTGGGTTAATTTTTTTTCTAAATAGATTTATATATGTGTTGTATATATAATATATACAAGTTGAAATATACTTAAAAAAATTAAGGAGGTTGAAGGACATGCACGGACATCATTAGGTGAGTGTGTTATTTTTTTATTAATATACAACAAGTTATTATATATATATAATATTAAATCATTGATATATATATATATATTATTAAATCATATATATATATATTATTAATGGATTTTTAAAATCCACACTTAATTGATATATATTATTAATGGATTTGTTTATATATATACATTATTATATATATTTATATATCGTTGTATATATTATATATATACACACACACACACATTATAATTATATATAATAATAATTATATGTATATATATACATAATTATATATATATTATATATTATTTTTTGTTAATATATAATGATATATATATATATATACAGTCTGGTGATAAAATAACAGGAGCAGCCTTGGATGCTTGAGGTAGTGGGATCGAATCTCTCTACCTGCAGTTTCCCGTTAATTTTTTTACAGTAGACGGGCTGGGCTTCACACGGGCCAATAGGGCGGGCTTTTTCGGGCCAGACCGGCCTGGATTGCGAGCCTTCTTGAATAGGTCGAGGCCTGACCCGATGAAGCTACGGCCCAAGCCCGGCCTGGCCCGACATGGGCTTTGTTGGGCTGGGTCGCTTGGGCTTTCGAGTCGGGCCTATCAGGCCAAAATTATACCCTTAGTTGAGTGGTTTAATAACTTTCTAACTAAACCACTTCCAACCCAATTGGAGTTATAGAGGATGTTATAGTAAGCGTGAAAGGATTCTCGTGCCCTAGTGATTTTTACATCCTAAACATGGAAGAAGAACAAGGTAAATCACATTCCCTGGTTATCTTAGGTAGTTTATTTCTCAAGTCTATTAAGATAATAATAAATGTTAATAAAGGAAATCTTTCAATGATTTTTAGAGAATAGACAGTGAACTTTAACATTCCTGATTCAATGAAATACCCCCCTTAACGAGCAATCTATGTTTAAATTTAATCATTTTGAATTGATTTTTTGTTTTAAAGAATCAATTGAGATCTTTGATAAGATAATTTTATTATGATAATCCCTATAAACACTTTTATGATGAATCTAATTTTGAAAATTAAATTAATCTAGAATATGTGTTATATGCTAAATAGTTTAAAGAAGTTAGTGATGAATATTTTGATGATTTACTCAAAACTACCACTTACACTTCTATGTTACATGTTCAGGCTACAAGAATGGATAATACTGATTTGAAAATATCATTAAAAAATCCCCTTTAATTGAGATTAAATCCACTACCCTCAAAACTAGAGGATGTTTTTCTTGAAAAGAATGAGAATTTTTTTGTCATACTCTCAAACAATTTATAGACTAATAAGGAACACCAAAAAATGTCCACTATAAAACAAAAATTTAGGGTAATAGGTAGGACCATATTGGATATCCTAGTGATTTTACCTACCACCATTATACAACAAATTTTTTTTAGAGAATGAGCCCAAACCCATGTGAAAACCCCAAAGGAGGCTCAAATCGACCCTCATAGAAGCTGTAAGAATAGAAGTAGAAATAATTTTAGGATCTACAATCATATACCCCATATCAGAATCCTAATGGGCAATTCCTATTAAAATTGTCTCAAAGAAATTTGGACACATAATTGTAAAAAATGATAATAATGAGTTAGTACCCATAAGGATTTAGAATAGTTGGAGAGTTTGTATTGACTATAGGAAATTGAATCAAGTGATGAAAAAGTTCCACTTACCCATTCCTTTTATAGAAAAAATATTAGAGAGTCTAGTTTTGAAGGTTCACCACTATTTCCTTGATATATCTTCTAGGTATTTATAGGTTCCAATAGCTCCATAAGACCAAGACAAGACCACATTCACTTGTCCCTTCAGTAAGTTTGCTTACTGAAGGATTCCCTTTGGGATTTTCAATTCTCCAAGTACCTTTCAACATTGCATGATAATCATCATTTCAGACTTGATTTGGATCTTCTTAGAGGTATTCCTTGGAGATTTTACTAAATATGGAACAAGTTTTAAAACTTTTCTTGAAAGTGTGAAAAAAAGAGTTTTAAAATGCATTGAGGAAAATATGGTTTTAAAAATTGAAAAATTTAATTTCAATATGGAGAAAAGAAATTTTTAGGCCACATAGTTTCTAAATATGGGATCAAAGTGGATAAGGAAAAAATTGAAATTATTTATACACTTCCTTACCCTTCCATTATGAGACACACTAGATCTTTTTTAGAATATGATGTATTTTACAGAATGTTTATTGGGGAATTTAGTAAGCTCTCTTTACACATAAATAACATACTCAAGGAGAATGAATTTGTATTTGATGATTCATACTGTATGGATTTTGATAAGATCAAGGAAAGCTTAACCCCAACCCCCATAATCTTCCCACCTAACTATAATAGTCCCTTTGAGATACTATATTATGTCTCAAATAATGTTGTAGGATAAGTGTTATCCAAGAAAGGTGATGGTCACCCACAATATTTATCCCACACTTCACAAAACCTAGACATAGCCTAAATAAATTACACAATAATAGAGAAGGTTTTTTTGACAATTTTTGTTACTTTGGAAAACTTTTGGTCTTACCCATTAGGAAGTAAAGTAAATATTTCATGTAGAACTAATATATTTGATCAATAAAGATGGATAAAAGTTAAGACTAGTGTGTTGGATGTTTTTGTTGTACAAGTTTGACTTAGAGGTCAATGAAAGTAAGGGCTGTGAAAATCTGGGTATTGAACACATGAGTATATTTCGACACAATATTGAGGTAGAACCATCAACTAATACAAACCTGGATGAATCCTTCCCTGGAGAAATTTTATAATGTCACCTAATTTACTTGGTATGAAAATTTTGTCAATTATCCAACCACATCAAAGGAACCTCATTTATTTATTAATCATCGAACTTTTAAATTATAATTTGAGATAGAATTTTATGTCTAGGAAGATCCATATTTAGGGAATAGTTGTAATGACCAAGTGATTTTTATATGTATCAATAATAAATAAATTAAATATATTCTTTCTTTTTACCATAAAATAGAATTTTAGGTCACTTTGGACCTTAAAGAACAGCTATAAAATTGTTAGAGGCTAGTTTATTTTGAAACTCAATTTTTAAAGACTAGCATAAATTCTATAAAGCATGCCAAAATTATTTAGTTATGAAGGTGTAAAAATTAATCAATTTTAACAGAAGCAAAGAAGTCAATAAATGGAATAAAAATACATAAATCACATCTGACTCTCCTTCCCTTCCAATTTCCTCTTAACCAGTATATTTTCTTTCTTTGGTTTATTCCTCTTTAGAGAGAGTTCCCCACATGTCCCCATTCACAACCAAATACACTCAAGGAAACAAAACCAAATACTATGACATAAGGATTAATAAGAATGGATTTTTAATAATTCATAGAAAAATATTCAAGCATATTATCTTAGAATATAGAAGAAGCGTTTAAAAATACCTTACCCCAACTGAAGATTTAACATCCACTACACAATAAAAAATAAGTTTATAATGGATAAAAGTATCAAAACACATGATAGCAACCTCTATTAACCTAAAACAAAATGATCCCCTATCAAAACAAAATCCAAACCGCTTCACAACCCCTCCATGATGAAGGAATGGGGAGAGAACCAAGAATAAGAAGGAATAAAATCACCTCAAACGAAAGGATTTTAATTTCAAAAAGTTAATTACAAAGAGATATTAAAGGGGTATAAAATATATCAAAGTATATGTATTTAATAACCTAAGTTTTGTCATAAATTTATGAAATAATAATAAATTATAGGGAAATTAAATTTATACAGGTTTTGAAAAATCATAAAATCAAGGCATAACATGTATGGACACACTACAGTGGGGTTAAGTCCATTGAATATCTAAAAATCATGTCATGTTTTTAATATATATTTCCCTCATTAAATCATATTTAACCACTTTGTTGTTATACTCAAGGAAATACCATGATGCAATTACTATCACCATGTTGTAGCGTCTAAATTCTCGAAATTCTCAAAGGTCCATGAACCAAAATCACAACGCGAGCTATATAACATGGTGTAATGACACTAAAAATGATATAACCACAAAAATATACCCTCAAAACTCTACATTGTAACTACCAAGACCACACCATGGTGTCCACTTGAGAAAAATGAAACAAAACCAAAAACCCATCCCATGCCACAACTGAAACTATGACATCACAACTTGGGTATCACTCAAAGGTGCTCTGATCTGGTGGGCCACATGGCCTCAAGCACACCTCCCCAAATTCCAGAGGCTTCCAAATAGAAGTTAGGGCCTAGGGTGTGTTTGTGGGTAGATTATTCCCTCATGTTAGAGAGGATCACAATAGGTATATAATAAATATATAAATAGCAGAAACATATCAATAATAGAAAGGGCAGCAGAAACACGTATAAAAATCCAAAAACTAAATAATAATTAAAATATAGAAATTAAATCATATAAAAAATATGATTTTTGGTGCCGAAATATGCAACATGGTAATAATCGAGGAATACATGGCTAGTTCAGAGTAAATATAATCCAAAACAACCCAAAACCCTCAATTGAAGTTTGTTTCATGAAGCCCTTCCACTTCACGAACAACTAGAGCTCACGAAGCACCTTGGATGAGAAGTCACCTTCATGAACATGTGAAGTCATGATTATGTTCCTTCATGAGTATAATAGTGCTTCTTGACTGCACGAATGATTTATAGCGTTCCTTCATTAGTATGATATATCCACATGCATTCGTGAAGCTCAAAAATTCTTCACGAACCACTTCCAATATCCATTAAACCCCTTTTCCTATAAGTACCCATTTAATAAAATATTTTAGGAATGGTAACCCGACCTTTCAACTTCTGAATTTATTCTAACTCATGAACCTCTTAAGAATCATGAACTAGACCAAAAATGGATCATCCAAGGTACTTGGGATTTGTGAAACCCCCTTTAATGTGTTCTTGAAAGCCTCCACCCTAGGTGGAGATGCCTTTTGCAAAGGCTTATGCCCTTCATGAAGGAATATATCCTTATGAAGAACTGGAGGCTTCAAGAATAATTCAGCCTTCACAAATCACTCCTCTCATGAACTAGGACTTCATTCTGAGGCAGGTGAACCATGCTTCGCAAAGCCTACTGCTTCACAAAGCCCCTAACCTCCAAAAAGAACCTGATCTATGTGAATCACCTCTCCACAAGGCCATTATATTTATGAAACCTATCTCTTTGGCCTCTATATGTTTTCTCCATTCTTTTGATACCTCTTTATGAAGGTTAAGTTCCCATATCCCCCACACCCATCCAAGATCAGTTCAGCCACACCTCGAGTCCCTATGTGACATGTGCCACCAATTCATGTGGGACACTCAACTTCAAGTGTGGCCCGAGATACCCACATACATTTTTCTTTTGATAATAGGTAATCTAATTCTTATTGCTTCTCAACATAGGCACATTAACGTGGACCTTGTGATAGACCACTCCTCCCCATTATTATACACTAGAATTGAAAAATCAATTCCCCAACCAGAGGCATATGAGCAGTAGTTGTGTAAGGCCAAGGGGTAAGGAGTTAGTCCCCCATATCTGATGTCATGAACCAACCCAAGTCAACCCTAAACCAATCAACTGATCTGATTTGAGATAAGGCTTGAAGGGAATTCATGATCCCCATGGGCTGGAAACTAGTGGAAGGCATCATCAAAGTAACCAAGGGAGAAATTTCTCTCAAAATAAATAGATAAAATAAACAGCTAAAAGATAAAAAAAGCATCCCAAATATATATAAATAATCAACTGAATATCATATACAAAAAAAATGAAAATACAACAACTAAAAAACAAAAACCCAATTGAGAATGATGACCAAAACACCTCCATGTGACCCTGAGGGTCACTCTTTGATACCAAAACCAACTATCACCCATGATGATCGAAACCAAGCTGAGACCTACACCACAAACTAAAAATAAGAAAGAACTATAGGTGTGAGTATTAAAACTCAGTAGTCATTCCTAAAAAAATCTAGTCCCAATTCACTTCCTTTAAAATAAAATAAACATCAACATCAATTTTTAAATACAATATATAAAAAGTAATCTTTTTCCACATGTTTTCATATTTAAAACCAAAAACGGTCCATTTCCCCTTTTTATCATTCAAAATCACACTTTTTCCAAGGAGGAACCATATGAATTTTAAAAGGAAAAATTTAACATCCCGTTTAGAAGAGAGAAAGAGTGTAAAACATTTCCAAAAAAAATTTCTATAAACATTTGAAAACATTTTATCATTATTGGCATAAAGACAAACCACTTAAGAAGTAACCACGAAAATCATACAACAAGGGAAATGGTAAAATATCACATAGGAGAATCTAAACAATAGTGTGTCACAATCATTTGAAACAGAAAACTAAGTGCCAATAGACATTGGTGAACCTATGAGCTCATGAATAATCCAAAACATACTAATATATGTTGAATCATCTCTAAAATCATGCCTCACTCAATGATATCAATAACTCCCTCAAACTCTCATCCATCCCCTACATGGTACAAACCGAGGGGAACAATCCCATAGTAATAAAACTAAATATATCCCCCTGTTATGGGCTACTATCCAGTGCATAACCTAATCTACTGTAGCAATCATTCTTAGAAAATTCACTCACTATGCTATGTTTCCATTTCAAGATGTAAAATAGGGTGAACCAATCGATTCCAACCAAGAATACAATAACATGCAAATATATAATAATAATTCACACAATAGGCATCACTTGATTCAGCCCAAGGACTAATATCTTTCCATAACAAATAGATCCCAAATGAGTATCCACCAAGGATCTCCCATTCCACACAAAGTAAATGGGTCATCAGGATTCCACATTGAGTATGTCCCACCCATTCAACATAAACTTGGAAAGGTAATTATCCAAGTAGAGTTTTCGTGATAAATAATTTCACCATTTTCACAAAAGTGTCAAACATGACATCAATCATTCATTAAGAAACCATCACTTTTTCAAAGAACCAAAACCACCTTTACAAAACGGGGTACAAATAAACCATTTTTCAATTCACAATCATTTATAAAATACCACTTGAACACTCAAATCACATTTTCAAGCCAAATCCATTTTCATCCAAATGATAAACGAGCCATTAACCACCATCACATGTCAAACCATTTTTAAAATCCAAATGCACACTTCTTTTAAAAACAAAACCACTTGGGAAACCCATTAAAGGATCCCAAATCATAATTTCATATATCACAAATATATTCACAAATACAACCCATTATTTAGATATCACAAATCACTTTCAAAATTCAACTTGGTATTTCATTGAACATTCGGTGTGAAGCATTCAACAAAACAATTCCATTTATCACAAAATAATGAGTAAGTCACCACTTTTCACACACACAAAATATTTAAAAGATCACACATCACTATTATATATTCAAGGAAGGTGAAAAAATCAAGAAACTAATTATTCTTAAATTAAAAATGTAATTTCAAGGGAAACCTACCTCAATATCATGGTGCTTCCACAATGCGCACCCAAAACCACCTCATGAAGGCACAAGGAAGCAATAAAAACTATAAGGAACCATAAACACACAAAACCACCCAACATAAATCAAGGGAAAAATGAACCCTAGACCCACCTAACCAATAAATAATTACATCTATATGATTCATGGTTTTCTCTAACTGTGCTCTAAGAGAAAAACACAATGAAACTCAAAATTCAAAACCACCACACCTAAAAATTGACCCAAAAAGCCAATGACAAAAAAATAAACCTAATTATAGGTCAAATATAAAAAATCTGGGTGTGAAAATTCTCCCCACCATTAAAACTTTATTCCCTTTAAAAGTCACAACATCTTACTTTTGATCGATCAAAGAATAAGGATCCCATAATCATGTGATCCAAACCCTTAAACCATGAACATCTCAACCACCTCCAAATGAAAATCGTGCATCTTGACTGAAAAAAATCAAGGAACTCAAACCATTTCCTAAAAAATGATGGGAAAACTCAAGATACAATCTCCACAACCATGCTTCGAAAAAAACCATTGGGAATACTCCAAAAAACTCCCAATGTTTACCCAAACCAAAAAGAACTTAAAATTAGATAACTTAAAAAAGAAACCATTTTCTACCAGATAGCATCTGAAACCAAACTAAAATCTCAAAAAGGGATTCCAAAATGAACTCCCCGCCATTATAAAATAAATAGCACCAATTTATCATAGGATAAATCTCAATGAGACCCACAGTGGGTCTCCCCACCATTTATGAACCGAACAACACGGGAAACCCGACACGATCCAACTTGGAAACTTTCCCCCACACCAATCAATAAAACCCCACAAAAAGGGGGGGAAAGATCTGAAATAGGAAACCTTAAACTATCTCCATTCCCACACTGAATAAAAAAGTTAGAACAAGGTCCCTTGCAACCCTGGGATTCTTGACTATACGCCAGATTCACTCTGGGGCCTATGGTTGGAGCCCTGATGTTTAATGAATATACTGCCACATAGTTGGGAGCTGAAGATCCCTAGTTGTAACTCCTTATTTTAAATAAAATTGGGGTTTTAAAAGATACACAATCAAACTTTTCCACATTAGATGAAAAAAAAAGAAACAAGACACAAAACAGAATGCACCTCCACTCGTGAGGGAAATAATTTAGAACTTTTGAAAGATAAATGCACTTCCATTATAATAGGAGTTCTCAGAAAATTCCTCAACATCCACTTTTACAATTTAAAGAGAACAAAACACCTTAAAAACCACCAGGAACAACTGCCACAATATAAAGAAACACTACAATAGAAAGGGACTTTAAACTGAGCCCCAACAACACTCTACTCTTTTGAAATGTCTCCACATCACTTCCTGAAAACACCCCAACAAAAATGCTATAAGTGACCTATGAATTCACAAACATGAAAGTTATTAGGATCATTCAAACATGATGACTACTTATGATATGGCATTCTAAACTGATGACATGTCATGATCCTATGATTATAAGAAGTTGAAGAAAGATCAAGAGGTCTTTTAATTTCATTAACAGAACCAACAGCCTTAGGTTTATTCCCCATTTCATTAATTAAATTCCCTTAATCACTTTTAGAGATTAGAGGAAGAAAATATACCTAAAGAACTCTTGATAGCACAACCTCAACATAAATAGCTTGCCTCACCACAATGGAAAAGGAAGTTAAATCGAACTATGACACCTTAAACTGCATATCAAAATGAAATCCATACTCAAAATGTTGAGCCTTCAAAAAATAATATGTGGCCCACTCTGAAGTGTAAGGAATAAGATGAAAAAAATGATGGAATTACTCCAACACTGATCCATCACCTTTATGTAAACAGCACATCTCCATCCCCTTTCTCACCTTTACTATCACAGAGAGATATTGATGGGTAAACTAAGCCTTAAAGAACTCCTAGGTGAGATATTACCTAGGATTGTTTCAAGAGACCGAATTCCACCACTTCTAGTTTGGTCCTTCAAGAATGAAGGTAACAAAATTCACCTTTAATGACTCAGGAAAATCAAGGCTTCTACTTCGAGAGGATTCAATTAACCATAAAAGATAGTTGGATCTAACTTACGAAACTCAAGAAGGAAATCCTTAGGTTGATCAACTATAGGATCTTCCGATGATGAACCACCCATGTCCACACTTTGAATATCCATAAAATCTTTATGGGGGAGAATACTAACCAACAAGAAAACCAAGAGCTCGATTAAAACCAACTCACCAACAAGAGTTTCCAAACTCAAACACCACATAAGCAACATACCCAATACATTGTTAAAATTATCCACACAACCATTGGCTATAAAAACATCAAAATTTTCCTCTTAAAAATATGTTTGAAAAGAAAAAAAACTTGGTGGATTTTTATACTCACTGATGGTATTCCATAGAGCCTCACACATGCACATTCCCATGCCAACCCGAGAACCCATCAAATTATGCCAATCCAGGCACTCATCTTACTACTTATCCACACATATCATGCATGTGAGCACCCATAAAAACAAAAAAGGTAAAAAAATTCCCATATTCCAAAAAAACATTCCACCCAAGTTTTCACACTTTCAATCCTCTTCTCATTTAAAAATTCACAAATATTTTCAAAATACCACTAACCATTCAATAAACATCCATTTTCAATCTCCACACTTCAAACCATTTCAAAATAAAAATTTCATTAGTCCCATTAAAAAAAATTCAACAACTCAAAAAATCTCATTCCATTGAAAATAATTTGATTAAAACTCATTCATTCTCATTTAAAACAAATTTTCCAAAACAAACTTCAACTTTCAATCAATTGATTTCAATAAACCCCAAGCTTTGATTATAAAAAACCAATCTCGTTAAACCATTATCATTTTATCCTAAAGGTTCATTTTATAAAATCCATTTTTTAAAAGTCTTCCTCAAAGTTAATTCAGAAAATCCATTTTCCATTTTCCCAAAACTAAACCATTATTGCTAAAAATTATGTTTTCACAATTCCAAATCAAGAGTTACCAAAAAAATTCAAAATCAAAAGGAAATCAAAGAAACTCACAAGGGGAAACTAGTTTTTATGGTTCAATTGGCCATATGGTTGGTGTCCATATGCCAATCGCACCAATATCACAGAGAGTGTTCTAGGACCATGTCTTTGGATCCACATGGATTTCCAGGCCCTTCGAGCTTATTGAGACCAGTGACCCAACTCTATTTTTATTTCCCAAACAAAAAACAACCACAATAACCAAAGAAAACAAAAGAAACCCAAATTCCCATGGAAACTCAAGGTTTGGTCTAGAAAGTGTTGTCCATACACTCATCTAGAAATTCACCCCAAGATCTGATAGTCCTACACCATATACCTTGACATCCCAAATAATATAGGGTGATTTAAAAGATAGTTCCTATACAGAACTAGCCTCCTTTGATACTATTTCATCACAAACCAACCCGAGTCGACCCTAAACTGGTCACCCAAACCAATCCAAGACAAGGTCTGAATGGTGTTCTCAATCCCCATGGGATAATAACTAGTTCTAAGCATCATCAGAGTAACCAAGGGAATGATTTCACCCAAAATAAATAAATAAAATAAAATAGTGGAAATATAAATAGAGCATACCAAATATATATAAATAATCAACAAAACATCTTGTACAACAAAACTCGAAATAAAACAATTGGACAACAAAAACCCAACTGATAAATATGACCACAACCCATCCATGTGACCCCGAGGGTCACTCTCTAATACCAAAACTAACCATCACCCATGGTGATTGAAACCAAGCTAAGACCTGCACCACAAACTAATAACAATAAATAACTATAGGCAGGAGTATTAAAACTCAATAGGCGTGCCCAAAAAAATATAATCCCAATGAACTTACTTTAAAATAAAAGAAACATCAAATTCAAGTTTGAGATACAATATATAAAATTAATCGTTTTCCACATGTTTTCCACTTTAAAACCAAACATGGTCTATTTCCACTTTTTACCATTTAAAACCACACTCTTTTCCAAGGAGGAACTATATGAATTTTAAAAGGAAAAAAGGTAACATCCCATTTATAAGAGAGAAAGAGTGTAAAACATTTCCAAAAACCTTTTTTTGTAAACAATTGAAAACATTTTATCATTCTTAGCATAAAGCCAAACTACTCAAGAAGTAAAGCACAACAATCATGAAAGGGAAATGGTAAAATATCACATATGAGAATCTAACCAACAGCGTATCATAATAATTCACCATAGATAACTAAGTTCTAAAATACATAGGTGAACCTAAGAGATCATGAATAATAAAGAACATACTAATACATGTTGAATCATCCCAGAAAGCATGCCTTACTCGATGACATCAATAACACCCTCGCATGATTGGCCATCCCCTATATGGTACAGTCTAAGGGGAACTATCCCATAGTAATGAAACTCAATATATCCCCTATTATGGGCCACTGGCCAGTGTGTAACCCAAGCTAGTGCAACAATTGTTCTCAGAAAATTCACTCATTATGTTAGGTTCCCATGTAAAGATGTAAAATAGGGTGATCTAACCAATTCTAACTAATCATCCAATCACATGCACATATATAATAATAATTCACACAATAGACATCACCTGAGTCACCCTAAGGAATAATCTCTTTCCATAAAAAATAGATCCCAAAGGAGACCACACTAAGGATCTCCCATTCCACACAAAGTAAATGGGTTATGAGAAGTCCACAAAGAGGATGTACCACCCATTCAATATAAACTCAGAAAGATAATTATCAAAGGAGATTTTTTTGTGATAAACACATTCACCATTTTCACAAAAGTGTCAAATGGTACATCAAGCATTCTTTAAGAAACCGTCACTTTTTCAAAGAATCAAAACCAGATTTCCAAAAAGGGGTACAAATACATCATTTTTTATTTCAAAATCAATTATAAAATCCCACTTGAATGATAACATCACATTTTCAATCCAAATCCATTTTTATCAAAATTTTAAATGGTCCATTAACCACCATCACATGCCAAACAATTTTTAAAAGCCAAATACATACTTCTTTTAGATCCAAAACCACTTGGGAAACCCATTCAAGGAACCCAAAGCGTGGTTTAACATATCAAAAATATATTCACAAATCCAAACCATGCTTTAGATATCAAAAATCACTTTTAAAATCCAATTGGGCATTTCATCGAACACTTGGTGTGCAATATTCAACAAAACAATTCCATTTACCACAAAACAAGATATAAATCACCACTTTGAACACCGAAAAAATATTTCAAAGATCACAAATCACTATTATATATTTAAGTAATGTGTGAAAATAAATAAACCAAGGATTCTTAAATTAAAAAGTAAAGTGCAATGGAAACCTACCTCAATCTCACAGTGCTTCAATAACACACACCTGAAACCATATCACGAAGGCTCAAGGAAGAAATCACAACCACAAGGAACCTTAAACACATAAAAACTCCAACACAAATCAATGTAAACAAGAACCATAAATCCCCTTGACCAAGGAATAAATATTTCTCTAGGGAAAATTGAATAATAAAGAAGAGGGATGATAAGAGAGAAGATTACCTTGAGAAATCTATCCCAAAACTTAAAGAATTGACTTAAATATATAAAAATGGATAAAGGAGAGGCTTAAAGAACCAAGGATAATATTCCCTAGGGCTGTAAGAACCATAATTATAAATAAATGGGTGGATTGGGGCTAAAAATACCAAGAGGGAAAAAGAGTCATTTCACATTTTTAATGGCATGGTGTAGTTCGCATGGTTTGGTAAACCATGCGCCAACCAAGAAAAATGGTTTTACCATGAGATAGTGGATTACAACATGCTTTAAGAATGGTTTTACTAACCCTGTGTGGGTCATTCACCCTAAACTAGAAGCACACCAAAGATCACATGGTTTCCTGGGCAAGGATGCACAGTTTCCTCTAACCATGTACCAATTGTGCACCAAGAGAAAAACCCCCTGAAACTCAGAATTCAAGACTGTCACACCTAAAACTTGAGAAAAAAACCCCAAGTCCAAAAAAATAAACTAAATTAGAGGTTAAAGATAAAAATATGGTTGTGACATCTAAGTTTCATGATGTAAAACTGTCTAGTCTCAATGTCCTCAACACATGATGTTAAACTGTGTCATTACCATATGCAATAAGCACAAAATGCTCTATGTGTGAGTGGTATGGGATGGTATCCACACTACCTACTCTTATAGGGAATGAGATCTTCCTCACATATAATAATATCCTCCTTGGGAATCTTCAATGTGTAAGCCCCACATCATATCTCGTAGGCACTTCTTTCACGACACGAGTGTTAAGTCTATTAATTCCTCTTGTTTCTCACATCGAGCATGACTTATGTGGTCTTATAGGTTAGTGGTGATCATGAAATCCTCCCAATACTTCTTATGGGACTCCCATCTGGTATAAGAATCATTCTCCACCTTGAATGTGTCGCTCCTATGCATAATCCCCAACCACGCAAACACCATGGGAAGCTTCTATGAATAATCCCCAACCACATGATCCTATGGGCCTCATCCCTAGGTATAAGCCCTATACTATTCTAAACTATGTGTAATTTTATTCCAAACTAACTGGGATACATAGGATGTCTCTATGAGGTCCAAACCCAACATCCACATCCATCCTGGTTTTCTTCAGACCGCATACCTAGTAAGATCATTCCCCTTACTTGGTAGATCACATCTATTCCAGGCCCATCGGGTAGCTTTAATGCATAATCCCCACACCATCCCTCATCGACGCTTATTCTAAAACACGAGTGTCCTTATCACATGATGTTAAATTTCATGGATCAATCACGTCACATGACCTCAAACTGTGGTATCAAACTATGTGGGTTTTGATCCATGTCCTCTAATCAGGGTACGTAGGATGCCTCCATGAGGCTCATTACCGAAAAATGGTAAACTCAGGTTCTCCCTTATATGTATGTACCTCCCTGATCCACCTCAAGGGGTGTTATAATAAACCTTCATGAGGTAATATCTTTCCTTTATGGGACACATCTCCTAGATCTATCTCATGTGGAATTATGATCCATCCATCCTAGATTTTCTTCAAGGGGTGTTGTAGTTCACATATCCCAAATCTGTCTCAAGGGGAATCTCAAAGGGCGTTTTGATCCATCCATCCAAGATTATCTTCAAGGGGAATTATGGTTCACACCTCTCAGATTTGTCTTAAGGTGCATTCTGATCCATCTCTCCTAGATTTTCTTCAAGGGGTATTCTGGTTCACATATCCCAGATTCTTCTCAAGGGGAATTCTGATTCATCCATCCTAGATTTTTCACAAGGTTAATTTTGGTTCACACCTCCCGGATCCATCTCAAGGGGAGTTCTAATCCATCCATCCCAGATTTTCCTCAAGGGGTATTCTAGTTCATACCTCCCGGATCCATCTCAAGGGGCGTTTTGATCTATACATACCATATTTTCCTCAAGGGGCATTTGGATCCATCCATACCAGATTTAACTCAAAGGGAGTTATATTTCACACCTCCTAGATCTATATCATGGGGAGTTCTGATCCATCCATCCCAGATTTTATTTAATGGGCGTTTTGGTTCATACCTCCTTGATCTGTATCCATGGGGAATTCTGATCAACCTCTTCCCATCTTCGTAAGACATACAACTTGTGACCTGTCTCATGATACTAACTCATGTAAAGTAAGGGATGCCTGAGGTGAAATCCTTGTAAGATATATGTCCATGAAATAATCTACATCATGTAAATCATGGGATGCCTTAGGTGAAAGCCTTGGAAGATATACTCCCACAACATCAACTACCATGGGAATCCTGAGGTGAAATCCTTGAAATATATACACCCACAGTGTTAGATAACTCATGAAAATCATGGTATGTATTAGTTTAAAGCCATGGAAAATATACACCTTCAGAATTAGATACCTCATAATCAACATGAGATGCCTTGGGTTCCGTGCATAAGATGCCTCCATGAGATTACCTCCCAACAGGAATAATACAGGTGACCAATGTTCCCAGTGTTCAGACATGCCAAGGATACCTAATGTGACTACTCTCCTAACTGAAGGTTTATTCCTTGATCAGACAGAAACAATATCGATACAGAAGTAGTGTAATTAACCAACATCCACAAAGAGATGGAACCAAGAATTAGTTCCATGGACATGACTTAACTATATGAGGGAGATCAAAACTAGGCAATAAGTTCCAAGGATGAATCCATAGAAGGAGTAATTGGCATCCCATCATCCCATTTCGATCAAGGAGAAGACACCACCATTGAAAGTGATGAAAGTATCTTGCATTTGGTAATAGTGAATGCATGGTAGCAAGCATGCTAGTACACGTTAATGTGAAGGTGGTGGCTCAGGAGAAATTTTTTGTAAATAGAAATGTTGAACTGGATATGAAACTCTTCTCCTCAACATGGGGACTAGTAACATTCAATAAATCCACAGATTAGCATTTCACCGAGTCTAGATATCTATCATCGGGTCCCACCAAGAAAAAGTTGGGTCCAAAAAGGAACTCGATAGAAATTAGGGTAGTAAATGTTGAGAATTATTGGTCTAAAATATTATTAGTTTAGATCCTTCTCCACCTTTGGAATATTGGATTATTATGGGGAATTGGAAATCGATCTCCTTATACATGTACTGATAGATGAATCCACTTGCTTTGTAGGATCCCAAACAAAAAAAATAAACCACCAAACTTCTGCAGACATAGGGGCAGGACAAATGTTAATGTGGTGATCTCATACAACTCTACCTCTGCCACAACTTTCATTGCGACTATAGCTACCAGGAACCCATGCCCCATCTCACCCTCAAAAATTATATAGAGGAGGGTGATGGATACCCTCTTACATCAGTACAAGTAGAAGGGGGTCATTCTCACAAGGTACATGGATCTCTATGACTTGGAGGCTTCAATGCCTCGCCGACACTACCACCCCCAAGGGTTTCACAGGGATTCGCTCCTCCCCACATCAATAGAGATTCACTTCTGGAGCCTCTACCCAGAGTGAACCAATGACTCGTTCCCCTACTCCGAGGAGGTATGGGATTCTTGAGTCACCCTATCCATGACTACCACATGAGAGCCTCCAATGAGGTCTCCCACCAGGTCCTATCAGTACCATCAGTGACCCATCCCTTAGGACGAAGAGTGGGTGGACCTTAACCCTACTATGTCGGCCCTGATCTAGACCACCTAATGCCAACATCAGGAACAAGATCATGAAAATTCCCAATATGGTTAATTATATTCTACATCTCTGGTGTCCCATGACATTTCTGGTGCATTATGCAAAATCCTTTCCACCACGAAATAGATATATTTCATCATTCAGTTGGGATCGAGACCTCATCCACCCTGCAGGAAGTTTGGGTTGACTCTATAAATTGTTGGCACCACCAATAACTATCACAGGATGACCCATGATGATGATATGTAGCATGGGGGTCTTCCCTGTATCATCACCAACCCCAATGTAGGTCCTCTTGGCACCACTTACAACCAGCATGGAGGTATTCTCCATATTCCTGCTCCTCAGCACATAGGTCCTTCCTATGTCCATTTCGACCAACATGAGGACCTTCATCATGCTCCAACCCACCAGCGTGGAGGTTCTCCCTGTGAAAAAGACATATTTTTCCCTAAATATTCATCCAAGGGTAGAAGGGTGAATTCTCACCATTGCCGAGGAAGTCTTGGGAAAGGCCAAGTCATCATCGACCTCGTCGATCTTTCAAATTATAAGGATGAAGATTACTCAATAATGGATTATCCGCCCTTATTACTAGAGTCTAGGGAAGGAACCTTACAAGTGATATTTTCCATCCTAGAAGGTGAAGTCCATAGGATCCCTAGATCCCTCCATAGGTACATGTAGGTGGAGGAAGATTTGGACCCCTTCTAGGGGGTCGCGATGCAACTGTCTCTATAATTGCTTGTTTCCCTCTCCACCTATACCCAAGATCATGAATAAATATTATAAAATGGGATAGATGACAAACATATAGTTGATCCATCAATGAATGCAGTCTCCCTTGCACATGAGAAAGTGGCAGACACCCAATCCTATAAGGATGTGATGATGTAGTTGGTACCACCCTCAAGAGACAGCCCAACATTCAGCAAATAGGTAACTCACGCGGTAGCTCCTATGTCATCCAACCATCTACCACACCGTTCCATATCGGTACTTCCACCCATTTATTGGTCAGAACCTAATGAAACTGAGGCTGACCAAGAACATGAACCTACCTCTAAGCATGAAATCATGTAGGAAACTATGGATTCTAATGATTTGTTTTTCATGTTCTATCCAAATGAAACTTCCAACTTCGATATCCTGGATTCCCTCATCAAGGGTCAGGCTGCATGTTTTCGCTATACTATCTAGTAAATGTTGCACCATCTTCATGATTGTCAGTTAATCTACCAAAGAAGTCAGGATCACTTCGATGACATTTATTAGAAGTTCTGAATGGTCGAGTTGGCAGCACTCTTAATGGATTAGCGCCCTACGTCACATGGATACCATAAAACCCTCCAACAGAAATGCATCAAGTGCCTCATAGTACTCCAAAGAATCGTGGAAGAGGTATCTCCTCACATGTAGATCTAGGTATAGGGAAAGTACATTACTTAACACTTTAGATTTATCCTAAGAAATCATGACATACCCATTGATATTGAGGATTTGCCTCTAGGTATCATTATGGTAAACATGGTTATTCCCGAGTTGTCCAAGGACAGGGGGCACCGACCCAGGGTCCAATAGAGAAAACCCACTCCATAAGGTGGAACAATATCAGGTAGACCCTCATAAAGGTTTCCTCACTTTCCTGCAAAGGAAAAAAACTCAGCCTCAAATATCTCTCCATGTCATTTCCCTCTAGTCATAAAATCAAAAAGGGAAAGGGATATCTTGAACCCTCTGATCTGTCCAGTCTTGTATAGAAGACAGAGGTCAATCTCGTGGTTTTTCACCTTGCTCTAGCAGGTCATAGATTAGAAAAGGAACATCGATGAGCTCCTTACTGAGTAGTTCCTAGATTATGGTGCTCCTCAACGGAATCCCATTTATCCTCCTTTGGGGTAAACACAAGTATTACTCATCCATTTTCTCCCAGTTGATCCTAGTAATCATGTGCATCCCGATAGAGAAGAGGTGGGAGTGTATGGAAAGAGATCGTGATATGAGTCACTGAATCTACCCAAGCAGCATGATCACATTCCTAGGGACTTAGATCAGGCTGCTCCATGAGACGCCGAGCCTTGTTACCAAGTTGATGATCCTCTCAACACATTGGTGGTCAAGAATCCTCATTAAGACAAGGATCCTCGCTAGGATGATTTGATAGCCTCTCTCACCGCTCGCCTTGAATCCCTGGAAACATAATAGGTGGAAATCCTACTAGATGTAAATCCATACTCGACATGGATGGATGACATGTGAGCACCCCCAGAGTTTGGGAATCCTAGATTCACCCCCTTCAAAAGGACATGTAACCTACTACAATAATTTTCCCACTTCATCTCAAGGTGTGGACCCATGTTGGGAACCCCAGAGTAGCAGGAGGTTAAAAAACTATGATCCTTCATTCAAACATTGTAAGGACCTATGTTTTTCGGGTATAGATAGTTACCTATAGGTTCCATCACTAGTTTGGAAGACCATATTTGATAGTTCCTCTACTAGTTTAGCTCCACCACATACAAGAAAATCACCAAAAACCTCTTAAAGTGAAATAAAAATCCTAATGAGTGATTTGTGGATTTTTTTTTCAGGTAGAAATGAATCACACATTCACTCGACATGTCACTGATCCAATAGAATCTACTAATAGTTTTTTTTTAGAAATTTAAATACTGAGTTGGTCCCTACCCTCATCACTCTAGACTTCTTAGGTGGGTTATGGGATTTTTCTAATAGGGAGCTGTGTCTGGAGGAAGACTTATATCAAGTATGAACTCCCATTTCCTCTTCTATATCCTATGAGAAGAGCGTCCAAAGTAGAGACTATCTCCATAGTACCGAGCCTCTAGATTTGTTGGGCCCCCTGCCTAAAGAATCACACTGAGTGTAGTTTCCTCATCAGGAACCACCTCACCCAACACAGAATCGGTAGTTACCACCTCTACAAATGTATCCACCTATATGGGAGAATGTGGATGTAGCCCCTCATCAGGATTCAGCCCCCCGTTAGGGTCAGGCTCCCAAAACACCCTTTCTAGGAAGCAAACATCAAACCTATTTCTTCAAGGATGAATAGGTACCCAGTTATTTCCTAAATTCTCTAGATAAAGGTATTCTAAAGTTTTTAGAATATATGAGGCCCCAGGAAGTCGAATTCACTAACCACCCTGATCATTTCCCTTACCATAGGATCCTTAGACATACCATCAAGGAATTTTATGTGTTTAAGGATTGGATGTTGACTTCCCATAAGAATCCATCCTCTTAGTAGATCAGGCTATACCAAGTTAGAAGATTCATTTTGATGGTGACTCTTAGATCCCAACTGGTAGAAGGATCAATGATCCCAAGCTCAATAGAGTGGTACTCGAGATTTTCTTCATCACTTCTACACAAGACGTTCTACCTTACTCATTCCTACTATCACAAGGCTACAAAAATAGTGAGGTAGAGTATCAAGATCTCATTACTGGCCTCAATATGGATCTCTAGATTGATGTACCCCACTTTCATAAAAAGGGAGACTCTGAATTAGTCATAAAATAGATTAATGGTGACTATATCCTCATGAATCTAGAGCTTGTTCCCTTACTCGAGTGCACTCTCCAACTGATTGCCTAGTTCTCTTCTCAACTAGAAGTGACTCATGTCCCTCAATCGTAGAATGGTCGAGTTGATACCCTAGCTAGTCTAATCGTGTCTCTTATAGAGCATGTCCAAGATGACCTATTAATTCATACAACACATCAAATGGTCATCGCTCCCTTTATCCCAGATAATGATGATATACAGTAGGTAAACCATCTGATTGGTAGTGCTTTTATATCAGGACCCTTGGGTCCCCCCATGGAAGAAGAAACCTCCAATTAGATAGCTCCATTTGTTGATTATCTCCAACATGGAGTTCTCCCACTAGATTGAGTCGAGCGTAAAAGAATCTACCAGTGTGTAGCATAGTTCACCCCTATAGTGGGCCTAACCTTGAGTATACTCTCTAAAAATGAGGGTTTAATGGAATTATCCTCTTTTATATCCAAGAAGATGATATTACCTGAGTTATGTAAGAAGTTCATGCTAGGTATTGCGGTGCCCATTAGGAAGGATTAAAGATCTCTCATCATATTCAAAGGTTGGGATACTTCCTCCCTACCATGATCCAAAATTGTATCAAGTTTTCCAAGATTTATCACATGTATTAGATTCATGCCAACATTGTGCATCAACTGTCGGATCTCCTCCACACCACCAGGTATTCTTGTCCCTTTTTAGTATGGGGGATCGATGTTTGGGACTATATCCACCAGTAATATCTCCCCAGTGAAGATTCATTCTAACCATGATGAATTTATGCTCTAAGTGGGAAGAAGTGATTCCCCTTAAGGAAGTCAAGGCCCAATCTGTGATTGAATTTGTGGTATCCCGCGTCATCCACCAATTCAAAGTTCCTCACACCATTCTTGCTAAAAACAACACTGACTTTTGGGCTGCTGAGCTAAAGATATTGTAGACCAAGTATAGTATCTGATCTAACCATACTTCCCACTATCATGCGCAGGAAACTGGGAATATTGATCCATTCAAAAAGATGCTCTATAACATTTTGAAGAAGATGGTGGTCCAAAATAAGAAATGTTAGATGGAAAAGCTCCCAACACCCTCTGGTCTTACTGAACGATAACTCAAAATTCCACCCATGTGACTCTATATTCCCAGTTATATGGAATAGAGGCAGTACTTCCCATCGAGGTTCCTATTCCATCAATCTGGATAGATGTTTATGACCAGTAGACGCGGGAAAGAATGGCAGAAGTCTGTCTAGATAATCTAGAATCCCTCGTATAGAATAGGCTCCAGGACTTTCATAATCTAGAGAGGCATCAGAATAATATATAAAGGGTGTTCAACAAGAATGTTCACCTCCACTACTTTCTTTGGGGTGATACAGTTTTAGCCCTCTGTACACCAATGATATCTAGTAAGAAGTCACCAAAATTGGATCCCAAGTGGGAAGGACCTTAAATCATTCACAAGGTCTATTCCAATGGTATATACTCTTTGATCACCATGGATGGAGAGTGTATCACACCTCCTACTAATTCTAAGTTCCCCAAGCAGTACTTCACATATGGAATCCATGTCCTAGGAACACGATGTTAAACTAGGCATTTGGTCCAAACTCTATGACCTTAAAATAAGAGTCTCACCGGTTTGAGCTTTAATACCTTTAACTAATAGTCATCCTATGGTCCATATAACATGTCCTTAAACTATTTGAAAAAAGTTTTGATCTCCATGACCTTAAACTATGAATCTCAATCCAAGAATCACAACTTTAAACTGTGTGTGAGCCTTCTTGGGTAAGTGTGATGTGGAATGGGCCTCCTAGGCCCTCATTCACATCAGGATTGTCACTCTTCTAGGACACATATGCCCATTTTGGGAAGCCTCCTTTACTAGGTCTAAACTCCATGACCTTAAACTGAGAGTTTCAGTCCCAACATTATAACTTTAAACTATGTTTGAATCTACCTACGAATGTGTCATGCGATGAAGAACTCTTTGGTCCTTATTCACATTGGGTTACTCCTGTCATTCCACATATATCCATGTTGTTTGATATTCTCCCATCTTTGTAGGTGGGATTTTATCTAAGATGTGTCATGTGTCATTGGGCCTCCTTGGTCCTCATTCATATCACCGTACTACATAGACCCTTTTTGAGTTGTTCTCCCACATTATGGTTCAAACTTTATGACCTTAAACTAGGAGTTAATGTCCTCAAAGCACAATGCTAAATTGTGATCCTATGATGAAAAGGTTTAATATTCCTCTTAAACACATGAGTTATGGTGATTACCCCGTTTTAAATTGTGATTCCTTGTATGACTAGTATGAGATGGTCAAAAAAACTTACCCCATGTCTAAAACATGGGATTCCCCATAATAATCATGGGATTACTCGGTTCTCTCGTCAGAGAGGATTTCCCCCACTGGTGTTGGTCCTTTACCACACCATATTTTTAGAACTATGTGTGGATTGATTCCCATCCTCATGGAAGATGTAGCAATGCCTAGACATTTTATATTTGGGTCCAGTCGTAAAGTAATCAACTCTTCATCCCCTTGGCCTTGGTTTTGGTCCAAGACTTATGACCCTAAAGTGTGTTTCATTTTATCCTGGGTACTTGTGTGGTGTCGGTCCTCCTTGATCCTCATTCACTCTAGGTATTACCTCTTTCATGTTGCACAATAATCCTTAAAGAAAACACTCTTTATAGTCCTTACATCATGACTTTAAACTGATCACCCATTTAGTCTAACCAACATTACTTTAAACCATTTGACATGGTCCAGAACATATAACTGTAAATTTTGTACAACCAAATTTAGGATTAATTTATGTGGTGTAGGGCCTCCTTGGCTCATTCATGTCAGGTTACAACTCTTTCACCACACAAACATCCTCAGACACCCCTTTAGACATGGTCCATACCGTATGAACTTAAACTGTGTGAAGACACTCCCAAAACTACATGTGTCATGATTCCCATCCTCATGAGATATGTAGTGACACCTAGACCTTTTTTCTCAGGGACTAGCTATAGGTTTACCACCAGAACATCCATTATATTCACCCCAAAATCTCCCACAAGCCTTCTTCTAGATATAAGTCCCATTTAATTACCCTTACCCATTAATGAGAAAAGATTCTCTTATGAATTGATATAAGGAAGATGTGTCCTTAGTGCATGACGTTAAACTACAGTTTTACTCTGAATCAAGTTAGGATGCCTCATAACCAGTGTGATATGAACAAGTTACCTAGGAAAACCCGGGATGCCTCCTAAGGTGAGATGATGTGATACTCCCCATCCTAGATGGTTTGATCCAACTTTCTGATACTCCTAATAAACATGATAAAATTATCAATAGTGTGGAACCAGGGGTGTTGAATCCCACATGGACATTACCTCAATCCATATCCACACTCCAAGTCCTCGGTTTGATTTTCCATCATCCTTAAAATCTAAATGGGCCCCCCTAATGGAAATGGTATCTCACCAAGGCTCTCCTACCATCCTAGGATGATGCCTTGATGGATATATGGAAAAAATGGTGGATCCTATGCTTCTAACTTGGTCAACAATCGATTCTACATCTGCTCGCCCCATTCATGACTTATATAGTTGTGGTACCTATGTTTCAAATATGGTTAGCAGTTGATCCTTACCCATTGTACACCCTTTATCTGAACCCTAAAAGTATTTATTTACCTAATTTTCATCTCCTTATGTATTGATGTAATTTTAACACCCATGGTGTCACCTTCTATGTTTATGTGCACGTCGAGAAAGAAAGTCAGTCATTGGGAAATTCTCAAACCTGAATCTTTTCTACCCTTGTTGTATGCTTCCACATGTTCATAAAATTCCTTCATCATTATTTGTTTATCACAGCTGAGCATGTCTCATGTGGGATTAGGAGTCTTGGCAGGAAATTTACCAATGTTTTCAAGTTGTTCGAAATCCATTTCTAAGCATTGTGACATTAAACTATGTGTGGGTTGTTCTCCCAGGAGTGTGTTGCGCAAAATAGACCTCCTTAGCCCTAATTCAAGTCAGTTTTTTCTTGTCAAATCACACATATCCATCTTGGAATACCCTCTTTTAGGTATAAACTTTATGCCCTTAAACTAAGAATCATTATTCTGTGCAGATCTACTTTAAATTATTTTCCTTGGTCCTTGACATACGACCATAAACCATGTGTAACATCCCATTCACATGAAATTAAACTGTGAGATGTGTCCTGATTAAATTATGTTAAATTTTACCATGCACCTTCATTGTATGATGTTAAATTGTGTGTCTATCATCCTCATTGTATGGTGTAAAGCTGCAATACATCCTAGTCCCTCACTTGAGAGTCCCTATCCTTCGTTGCTAGTAATCTACCACATCATTCATGTTTTCAACTATCGCTCAGCATATGAGATGAAGATCCCCTAGGAGGTGAGTTTGTCCTTTGATTAGACTGATACTCCTGCACCAATTTGCTTCAAGTTATAGTGGTATAATTACAATAGTGTTGGAATTCATTATAACAATCTATAACTCTATTTCCATGCTTTGTGTGCTCCTTATTTGGATCCTAATCCTCCTACATGTATGAAGAGACCCCCCCTAATGGAATGGTGTCTAGATAAGGCTCACCTAACATCTTGGGTATATTCCCCAAAAGACTTTTGATGACATTCCAAGACAAGTTTCGTGTTTGAACATGGTCAGTAGTTGACTCTCATTTTTATGTCTCCATTCTCAGCTAATGGTACGGATTATGTGTTTCAAACATGTTCAATAGCTATCTTATATCATCATGCCACTCTCCTTGTGTTATAGATATTACTCATTGTGATTCACACTTCCCCTTCACCTTCGTTCGGGTAGAATTCAACGCCCATGGAATTATACCACTCGTGCACTAGATCACGTTGGAAAAGAAATTTAGTTGTTATAAGAGAATCAACCTCTAGTCATATCCCTTATCAACCCAAATTCCCTTGGTGGTCATCCAACAATAGTAGACCCTGAGTGCTCAATGATTTCCTAACACTCTTATACAAAGAGAAATCACAGTCATCCCTCATTTCTCATAGTGATCATGACCCACATGAGCTTAGGGATTGGTTGTTAGTTGTCTTAAAAATATGATCAAATTAAGAAAATAAAACAAGTAAATATGTTAGATCATGAAAATTAGTTAAAACAGGGAAATATATTTTAGAGGGTTATCTACATATTGGAGCCTCTCCTATGTAAAATTTCACCTTTATAGGTCCACTTCAGCAATTGAGCACTCAAGAACGACCATCCTTTTCTTGGTGTACTCTATGATTCACTTCCATGCCAATAGGTATTCTCTCTCTTTATCAGCCTTATAGTGGAAACCTTCAATATTGATCCACTATTGGTCCTGCTCAGCCCGACACTCATCCTATGCCTTCTTGGCCTCTACCTTTTCAGTCTTGACTGCTTCTAGTTGAACCCTCAGACAGCTAATGATCTCAAAATGAGTTATAGTGATCATGGAATGCTCTTATGTCAACCCCTCTAGAAGTACAATTTCTTATTCATATTTCTAGAGTGCTTGGGATCTCTGGGTTTTGTGCTTCTTCCAGGACAGATCAAGCTCCTTCCATTCTGCACATGCCCTGTCGACGAGGAAATCCCTGGCTAGCATGTGAAGGTTTCTATATTTCACCACACTAGTCCCTATACTGACTATAAAATGGAAAATATATCTCACTCGTTGTGGTATTTCAGCTATCTGGATATGGGTGATAAAGTTATACATGTTCCTCCACACCTTGTGGTGGACAGCCTGGTTATCCTTAGCAACCTCTAGGCCAGAATCTTCAATATCTTAGGGTGGTGTAGGCTCATAAGGAGGGAAGACTTCCAGTATGGTATCACCTAGATCTTCTAGGTGTGACTCCTCAGGTGTGAGTGGATAGAGAACTATATCTAAAAGTGACTCCCCATTAGTCTCTCCACCTGTTGCAGAAGACTCTGCTGCACCTTATGGTATCGCATAGGTTGAAGGCATTGTCCCAACTTACTTAGCTACCCCTATTGGTGGAACAACCTCATCTTCCTCTCAGACAGCTGCCATTGATGTAAATTTTAGGGTAGGTGCACCCAATGAATCCTCCTTAGTCACCTCAACCACTGACGTTGTCTCCATTTCCCCTATCACAATTTCAACTCCAGTAACCGCCTCAGGTGGAACCTCTATGATCAGATCATCCATCATAGTTCCTTTGTCCAACCCTATTGTGGGTCCTATCTCAACCCCCTCCATTGAAGGAGTGGTATCAGTAGTCCCCTCCAATGGCACATCTAAAATTGGCCTAACCACCATGGCCTCTCCAGCCATCTCTGCTGGGAGAGAATCATTTTCTATCACCACCTCAACCTCAGGTGTAATTAATGCAAGTGTTGTCACTGATGGTTGAGTCCTAAGTTTCATTAAAACTTCCATTCCAAAATATATAATCGAATCATAGGAAAGAAATAAATTATTCAAATAGATGTAGGAGGAAAGTTACTTACATGAATTTTATACTTCAACTAGGTGTTCTTGAAGGTTTACTAGTATCCCCTTAGGTCGGTTTACTTTTACATCCACTACCCTAGTTAAAGGCGCCGATGGTTGGCTTCCTACTACTAAAACATTGAGAATGGACCCCATGTCCACCCATTCATGGGTTGAGGTCCCCTATCCATCTTTTTTCAAGTCCATATCGGACCTCTCCCTCCTCCATGCTTGATTCTTGTGCAAGTCAAAAAAAATATTTAAACAATAATTCTAAGTAATATGTTATATCCAAGGTATATAAGATCCAGATATTTAACCAATCAGTAGAAACTCTTCCTCCTATAATAGAGCCATGATAAGTATCACTTCCCCTAGAATCACTCAACTCCTTGGGTAAATGAGCACACACAACCAGTCCAACTACTGATAGTTTCAGGGGAGAGGTTTTGTCCAGCAACACTTTCACCCGGTTGGTCAGCGGATACCCAGTGACCTGAGAATGCACTAGGTCCACCAACTCTACCACATATTTCTTCCCCTCATCCCAATACACAATTAAACTAGATTTATAATGACCAATACCAATGAGGTATATCTCATACCTATTGAGATGCTTTCACATTACATGAGTGTTGGTTAACTACATTTAAGTGTCCCAGTTGTCCCACGATTTGGGAAATACGGAATTGTTGGTAATTTCCATGTGGCATAACAAATTTGTAGGAGCCTAGAAAATTGTCATAGGGTCCACCCTAAATAGATCCCCTTATTTATTAATTCTCTTTCCCAATGATGTTGGTCATGTTACTACTACTCAAGTCCCTTCACTTATTGCCTGTCCAGGATCACAAACTACTGGACCAGTGTAGCTATCCTATCCACTAGACCACCTCTACTTCCATGTCTCCCTCTAACCACTATTTTGTCTCATCCCTATGGTTTATTGACCACCCCTCCACTGGATCGGGTGGCCAGCTACCTCAATGTAACCCAGGGATGCGCTCACCCAACTCTACGCATAATTGTGAGTAAGCCCATATACAGCAGTCGGTGGTGGAAACTCATTCTGAATATTTCCATCTTCACACATGAACATGTGCTATAACTTCCTCATCACTAAAGGGTGACACTCATGATACACCTCTGAGTATGCCTTCAGGGTCAATCTCTACAGACACCTGAATTGCCTTACGAATCAGCGTGGATTGTATGACTCACAAACTGGCTCATAATCGAACCTTAATATAAGTACCCCCACATAAAAAACCTAGAAGGTATGATCTATGCTACATGTTCCTTTCAGTTTTATTAGTCACCACCCCCATCGATAGGGGAACAGATGAAATATGAAGTGCTCTGCCAACCCAACTTTCTTCATCACTTCTCCCAGACCCATCTTGAATGGGAGACTTCTTTAAATATTAATTATTTTTGGTCAAAAATTTGTTCAAGGAGGGGAAATGGGGTTTGGGTACCCATAGCCTTCCATATGTGAAACCACTTATCTATATAGAAAGTATAAAGTCTTGCACACATGCAGCGGTGTCTTCCCCTCGATGATGTGGTGAGGTACCTTATATAATTTTTCCAACACCAGGAGAAACAAATTCATGTGTATACCCATATCTATAATCTCCACCATTATGAATGTGATTGGTCACACCCACATGTTTTCATACCTCATAGGGATCATCCATACACAAATGAGCACCAAGATGAATCCCGCCAGCCTGACTGTGTGTTGAGCCTCAGACCTAACATTGTATCCTCACAGCTTCCACTTGCTTGCCTCCAGAATCTACCAGTAGGATCCCACATTTCCCTATTGGTATCCCCCAAGACATATGTGAGGCCTATTCGGTAACTTATTTGCTGGATTATCTCATTAAACTGGTTCTATCATTGGTTCATTCAAGAAATATTTGAACCACTGCTTGAAGGGACCATCCCTCATCCTCAGTATCTCTTCATCGATGTCCTTTACTAGATCCAGTAGTGCCTTCTCTAGAGTTTGAAGTTTCTCTTATTCTGCCCATAAATTCTCCAAAGAGAGGAAATATTCATTCATCTCCCCTAGGATTAGGATCCTGTAGATTTTTTAAAGGTCCCATAGGCTGATTCCAACCTCCCCATGATGGAAGTGGAATGTATTATTCCCCCAATGAACATTATCTCAACAGCTCGGGCATGATCTTCTATGGCTAGTAAACATGGAATTGTGAATCCCATGTTGGTTCATAAAGTCCTACCCACTTCAACTCTACCTCAAATTTATCTCAATACATGCCTACCTAGTGAGACTGGGACCACTCATCTATGAAGTTGTTTCCCTAGAGAAGATATCATCCGTTATTTCATCCCTTAATCGAATCCCACAAACCCTCCTTGATGATTGTTTGATGTTGTGGTGAGGATGAATCATCCTCTATCTTCTCACCATAAACATTGTTGATGTGGTTGTAGAGAATGTTAGCTATCAGTGGTTCTTGGTCATTCCAGATATGGCCTACATCAGCCCAATTCCACTAGTATTTCCTCGGTATGCCTCTAAACCAATAGGCTGGTTTTTCACTAGTCACCTCTAGGATAAAGACATCAAATCTCAAAATAAATACATAAAGTGGAATCATATTTCATAAGGGATATTCCTTTTGAGTTTTCAATAGTAGCACAAAAAGTGTTTCATGGTCCGAGGAACTTTAGACGCACTCCCCAATAATGATGTTGTTCTCCATGTCTTCCCTCCAAGTGGCATATATATTGACGTCCTAAGCATCCATTGGATTATGGACTTAAATATTTTATGAGTCTGGTTTGAAAATGATGTTTGAAAATTATTTTCACGATTATTGGTTCATGAGGATCTAGCTCTTAGGGCTCTCTTCTCAAATATACAGTTTGCAAAGTCTCGTTTACTAAGAAATGTTCATGGAGCCAAAATCCAAAATTCTAGTTTTCTAAAGTAGAATTTTCAAAGTATGTTTGTGGAGATGAAGAGCTTCGTGAAAAGAGAGTAAAAATATTTTCTTCGCATGAAGGTTTGGTGCACTTGAGCCCCCCCCCCCCCCCAATCCGCAATTTATAGGCATACGGTTTCCTGAGCTTCACAATGGACTTTGAGTCAGCGATCATCGTGAGTGAACATCATGAATGATCTTTGTGAAAGGGAGTGGATTACAAATTTTTAGTGATTCTCCCTTAGAATGCAACCCGCCTTTTTACCATTGTATCTCATTATTTGTGGAACATTTGTTGGCGCTAAAATACATTCCATGGGAATATTTGTGGAAGACACAACCGGTTCAAAGTAAATCTAATCCAAAACAACCCAAAAACCCTCTATAGAAATATGTTTCATGAAGCCCTTCCACTTCGCGAATAGCTGGAGATCACGAATCTCACCAACCTAGAAGTCCCCTTCATGAACATGCGAAGTCATGATGGTGTTCCTCTGTGAGTCTAACGGTGCTTTGCAACCGTGCGAATGATTGACGATGTTCCTTTGTGAGTCTCATAGAGCTTCACCCATTCACGAAGCTCAAAAATTCTTCATAAACTGCTTCCAATCTTCATGAGACCCTCTACCTATAAATACCCCTCTAGTATTCTATTTTAGGTGCGGTAACCCAACCATTCAACTTCTAAATTGCTCCCAACTCACAAACCTCCTAAGCATCACGAACTAAACCAAAAATGGATCATCCAAGGTATCTGGGCTTTACAAAACCCCCTTTAATGTGTTCTTGAAAGCCTCCACCCTAGGTAGAGATGCCTTTCACAAAGTCATATGCCCTTCACAAATGAAGAAGTCCTTGAGAGGCACTTGAGGCTTCATGAAGCATTAAGCCTTCATAAAGCACTCCTATCATGAACCAAGGCTTCATCCTGAGTTAAGGTAACCATGATTCATTAATCTGACTCTTTAATGAAGCCCCTGACCTCCACAAAGTACCTAAGCTTCATGAAGCACCTATCTACAAGTCCTTAAGATTTTCAAAACCTCTCTCCTAAGCATCTCCATGATGCCTCCCTTCTGTTGATATCTCTTTATTAAGGTTGAGTTCCCAGATCCCCCACACCCATACAAGATTTGTTCATCTACAACTCGAGTCCCTATGTGACATATTCCACCCATTCCTATGGCCCACTCCACTTCAAGTGTGGCCCGAGACTCCCACCTACCTTTTGCTTCTCAGTATAGGTACATTAATGCATGTTTCTTCTCAACATATCCATGCTAACATGTACCTCATGATTGACCACACCTCCTTATCATTATACCTTGGAATTACCAAATCCATATCCTACCCATAGGCATATGAGCAGTGGTTATGTAAGTCCAAGGGGTAAGGAGTGAGTCCCCCACATCTGAGATGCATGATGTAAAACTGCCTAGTACCAAGGTCCTCAAAACATGATGTTAAACCGTGTACTTAACCCTATGAAATAACTATAGGATGATCCATGTGTGATTGGAATGGAAATGTATCAACATTTCATACCATCAAAAGAAATGAGATCCTCCTCACATGGAATGATATCCTCCTCACATGGAATGACATCCTCCTCAGGCAGCTTTAATGAGTAATCCCCACATCATCTCTCATTGGCACTTATTTCATGAAACGAACGTCAGGTCTACTACTTCCTCTTATTTATCACACTGATCATGACTCAAGTGGTCTTAGAGGTTAATGGATATCATAAAATCCTAACAAACCATCCTATGGGCCTATTATTTGGTATAATCCCCATGCTACACCTTAAATGGTTTGATCCTATGGATAATCCCAAACCACACAAGCCCCATGGATAACTTCTATGCATACTACCCAACTGCATGATCCTATTGGCCACCTCCTTAGGTATAAGCCCTACCCCATTCTAAACTACGTGGGCTTTGATTCCCAACTAATTGGGATATGTAGAAAGCTTCCCTGAGGTCCAAACCCAACATCCATATCCATTCTAATTTTTTCCAAATTGCATACCTAGTAAGATCATTCCCCTTACCTAGGAGATCACATCTCATCCAAGTCCCTCAATCAGCTTCAACGTATAATCCTTGCACCTTCCCTCTTTGATGATTCTTTCGTGATGCGAGAATCCTTACCGCGTGATGTTAAACTACATGGATCGGTCATTTCACACAACCTTAAACTATGTTATCTAACTACATGATTTTTTATCCTTTTCCTCTAAATAGAGTGTGTAGGATGCCTATATGTGGTTCAATACTAACTAATGGTAAACTCATGTTCTCCCTTATAAGGACGTACCTCCATGATCCACCTCAATGGGTGTTCTTATCAAAATTAATGGTGTTATATATTCCCTTTATGGGAAACATCTCCTAGATCTATCTCAAGGGGTATTTTGATCCATCCATCCTAGATTTTCTCCAAGGGGAATTCTGGTTCACATATCCTAGATCCATCTTAAGGGGAATTTTGATCCATCCTTCCCAGATTTTATTCAAGGTTCATTATAGTTCACACCTCCCAAATGCGTCTCAAGGGACATTCTGATCCATCCATACCATATTTTCTTTTAGGATCATTCGGGTTCACATCTCCCAAATCCATATCAAGGTGTATTCTAATCCATCCACCCCAGATTTTCTTCAAGGGGCATTATGTTTCACACCTCTCAGATCTATCTCAAGGGGTGTTCTGATCCATCCATCTCCCAGATCTTTCTCAAGGGGAATTCTGATCCATCCAGCCCAAATTTTCCTCAAGGGGCATTTTGGTTCACACCTCCCAGATCCATATCAAGGGGCATTCCAATCCATCCATCCTAGATTTTCCTAAAGGATCATTCTAAACCATCCATCCCAGATTTGACTTAAGGGGTGTTCTAGTTTACACCTCCTGGATCTGTCTCAAGGGGTGATCTGATCCATCCATACCATATTTTCTTCCTGGAGCATTCTGGTTCACACCTCCTTGATCTGTATCTATGGGGAATTCTAATCAACCTATTCCCATCTCCACAAGACATAAAACTCATAACCTATCTCATAATGCTACCTCATATAAATAATGGGATGACTAAGGTGAAAGACTTGGAATATATATGCCCACGACATCAGTTTCTTCATGAAAAAAATAGGATGAAAAAGGTGAAATCCTTGGATGATTTACGTTTTTGGTGTTAGATACCTCGTAATCGACATGATATGCCTTGGGTTTCATGCCTAAGATGCCTCTATAAGATTCCCTCCCAAGATTAAGAATACATGTGACCGATTTTCCCAGAATCCAGGCATGCCAGCGATGCCCGATGTGACAACTCTCCTAATCGAAGGTTGATTCCCTACCCAGATAGAAACAATGTCGAGACAGAAGTAGTGTAATTAACCAGTGTATACAAAGATATGTCATGGGTAATGAGTTCCACAAACATGACTTAACTCTATGAGGGAGACCTGGACTAGGTGACAAGTTCCAAGGAGGAATCCATAGAAGGAGGAACCGACATGCCATCATCCTATTTTGATCAAGGATCAGACATTTTCATTGAAAGTGATGAAAGTTGTCTGCCTTTGGAAAGTGGGAATGTGGGGTAACAAGCGTGACAGTTCACATTAATGTGCAGGTGGTGGCCCTAGTGAAAGCATCAAAAACAATGATAATGGCATGCCATGTCTCTAAAAAAATAGAAAATGGGTATACATGGTAGTAGGTAATACTAGCTATATAAAAGAATAAAAAAGAATCCAAAAAACTATCTAAGAGTCTCGAGCATTATTCCAATCATCTGCTACCAAGATCTATCCAAATGAAAGAAAGTTAAGTTTCAAAAGAGGGATGATTCCCACTATCAACACTTGAATACATGTAACCTTCCCAGGTACCAATGACGGCCCAGATAGGGTGTGAGATAAATCTTAGTAGACCCCCACCAACGACATCTATACAATTCAGTATGTGAATATAAACTGAAACAATGTGTAGGTATATATGGAAGTAAACAAAGTATAGTAATGTAAATAACTCATACCTGCTTCATCCTTAGATGGTGTCTAAACATGTACCATTTAATTAATTATGTTCTAATTTATAAAAATTGTAAATTGTATTGTATATAATAAAGATAAATTGAGAGGATCTAAGGTGAAACCAAAGAATCCTACAATGCTAATAATAATGAAGAGGATCCAAGGTAATAACTAATGAATCCTTAACCTCAAGGGTCAAAACAAATCATAGTAATAACATGTATTCTGGTAAAGGGGTCTAAGTGTAATCCAAGGGGAAATTACCAAGGAATTCCATCGTAAAATATTATAATTAGGTCCAAGGATCTTGTCCAAGATAGGCACTACTAGACCCAATGGGGTGAATCCATGGCGCCACATGTCCAGGGATATCAAGATGGATCTAATAAGTGTATTCAATGAATCCTAATATCCATAATATAGTTAAGGGATCCTAAAACATTATTCTGAGAATCCACTAGTAGAAAAGGCCCATGTTCCAAGGTGGGTATCTCCATTGAAAATCATCTCCTTGAATGGTAATGGAATCCTCTGAGTTCTCAAGGAATTCCCTCAGGAATACAAGGATGGATAAAGTCTGAGAAATCATATAAACATAAAAATTTCCATGTGAAATAGTTACCTTAAACATAATTCTTTTTTTAATTCAATCCTTGTAATACATATTCCGATTAATAATTCAAAAGGTTAATTCAATTTCCTTTCATACTAGGAAAAAAGGAAAAATAGGAAATGAACCAATTTATTACTTTCATTCCATATTTTATTATTAGGTTCATGACTTTACCTTTCATAATCATGACAATGCGGGCTAAGGTCATGAAACTAGTTACTATTCAATTACAATCAACTAGACCAAGTGATACATATATAAATATAATTTACTTTTCACAATTTAAAGATTCGTTAGTTAATTTAAACACTTACCCTAGAAGTTTCAAGTAATAATATACATGTTATATCCATTTAAAATTCAATTATTTGATTAAAACACTTACCTTTATTAAGGCCAAGTTTAGCTCACCCGAACGGTGGTGCAGGTAAACCCATCATGTGTTACAAAGGCATAAAATAGGTCACAACCTACTTGGGGTGGTTATCATTATGGTCATAACCTCCAATTATGTGATGAAAATATATATAAGGGGCTCTAGAACACAAGTTCAATGATTATAATAATGATATATGAATTTAAGGGACAGCACTTGGTGAAACTGGTGTGCACACAACAATGGCAATTTATGAAATGGTGATGCTTTGAGGGATGATTCATAGAACACACACATTGATCCTATAACACTCTCCTCATCTAGTAACAAGCCTTATTTTGGTCTAGATCAAAATAAAATGGAAGAATGGATCAACACTCTGAAAATAGGACATATGATCCTACATCAAAATAGCATCGTCAAGGGAAAGATGAATGAAGAACCGATCCTAAGGAATAAAGATCATACCTGGAGGAATCCAACATATAAATGGAGATCGAATTAGAGTTTAGATGAAGAAATGGGGTCAAAACCTATGAAGAGGGGAGGAGATCTCTAATGGGTGAATATGGGAGTTTTTGTCCACTAGAAATAGGAAAATAGGTGGAAGGGGTAAGTTTAATATAATTTAAGGGGAAAATGATAAATTCACTAAAAAAATCACGGTTCACATGTTTTGGATTCATGGTTGTCCAAAAAATTCACCAACTATTCTCCTCCCACTACCTAAGGAGGGACCCCATACAGTTAGGCTGCACGATTTGAGAAATCATGCGCCAATCGTGCTATATGGATCTGCTAAAAGTTGTTGACCACCCACATGGGAATAAGGCCCTAGGAACACTATTAGGGAAGATCATGAACCATTCTCTAACCTTTTAAAATACCCACACAATTAGGAGAAATCATGTAGTTTGGGTAGTATGGTTTCTTCTAATAGTGTGGCCTAGTGATTTTTTCCACTGGTTGGGGTTTCGAGCTCCGAACAAGGCTCGAACACCCCCCAAAACTTCTTTAAACTCATTATGAATCCATAATAGGTGTAAGATAAATAATTATACTAAAATATAAAGGATATATAGCTCATAGGGAAACTAGGTTCTTAAAGTATTTTCCCCTTAAAGGAACTCATCCTCAAGTTCTATTCTAAGTGTGGAAAAACTTCATCTGAGAACAACTCTGACCACTAAGCACGTACATTGGCCTCGCACTCTCAAGTCTCATCATGTAAATGGTAATGCTACCATAACACCCATACTAAAGGGAAAGAGTGGACTTAGAGATCCTTAGATCTCTATTCAATGATGTATATAAGATATTTCTCAAATGAAGCGTCGGCATCTAACTCAACCTCATTGGGATCAAAAGTATGAAATGGGTCATCCTAATAATGGTGAAGTTGTGACACATGGAAGATATCATGCATGGAATGATACCTATGAGGTAATAGTAACTAATAGGCTACCTATCTGACTCTATCCAAAATATCAAACATGCTGATAAAGTGCGGCGATAGCTTCCCTTGCCTCTATATCTATCTATTCCCAAGTCTGAGTGATACCCGCAAGAAAACATGATCCCTAACCTTGAAATAAAGAGGTAGTTGATGGAGATTGGCATAAGATTTATTTCTAGAATGAGTAGTAGACATATGACTCCTAATCATATAGACATTCTCTGAAGTCTTCTGCATGATACAAGGACCTAGTAGCACTACCTCACCTACCTCTAACTAGCATAGGGTTGAATTGAACGACCTATCAAACAAGGCCTCATATAGATCCATTTTAATTGTCTCCTGAAATATATTATTATAGGATAACTCAACAAAAGGGATATTCTTATCCCAATAATCACCAAAATTAAGGATGCATGCTTGGAGAATGTCCTCTAACACCTGTATCATCTATTCTAACTGGCCATTGGTTTGAGGGTAGAAAGATGTGCTTAGAAGCACTTTTGTACCCATAAGACTATGTAACCTCTGGAAAAACCTTGATGTGAAATGAGATTCCCTATATGAAATGATATTATGAGGGACCCCATGCAGTCATATGATCTCACAGACATATATTCTTCCCATATCATCAACTAAGAAATCCTCCCAAATGTGAAGGAAGTGATATAATTTTGTTAGTCAATCCATGACTATCCAAACTACATCACTACCTCAAGGTGAACTTGGTAATAAGACTAAAAAATCTATATAAAAATATTCCCATTTACATTCTTGTTCTGTTAACGACTGTAAAAATCCAACAGGTCACTGGTGCTCTTCCTTCACCAGCTAACAAGTGGAACACCTAGTAATAAAACCTATTATCTGATATTTCATCTCAGGCCACCAATACTGGCATTGCATATCTCAATATATCTTGGAGATTCCTAGATGGACTTCCCAATGATAAGTGTGGTATTATCACATCATATCCCCTCTCATTTATATAGCAACCCAGACACATCTATGTATATACAACATGTCGTCTCTATCAATAGACCAATCTGGAGGCGGGTCCTCACAAGAAATACTCTCCCGGAGAACCAAGCCTTTATGATTTGAAAACTACTTTATCTTTACCCTATCAAGGAGGGAATAGGTAACTATTAATTTTGATAGATAATACTACTTTTGGATCTCATGAAACTCCATATTCAAATTAGAAAATAGTTCCATCAATTTACATTCATCATTGTCTTCCAATACGGAACGTGCCTAAGTTTTCTAACTCAGCACATCTACTACTGCATTTACCTTTACAGGTATATAGGCAATCTCAAAATTGAAGGACTGAAGGTATTATGCTCATATTCACAATTTTATATTCAATTTACACTATATAAATATATATTTTAGTATATTTTGGTTTGTATACACCAAAAAATGCTCACCCATAAAATAGTGTCTTCAGCGGTGTAAGTTGTGAAAAATTGTAGCATGCTCAAGGTCATGCATTGGGTAGTTCTTCTCATGGGGTCTTAGCTAGAGTGACCTGTAAGTAATGAATCTCTCCTCCAACATCAATACTACACCCAATTCAATTCCTGATGCATCATAGATCACTGTATAGCCTCTTACAGGCTCTGGAAGAATCAGAATTGGTGTTAATGTGATCCTTCCTTTCAGGTATTGAAAGGCTTCCTCACACACTAAGACTATAGGAACTTCACACCCTTATTTGTAAAACTATTAAGAGGTGAAGAAATTCATGATATGTCATGTATGAAATGCTTGTAATATCTATCTAGACCAAAGAAACTCTATATATCAAACATGTTCTTGGGCTTCTTCCAAGAAACCACAATGCTCACCTTCTTTGGTTAAACTGATACTCCTAATTCCAAGATAATATGACCCAAGAAATGAACCTTGTAGATCTATAAGTGGAACTTAGTAATCTTAGCTTATATATTATTCTATCTTAGTGTAATAAAAACAATATCCAAATGTCAAGAATGGTCACTATGAGTATGAGAATACACTAAGATGTCTTCCACAAAGACCAAGACAAAAGAATCTAGATAGGGGTGGAAAACCCTATTCATAAAATCGATGAAAACAGCGGGCAAATTCATAAGACCAAACGACACAACTATATACTCATATAAACTATGACAACTTTGAAAATCCATACATGTTAAATTTGAATGCCTGACTTGCACCTGATAATAGCCTGATCTCATGTCGATTTTCAAGAATACCCTAGATCCTCAGAGTTGGGAAAAGATTTTATCTATTTGAGGTAGTGGATACTGGTTCTTAACTATAATATGGTTCAACTATTGGTAATATATACATAAATGATGGGTCTAATACACCTTCTTAGAGAAAATAATGAGTAAACCCTAAAAAGAAGTGTTGGGTCAGATAAAGCCTTTAGAATCCTGATCCTCCAATTTTCTCTTGAACTCCTAGAGATTAGTAGGTTCCATCCTATATGGAGGAATAGACATTGAAGGTTCTCCTAAAATAAGATCAATCATAAACTCTACCTCCCTCTTAGGAGGTAATCTAGAAATTTTTTTAGAAAAGATTTCCATGAAAGGATCTACTATAGGAGGAAATTCTATAATATGTATTCCTTACTCCTCCATAAAAACACTAGAAATCTGAGAGGTCACTCCACCTAACCCATGATTCTATGTTCCGTCTCTACCGGGCTGGACATTCCACTCACCCTTGTGGAGATAACTTACACCCTCTAGTGATGTAAATGATACTTTGTAGCGATATTAGTCAATATAGGCCTGATATGAAACCAAATAGTCCATATTGAGAATGAAATTGAAGAATTTCATCTCGAGGATGAAGTTGCCCCATGAGAAGGGATAACTGCCTACCTCAAGGGGGAAGTTCCTATATTTACATATGCCCTCTAACTGCACTCCCAATAGTGTTTCTAGGGTCATCACACCATATAAGTACTGAAGTTCCATCCCTATACTTTCCACGATCAATAATGAGATAAATGAGTGTGAATAACCTATATCAAATAAAGAAAGTATGATAATAGAGTCTATTAGAATAGTACCTCAAACTATAGATGGTCCTAAAATATGATCCTTGAGTATCAGATGTAAAGCATGAATATGACCTGATCCATGGACATGTGCTACAGCTAGACTACCCTGATAAGGTCCTCTCTACTAGCGTTGATAATAATAATTCTGGCTACCACAGCCACAACCTCCTCCTTGTCCTGTCTAGTCAGTGTTACTCAAACTCCCTTCCTAACACGGTGCAACTGAAACTTCCCCTAAAGGTGGAGCTGGTGTGGATCCTCTTCCATACAAAGTGGGTGTAAAGGGATGTAAGTATCTTTGAAGATGTCTAATATGGCCGCAATCATGGTACTCAAATGGGTCTCTATCACACTGAGGCTTCATATGCCCCTATCGTCTATAGTGATGGAATATAATAGAGATACCAGTGTGAATACTCTAGCTACCACTGCTCTGATGAGTTACCTCAAGGATACACTTCCTTCTACCGGAAGAACTACTACCCTACCTCGGCATTGGACCTCTATTCCTGATACTATCTGCTTCTCTCAGGTTGCTCTTAGTGATAGGATCTTGATTAACGATCTAAGAAAAGGTAGGTAGGTGAAGGATATCCACCTATGAGTGGATGTCATTCTTAATATCATCCTTGAAATATCTCTCTCATGATATTTCATAACCATCTAAAAGTAGTTCAAATCATTGCAGCTCAGCGAAGCACATTGAATAGTCCATAATAGACATAGAACCCTACTCTAGGTTCATGAACTCTCTATCTCAATTAGATCTTAGTTTATGAGGGAAAAATTAGTCATAGAAGGTATCTTGGAAGTCTTCTTAGACCATTCCATGATGACGAAGAGCATGGGTAATCACATCCCACCAGTGTTTGGCAGAATCGTGCAGTATATAGGTGGAAATCTTGACCCTCCTCTCTGGAGGCATCTCCAGATGCTCTAAGATAGAAAAATTGGCCTTTATCCAAGACTCAGTAGTCTATGGACCTCCATACCCTGAAAATATGTGAGGATGTTATTGTTGGAACTGATGAGTCAGATTATCAATAGTAAGTTCAGGTCATGGGGCACCCTGCATGAACTACATCAGACATAGGAAACTCTCTTGAAGCTGAGCATCAGTGCCTGGTTTGGGTATAACAGGCGGTGCCTTTGATGGTACTACTAGAGGAATTACTGGTGGCTTAGGGCCCACCACTTCTATAGCATGATCATCTCCACCCTCCTAGTGCATGACTAGAGGAATTCGTGGTGGCATGGCTCTATAAATTCCAAACACATGCCTTAGAACAAAGTGAAATAATATTGGTACACTAGAAAAATAAAATATTAAATAAAAGTGTTTTCTACCCAAGGTATACTACCCCAACTACCCTCTTAGAAGGTTGTGATATTGGTAAGTGTTCGTATTTTGATTTACAGGGGTTCCAGTAGGTGAAGGGTCAACTACACTTTGTCTCTCAATTTAATGGAAACTATTTTATTTTATAAATCAGGATTTACATTTAAATTTTTTATTTTATTATATACATATAAAAAATTTTGATTAAATGGATCACCATTCCCAGCTAATAAAGGACCATACACATTATAACTAAAATCAACACATATTTAATATTAATTAATCCTTGTACAATTCGGTCACATAATGTAACGGGTAATATAAAATTGCTCAACTTAATAAATTACTCTTTTCAATCCATGATCTCCCATACACCTCATTAAGTGAAACTACTAGTCACTCAATTATAGCCAAATCCTAGCTCATGTAACTAATGATACATAGCTGATATTGGTAAAAACTAGCTATTTAAGATTCCACCATCAACCTACACCGAAAAAATTATTTAGATTGATGTTGACACTTTAAATAACCAATTCCCTTACTCTTAATAAGATAAAATAAGTGAAGTTATTTGTAATAACCATGGCTCACTCAACAATCACAGGCAATACAGGAAATTCAAGTAGTGAAATGCACCTATATGGAATAGAATATGCATGACATGTGAATTATAGGCGCCTATAATGATGCATGAAATAATGATTCTTATCATACCAGTAAAAGGTAAATATTTATAAATCATATCAAGAACCACACTCATATGCATCACCCAATGGTGAAAGGGTATCACCTGCAATAGGAAAAATACATAACATCATTTTCCCATTCCTAGGAAACTCGATATTTACCCCGAGCATGGGTTAGCTACTCTCAATCACAAATCATGATTAAGTTCCAACATGTTAATGTCTCTTTTCTATATTCAAAAAAAATAAGACAAAATAAAATAAAAAAACCTCTAATACCACTTTGTGACATCCTGACTCGGGTTCCACTCAAAGGTTCCCCAAGTTAGTGGGTCAAATAGCCTCAGGCATTCCTCCTCGAATGTCAGAGGATACAAACTAGAAATGAGGTCCTAGGGTGTGTTTGTGAGGAGACTATTCCATTATGTTATAATAGATCATAGAGGAAATATAATAAACAAACAAATAGCGTAAGTATATCAATAAGGGAAAAGACAACAAAAACATGTATAAAAATCCAAGCAAAAAATAATAATAAAACGCTCAAAACTGAATCATATACAAAATATGATGATGTCATTTCATGTACCTACAAAACTAGGTATACATGGTAGTAGGAATTATATGTTATAAAAAAGAATAAAAAAGAATACAAAAACTATCCAAGCATCCCAAGTGTTGGCCCGGTAATATGCTACCAAGATCCATCCTAATGCAAGCAAGCAAGTCAAGTTTCTAAAGTGAGATGCTTCCCCTTATCAGCACCTGCATACATGTAATATTTGTAGGTACCAATGGAAGGCCAAATAGGGTGTGAGATAAATCTCAGTAGGCCGCCACCAATAGTGTCCACATAATCCAGTCTATAAATATAAAGTTAAACAATTTATAGGTATATATGGAAGTAAAAATAATATATTAATGTAAATAACTCATACCTACTTCATCCTCAACTGGTTTCTAAATATATACCATTTAATTAATTATGTTTTAGCTTATAATAAGTTTCAACCATACTATATATAATATAGATAAAGTGAGAGGATCCAAGGTGCAACCAAGGAATCCTACAATGATGATAATAATGAAGAGGATCCAAGGTAATAACCAAGGCATCCTTGACCTTAGGAGTTAATCCAACTCATAGTAATAACATGAAGCCTGTCAAAGGGGTCTGAGTGTAATCCAAGGAGAAATTCCCAAGGCATTCCACTATAAAATATTCTAACTGAGTCCAAGGATCTTATCCAAGGTAAGCACGGGCTAAGCATGATTGGTCCCAATGGGATGAATCCATGGTGGCATGTGTCTGAAGACATCAATATGGATCCAAGGAGTGTATCACAGGCATCCTAATATCTAGATGATAGTGAAGGGATCTTATGGAATCATGTTGGGCATCATCTAGTAGACAAGGACCATGTTTCAAGGTGGGTATCTCCCTTAGAAATTACCTCCTTGAATCGGAATGGAATCCTCTAAGTTCTTAAGTCATTCCCTTAATAATTCAAGGCTGGATCAAGTCTAAACACTCCAATAAATATAAAAAAGGTCCATATACAATAAAAACCTTATACAAAATTCATTTTTTAATTAAATACATGTAATATTCATGTTGATTAATAGTTTATAAGGTTCATTCCATTGCCTTTCATACTAGGTGACAAAGGTAAATAGGACATGTAACCATCTATTACTTTTATTCCATATTCAATTATTATTTTCATGCCTTTACCTTTAATAATCATGACAAGGAAATCTAATGACAAGAAACCAGTTACCATTTAATTAAAATAAACTAGGCCAGGTGATATATATAAATATACTCTCCATTTAATAATTTAAATATTCATTAGTTCATTTGAAAACTTACCCTATAAGTTTCAAGTGATACTATACATTTTCTAGCAATTAACAATTCATTTATTTGATTAAAACACTTACCTTTATTAAGTACAACTCTAGCTCACCCAAACGGTGACATAGGTAAACCCATCATGGGTTACAAAGGCAAAAAAGAGGTCACACCCTACTTGGGGTGGTCATCATTGAGGTTATAAACTCCAACGATGTGACGAATGGATATATATATATAAGGGGCTCTATAACACGAGTTCAATGATTATAAGCATGGAATATGAATTTAGGGGGTAACACTCAGTGAAACTAGTGTGCGCACAACAACATAAGTTTATAAAATGATGATAATTTTAGGTATGAGTCATAGACCACATACCCCAAGACTATAACACTCTCCTCATCCAGTATTGACCCTTAGTTTGTTATATATCAGAAGAAAATGGAAGAACATTTCAATGCCCTGAAAATAGGGAATATGAGCCTGCATCAAAATAGAATCATTGAGGGAAAGATGAATTAAAAACTGATCCAAATGAATAAATATCATACCTAGAGGAATCCAATGTGACAAATGGAGATTGAATCGGAGTTTGGATGATGAAACAAAATCAAAACCTATGAGGAGGAGAGGAGAGATCCAATAGGTGAAGATGGTATTTTTTGTCCATTGGAAATTGGAAAATAGGAGGAAGGGGTAAGTTTAATATAATTTAAGGTAAAATGGTAAATTCACCCAAAATTTCCTGGTTTTCATGGTTTGGTCGCATGGTTGGCCAAACTGTGTGCCTCCCACTGCCTAAGAAGGGACCTTGCATGGTTAGGCCACACAGTTTGAGAAACCATGCACCAACCATGATATATGGATCTGCTAAAAGTTTTAGACCATATAAATGAGCATCCAACCTTGGGCACATGTTTAGGGAAGATTGTGTTCCCTACTCTGCCCTTGAAAAGTCTCATGTGGGCTGGGCCACACGGTTATCACTAACAATGCATCCCAGTGGTTTCTTCCACCATCCAAGGTTCTGAGCTCTAAACAATCCCTAACCCCCCCCCCCCCAACTTTTGTAACCTCATTAGAATACTTAATATGTCCAATATAAATAATTAGACCAAAATTTAAAGGATCCATACCTCATAGTAAAACTGGGTTCTTACATAAACCACCACACTGCAACCTGAAAAGTGGAAAAGGTGAAACATATGGTTTTACACTTTACCAAAAATCCACCTCAGGACCTCCAAACTATATCAAAAGAAACCACACCATATTCTGACTCAAAATCAACCAATCATGGAATAATGAATATCTATACATTGTGATACACCCACTCCTTTCCAAAATTTCAACCCCATCCCTATAACAACTCAAACCTCATACACATTTTATTTAAAGATTTTTAACATATAATTCCATAAAATACAAACCAATTATATAGAGTTCTAGTGTCTTTGGGGTATTAGAATCATAAATAAAAAAACCTAAACATAAATTGCATCTTTATTATTTCAATCTCTAAAATGGGATCTTAAATACCAATGATCTTCTAATGATGTACAGGATAACCTTGGGACATACTTGAGGAAAGGGGTGAGCTATAAATCCTATAAAGGGAATAAACATGTTATTGAAATTTAACTGTTGAGATAAGAGGTGTAGTATGATATCATAAAAAATAAAGATCATATAATATCACAAGAAAACATATCATAAAAAGGATGATATCACAAGTGTTAGATTTGGTTTCTTGGAACCAACTTCTAAGTACTTTATGATCACTTTTATTCATTTATTTGAGTATTAATAAAATTTATTATCACATAATTATTGTTCTTTTGTGTGACATAGTATGTGATAATGTCCTAAGGGTGGTTTTCAAATTGAAATTTCAAATAAGTTACATGTTGTGATAATAACCTATAAGTTACATGACAGTATTATAAAATATAAGTTATATAGATAGATGATATCATTTTACGAGACACAAATGATACATGCTATTAGGGTTGGATACTCATAGGAATTTGATACACTTTCTCATGGCGTACTCCCTTGGTAATCTTGAATACAAGATATTATGAGAACATATCCTTCCAATAGGAAATCCATCTTTATATGTTTCATTGGATATTCCTATCTAAAAGATGTTTAATGATCCTTAAAATTTAAAATTATTATTAATACATTTCATGATTTTTGTACTTTAATGTATTGATGAAAATCATTATAATGTATACTCGTAGTGAGGTAGCATACTTTGGGTGCTTCATGAGCATTGTTGTATTGATGAATAATGAGAGAAAGAATGCATCCCTTCTATTATTTAATGGAAGTTGATATCTAATTCCCTTTGATGGGAATTGAACTTCCAAATTAAGTCCATGGTCATGGTGATGTTGTTGAAAATTTCATTTTTAGAAAGTCAAAGAAAGATACATTGAGCACATAATTTTATGACACTAGCTGCAACCTTTTTGGTTAGATGTGTCAATATAAAGGGATTATATTACACAGTGTATGTTTATAGGAGGTTTCATATCACTGTGACATTAACTTATTTCTCTACGGGAAAATCGGAATGTTGCTATATGCTAACCTAGAACTTTAGGTAGTGTAGCCTAATTCCACTAAGAAATGGTCCTAGAGGGTCACATGTTAAGTGTATTTAAAACCTCATTTAAATTCCATATGAATTTAACATATTAGATAAATATTATTCCCACATATGGTTTAATAATTATTCATTTATAATTGATTACAAATATTTAATTACCAATTATTCAAGATAATATGTACATGAGATTAATATTTAATAAATATTTATTCACCATGTAATTATTTATTTAATTACATGAATACATAATATTTATTTATTCTGGTTTATTCACAAGGTAACAAAATATTTATTTATTTAATTATGTGAATATTTAATAAATATTTATTCATTAATTTGTTGAATATAATATATATATATATATTGGTGAATAATGTAGTAATATTTAGTTAATTAAATAAATGGTCAGTTTTTAAGAGTTGATAAATATTGAGGAATATTGGTAGACTAAGTTTAATGGTTCGAAGAGGAATGTCATATAAAATATTATTTGAATAAATATTATTTTACTTATTCAAGAAAGTGATATTTATTTATCCATGAGTTTAGTGCATGTCAATTAAATAATAAAAAAATTATTATTATTTAGGAATGGGGTATGCTGGGGATTAAAAAAATAATAGGGGATAATTTGTAATTATTATTTTCTAACACTAGAACTATTTAAACCGGGTTATAACATTTTTTAATCAAGTGAGACACATTATTTTGTTGTGCATAACAATTTCTAGAGTGTATTTTCTCAAAGCCTGGAGAGATCTTCCCTAGAACACTATGAAGAGTATGGATCTTTTCTCCTTATCTTCAATATTTAATCCCTTATCTATTGAAGGATCTGGTTTTTATCAAAATAAATCACCACAAACATTAGAACCATCTGTGTTAGTGCTTGGAGGATTCTATGGTGATGATTGGAGGTTTTATAATCACATGTGGATTACCACTAAAGATAACCTACACTTGATTCCTTTGACACAATTATGGTTTGACAAGAGGTATTGATCTGATCATCAATAATGAATAAATAATTCAATGAAATGTAATTCCTAATTAAATAAATTATTTATAAATTATATGTGAAAATATCCCCTTTATTAGTTTCAAGTTATAATCAACTAATATTCATTTTAATTATATAGGACATGATGATTCTCCATCATGTACATCATGGATTATTCATGGATTACAACAAATATCTGAGTTGGTACCTACCCATCCAACGATTCTGCTACACCTATAACCTTCAAGTGGTATCAAAGTAGTCACATAATAATTTGTAATAATTTATTATTCGTTGATCGATTATATGTAATTGTTGTTAGTTTTTTGCTTCTAGTTTATTCATTATATAATCTATAGTTTAATTAAAAAATTCAACATATTAATATTCTTTATTCAATTTTTATATCATTTTAAACAAATTAACAAAAGATGATGCATGATCAAATATTCCATCAGGAGATATTGAGGATTCTGGCTGATAGACACAGATATATGGAATGTGACTAAAAATACATGTTGTGTACCCAAGTTTATAGCACATATACATGTCATAAGATACACAATGTGGTGAGTAGTAATAATATGTGGTGTAGCTAATACACACCACGTGTTGACTAGGCCAGCCTGGCACATGGTATGTTAGTCCACATGGTGTGTCACTAGCATATTTATCATGTGGTATACACGGTGTAGAAGAAAAATTCACGCTAACCATGTAGTAAAACAAATTTCATACACCACGTGAGACTGATAAGTTGTATCATTAATGAGATACATGGAGTTCAATTGGCATACACATTATGTGACTCATTATTTCCTGCATCTGAAGAACACACTGAGTCCATAAGTGGGTTACACACACACATGACAAGTTGAACACACGACATTTAGGTCATTAGTACATGTCATGTAACCTAGTTGTGATACATGCTGATTCCATGGGAATTTATTAGGAATACATGGTAAGTGAAGAACATATCATATAACTCGTTAATACATGTTGTGTAATCTCCCAGTAATGAATAGAATTAGATTATATAAATAATAATTAATAGTAATATTAAAAACTAATTAAATTATTTTCATCTAATGTGTTGACTATGTAATAAGGTTTATATAATTATTAATTAATTAATTAATTCCATGTAATATTCTGTAAATATTGGTCTTTCTATTTATTTTCCATGTTAAATTTATGATGGGAATCTCCAAGAGACCTCAGATGGTCATTAAGATAAAGGGAATTAATGTAATGACCCCGACCTTAATAGCCCAAAGTCAGTGCCTTACTTTATTACATTGGCATAAGATACAAGTGATTGAATCCCAAAGGACCAAATAGTTTAGCAGTCTTGATAAACTAGATACATACTTGAAATTCATATTACAAACTAAAACATAAAATACATGAAGAATTTTATTTTTACATTCCATTAATCCACTTAATGTAACCCTGCATATCAAACTCAAAACACTTATTCATATCCTGGGGAAAATAAAACATAAGAAATGGGTGAGCTCAAATTCCCAATAAGGGTAAGTGTACAATGTAATCTATGAGTAAATATGGTATAAACAATATGGAAAGGTAAATAACTAAAACATATATCATTTAAATAATCACATGATCTAGGAAACTTAATCATGGATATTTTACTAGTAGAATAATAACATAGAATATAAATAACTAATCTCATAATGATGAAATGAATAATGTTGGACATCTGAAACAAACTTTCGAGGCCTCGACCAAGACATCCGAAAATAAATGGTTAAGGCCTCAGCCAAATCCATATCTGAAAATAAATGGGTAAGGCCTTAACCAAGTCCATATCTAGTTTGTCTCATGAGACCTACCAATTAATTAAGGGGATATAGCAGGACCCTCCTATCACTTAATAATTCCAATACATCCCTCATATGAAAAGGGTGAAACATAAACAATATAAACATTCGTATTTAAAAACTATCATATGAAATGTGAATACTTTAACGATGAACCATAAATAGTATCAAAATAGCACATACATAGAAAAAAATGATCACAACACCTTCAATAAAACATGGTATATGTTATCACAAGAGATAAACCTCAATGAAGTAAAAGATTCAAAAAATTATTTTGAAAAAGATGAATATACTTTTAAATGAGACCATTGAAAAATTATTTAGGAAAATAATCTTTAAACATTCCAAAGTGTCCTATGCCACTTTGAAACATTTAAATCATAATCCCTAGGAAGGAATAACAATAAATGAAACTTAAAATATCAGGATTATAAGGAGATTTATGATATGATATACCAAATTGTGTTACATACATCACATATAAGGAATAAGTAGTGAACAAGACATATATCTCATAGAAGTAAAAGTGAGACAAGAAAAACCTTACCTTATGCTTCCTTTAGTTAAACATGCTTTAACCATATATATAATGGTTTTAATAATGTTTTTAACTTATAAAATAACTATATCAATATTTATTATATCATATATTATCCTCTTATATTATTTTATCACTCTTTTGTTGATAATATTTCAATGTAACCCTTATTTCGGGTGTTAACTGCTTCATTTTCCTATGCATATTTTTCCATAAAAAGTATCAGTTATTTTGCATAGGATATATATCCAAAATTTATTGAATGATATTAATTTTATAAATATAATATTTAACCATTAAATACATTTTTATATCCATTATTTAAATGTGGATATGTAAAATGAATCACATCATGTCGTAGAGATGGTAGGTCGTACGTACGCATTAGCGACGATATCATTCCCTTAATAAGTGAAAGGATAAGTAAGTTTATGGTATATTAATTTTTCCATAATATATATATTGTCATAATTATCATATATTTTCATTATTTCCATAATTATACTCATCCAAGTAAAGTGGTGATGAAAAATAGATCACACCACGACATGGAGACGGTAAGTCATACGTACGCATTCACGGTGCTTTCTTTTTTCATAGGATAGATATAAGGTGGAATATGGTTTTCAAATAATAATAATAACATCTTAGAATATATATTATAATAGAGTTATTAATTTATAATTGAAACAACACATGAAGAGGAAGTAGAAGTGAAACAAACTTGAAAGAGTTGATAAAGATGATCACTACTTCTTCGGCAGACTTCCTTTATAACTTCTATTAAGGGACATGGGGTAGGTATTTTGGAAGAACCAGAACCTCTATAAATTAAATAATGATGTTGGTAATTTAAATGGGCAGTTTTTGGTCAATTTATATGACTCAAATTGGCGTGAGGAATTGAGAAATGAGGTTCTGTTTTATAATTGAGGTGAGGGGCACTTTCAGAAATCTTCAAAATATTAAAATATAATAAGGTTATTCTAGATTCAAATACATAAAAATGGGATATAAATGAATATTGGAAGAAATTTTATAACATATATTATCCCATTTGTGATTATTTAACATTTTTTCTATTTTTAAATAATTTAATAAAATATTAATTCAATAAAATATCATTATTGTCAGATTTGATACTATTCATTTAATTTGACTTCCAATACATCAAGAAAAAGTGTAAATTCAAATAAAATAATTTCGAAAATCTCTAATATATCCAATAGATCTATAAAATTAATTATACACATTAATTAACTCCAAATATATAAAAATTAATACTTTTAAAATAAATTATTTTATTTTTTGTTAATTAGATAATATTATTTTAGCATTGAAGAATCATTTAAGGTAATTATATAATTTCTAAAAATTCAAAATAAATTTTAGTAATGAAAATAATTTCATTAATATCAAAATTTACATTTATGTTAACTAATATCTTTATTTTTTTCCTATGTGGACACATAAATGGTATTAAATACAAATAGAGTGCCATTTTGTAACTATCTTTGATTTAAATAATAAATAAGTTATTTTCTTAGAAAAGTATCCATTAAAAAATACAATTTGATCTTAATGTGATAAGGGTATAATCTCCTTTATAAAATAATTTTTATAAAATTTTAGGTCACATTCTTACCCTTATCTTTTGGCTTTTAACCCTTATTTAATTCATTTAACTCTTATCGTGACAACATATGTTTTTACTGCTTAAGGATTAATATAGTTACAATAAAATTAAAAAAGAACTATAAATGGATCATTGATGATATTTTAAACCTTATCTCAATATTTGGCCGAATTTTTTATTTTTATGAATTTTATATCATTTAATAAATTTTTATTTATTTTAAAATACCATTAATGTTAATTTTAGCACTATTCATTAGTTTGACTTTTAAAAAATATCATAACAACATGATAACTTAAAAAAACTTTAATACATCTATAATATGTCTAGTTAATCTATAAAATTATTTATAAAATTAATTATATCAAGTTATATTTATTTTAATATTTTTAATAACATTTATTTGATATTCCCATTAATTAAAAAATTACTGCATCGTCATTATGAAAGTATTTAATTTAATTATTTATTCCCTAAAAATTTAAAATAAATTATCATGATGAAGATAAAAAATTTATATTTAAAATTAATTATTATAGTTAAATTTATCTTTTGATTAACCATATATAAAAAAATAACACTTATTAAATACATTAGTGTGACATAGTTGACATTCCTTAGAATAAAATACTATAAAAGGAATAATGTCATCCAAGTGGCTTCAAGAGGCCATAAAATTTTCCCAATGATTATTTTGGTCGAAAATAACTCATAAAATAAAATTATAACAAGTTATAGGGTGATTTTATAATACTTATAATATTATTTTTACTCTTAATTACCTGATGTATGTTTAATTGTGATACTAAAAATTAATAAAGTTACTATTCATAATGTCCAAAAATAAAAATAACAAATTTACATAATTTTTACCTACTGCTTACAAATATGGAACCCATTTTTCAAAATTAAAAACACGGAATTTTCAGTAATTAATTTAAAATTAATCTCATTGACAAAATGAAAAAACATGTTTTTAAAATGAAAACATTCAAAAGATTGAAATGTTTTTATATTAAAATTCACTGTGAAATTGATTCTAATTACCTATATTGGATTAAATGATAAAAAATTGATCTAATTATACTTTAAAACAATTAATATTATAATTTAACTCTATAAATTAATTATATGAAAAAGATATTTTAAATTAAAATGTAGTATTTTATCATTGTTCATCAAAACATAAAACTTATCAAAAAAATACCAAAAATTCAACCAAAGTGAATTTTTATATTATGATTTAAAATATGGTGTTTATTTTTTTCAATTATAATTTATAAAACTGTCAAATAATGGATTTAAATAATTATGGAATCAAGAGGAGGTAAAACTTCCTTTAAAAAAATATGGCCTTTTAATGCATAAAATTGGATTAATTCTTATTTTATGCCTATAAAATCATTTAGATGAATATAAAAACATTTTATTAAATATATAATATATAAATTTTATAATTTGGTTAATACTACTCATTCCCAATAATTTAACAGCTAGTTTAAAATAATATTTCATTATACGTTTTATTTGGGTATTGCGTGCAATGTAAGATATCAAAGAGATTAAATTTAAAAAGTGACATTACATAAAATCTTGGGGTGTTACATTTTCCCCTATTTAAATAAATTTTTTCCTCACAATTTGAAATTATACTTCTAAAATCAAAGTTTGATACTTTAAAATTAATTTGTGTGATACCCACATTTGGAATAGGGTTAATAAAACATCCTATTAATAAGAGGTAAAGGGAAATGTGAAGGTCACCAAAAAATTAGGCTTTCAAATATGAAATAATTAGTTAAAATAAAAAACATGAACATAGAAGAGAAATCTAACTATCATGTTATGATCAAGAGTGATAAAGAACATGTTCATTAGAAAGTTAACTATCACAAAACTATAAATATTGTGATCAGTTAAAAGATCATTGATTTGTCAGAAATACAATTAAATAGATAATGTTTTTGTTCCATAATATTTTTGAGGGATTATTTTACTATTTAGGTAAACACTTGAGAAAGTAAACTTACTTGATTACATTACATGTCATGAGTATATTCTCATCCTTTTGTTGTTCTTTGATCTATGTTTACTTTATTTTTTACACCTAGAAATGAATTATCAAGATGAATTTTTCATTCCTAAATCACTTTTATGAATTATACGATCCATGAGTCATTACTTCAGCCTTTAAATATTTACTTAAACCAAAATGGTTAGCACATAGTATCAAATAAATCATACCTTAACCTCAAACAATAATATCCAATATTCCACATAATCAATTCTAAACTTAAGACTCATCCAAAATAATTTTGTCCAAATTCACAATTCAAAAAGGTCTCTAAATTTAAAAAATCAATCTTAACATCAGATTCCCCAAACAACATAATGTCGCTCTTTTTGCCACATACCAAATATTTGATCACCTTAAAAACCTTAATGAGAATTTTCAATCTTCCAAATACTTAAAGAATAAGTACTAAAGTACAATCCTTATATATCTCATGATTCTTATAACCAAAGCACCATTGATGAAATAATTCTTGAATCCATAAAAATAGAAGAACTTTAATCATTATAATTCATTATTAAACCAATAACTATGATTAATTATCTTATTCCTTAATACCTCATTCCTTTCATTTTTATTTTGTAGTATCTTCATCATCAGAAGTATAACCATTACTTTTATAACATTTTTGATTCTAATCATTAACCAAAACACAAAGTGCAATGTTAGCAACACTAATCATAGTGATATAGTCGAGAAGAATCATTTATAGGATGTCTAAATCATGAAATATTCTTCTAAATATATGATTATATAGGTTTAACCTAGGTTATCAATTATCATTACCAAATCTATAGAATGTTATCCTATACTTAGACCTATCTTCAAATTCATTCATAGGGTTATGTTTTCTAATCCATGATTTTCTAAATCTAGTTCTCAAGGTTTCTAATAAACTTTCTCTAATACCAACTTTAAGGACCCCAACCCCAATAACCCAAAGTAGGTTCCTTACCTTATTACATTTTCATAAGATAAAAGTGATCTCATCCCAAATAACTGGATAGTTTAGTAGTCTTTGTAAACTAGATACATACCTGAAATTCTCATTAAAAACTAAAATGTAAAATACACAAAGAATTTTCTTCGAGCAAGCCATTAATCCACTTAGTGTAAGCCTACATATCAAAATCAAAACACTTATTTGTATCCTAGAGAAAAATTAAACATAAGAAATTGATGATATCAAATGATTAGTAAGGGTAAGTGTATAAGGGAATATATGAGTAAATATGGCATAAACAATATGGAAATTCAAATAACTAAAACACATGCTATTTAAAAATTGCATGAGCTAGGAAACTTAACCATGGATATTATATTAGTTAAATAATCACATGGAATGTCACTAAATAATATCATAATTATGTAATGCATAATTCTGGACATATAAAAACATTCAGTTGAGTCCTTGACCAAGACATTTGAAAATAAATAATTAAGGCCTCGACCAAATCCATATCTCAAAATAAAGGGGCAAGGCCTCAATCAAGTTCATATATGTTTTGTCTCATAGGAACTACTGATTCATTTAGGGTATATAGAAGGACTCTACCATCACTTAATAGTTCCAATACATTCCTTGTATGAAAATGGTGAAACATAAACCACATAAAAATTCATATTGGAAAACTATATGAAATGTGAATACTTTAACCATAAACCATGAATGGTATCAAAATAGCACATCCACTATAAAACTGATAAAAACCCTTCAATAACATATTGTATATGGTTTCATAAGAGATAAACCTCAATGAAGTACAAGATTCATCAAAGGATGTTGAGATGTATGAAGATACTTTTAAATGAGACCATTGAAAATTTCTTGAGAAAAATAATCTTTAAACATTCCAAAGTGTATCATATCACTTTGAAACATTTAAATCATAATCCCTATGAAGTAACAACATTAAATGAAACTTATAATATCACGAGAATAAGTAAATTCATGATATGATGTATCAAAGGGTGGTATATACACCATACATAAGGAATAAGTGGTGAATAAGTCATATATCTCGTAGAAGTTAAAGTGAAATGAGAAAAGTCATACCTTATGATTCCTTTAGTCGAATGTTCTTTAACCTCCTGTATAATGGTTTTAAGAAAGTTATTAACTTATACCAGAACCATATTTATATTTATGATATCATATGTGATCCTATTATATTATTTTATCACCCATTGATAATATTTCATTGTTTCCCTTGTTTTGGGTGTCAACTGCTTCATTTTATTATTCATGTTTGTCATGAAATTCTCAGTTCTTTTGAATAGGATATATATCAAACATATCCATAATTATATTAATGTTATAAATATAATATTTAAACATTAAATACATTTTATATTCATTTTTAATATTTGATATGGAAAATGAATCGCATTGTGTCATGAAGACGGTAGGTCATACGTACGCACGAGAGATGATATCATTCCCCTAATAAGTGAGAGGATAAGGAAGTGTATGGTATATTAATTTTTATAGAATCTATATCATTTAATAATTATCATATATATATATATATATATATTATTTTCATCATTGTACCCATCCAAGTAAAGTGGTGACGAAAAACAGATTATACCACAATGTGGAGATGGTAAGTTATACGTATACCAGCGCGGTGCTTTAGTTTTTTATAGGATGGATATAAGGTGGAATATGGTTATACCATTACCATAATAAAATATCAGAATATATATGATACTGGATTCAATACTTTATAATGGAAACAACACATTAAAAGTATGTATAGGTGAAACAAACTTGAAAGAGTCGATAAATATGATTACCTCTTCTTCGGCAGACTTCCTTTATAACTTCTCTTAAGAGATCTAGGGTAGGTAGTTTGGAAGAACCAGAACCTCCATAACTTAACTAAGGATGTTTTGAAGTGAAATGGTCAGTTTTTTTCGAGATATAGGACTCCAATTGGTGTGAGGAAGTGATGGAGGAGGTTCTCCTTTATAATTGAGGTGAGAGGTACTTTCGGAAATCCTCAAAATATTAAAATATAATAAGGATATTCTAGATCCAAATACTTCCATATGGGATATAAATGAATACTAGAATAAATTTTAGACCATATCTTATCTATTTTGTGATTATTTAACATTTTTTTAAATAATTTAATAAAATATCATTATTGTCAAATTTCATACTATTCATTTAATTTGACTTGTAATATATCAAGAAAAAGTGGGAATTTGAATCTAATGATTTCAAACATATCTAATATATTTAATGTATATTAAAAATTAATTATACATAGTAATTAATCCCAAATATATCAAAAGTAATACTTTTAAAATAAATTATTTTATTTTTATATTAATTAAATAAAAATTGTTTTAGAATTGAAGAAGCATTTAAGGTAATTATATAATTTATAAAAATTAAAAATAAATTTATATAATTAAAATAATTTCATTAATATAAAAATATATATTTATTTTCATTAATATCTTGATTTTTCCCTATTTGGAAAAATAAATGACATTAAATACCAAGATAATGACATTTTGTAACTATCTTTGATTTAAATAATAAATAATTTATTTTCATATACAAGTATCCATTTAACAAATCCAATTTTATATTATGGTTATAAGGGTAGAATTACCTTTATAAAATAATTTTTAGAAAATTTTAGGTCATATTCTTATCCTTGTCTTTTGGATTTAACCCTTATTTAATCTCTTTAACTCTTACCGACACAACATGTGTTTTTATTGCTTAGGGGTTAATATAGTTACTATAAAATGTCAAACGAACCATAAATGGATCAATGATGATATTTTCAACCTTATATAAATCATTTTTCATAATTTTATATTTTTTTGAATTTTATATCATTTAATAAAATATTATTTATTTTAAAATATCATTAATGTCAATTTTGACACTATTCATTTGTTTGACTTTTAAAAAATATCATAACAAAATTATAACTAGAAAAAAAACTTTAATACATTCATAATATGTCCAGGTAATTTATAAAATTCTTTTATAACATTAATTATATCAAATAATATTTATTTTAATATTTTTAATAAGATTTGTTTGATGTGTCCATTAATTAAACAATTACTACATCATCATTGTGCAGGCCTTTAATTTAATTATTTTTTACCTAAAAATTAAAAATAAATTATCATGATGAATATAAACATTTTATATTTAAAATTACTATTTATAGTTTAATTTTTCTACTGAATAACCATATATAAAAAATTTAACACTTATTAAAAACATGAGTGTGGCATATTTGACACCCTTTAGAATAAAATACTATAAAAGGCATAAAGTCATCCAAGTGGATCCAAGAGTCCATAAAATCATCTCAATGATGATTTTTGTCGATAATAACTCATAAAATAAAATTATGATAGGTGATAGCGTAATTTTATAATACTTATAATATTATTTTTACTCTTAATTACCTGATTTACCTTTAACCATGGTAATAAAAATTACCAAAGTTACTATTCATAAAGTCAAAAAATAAAAGAAACTAGTTTACATAATTTTAAACCAATTATTCCAAATATTTTATCTATTTTTCAAAATTAAAAATACATAAGTTTCAATAATTAATTTAAAATTAATCCCATTGACAGAAAGATAAAACGAGTTTTTAAAGTGAAAATGTTCAAAATATTGAAATGTTTTTATATCCAAATTCAATTTGAAATTGATTCAAATGGCCTATATTGTATTAAATGATGAAAAATTATATAATTATACTTTAAAACCGATTAATATTATAATTTAACACTATAAATTATTTATTTGAAAAAGATGTTTTAAATTAAAATGCAGTATTTTATCACTATTCATCAAAACATGAAATTTGTTAGAAAAAATACCAAAATTTCAACCAAGATTAATTTTTATATTAATATTTAATAGAAGAAATTTATTTTGTCAAATATAATTTATAAAAATATCAAATAATAGATTTAAAATAAGTGCACCATCAAAAGATGGTAAAATTACCTTTAGAAAAATAAAGTCTTTTAATGCATAAAATTGGATTCATTCTTATCTTAAGCCTAGAAAATCATTTGTATGAATGTAAAAACATTTGATTAAATAAATTGGTGGAAATTCCACCTACACCAACACCTATATCCCAACATTTTGAAAAAACTTTTGGGATAAGAAACCTATACTAATAATTCCTTGAAACTGTTGGGATAGGCCAATATATAGTGGATTTTCCCAACAGTTTGAAAAAACTGTTGGAATAGGCATAGAAATTCCCAAAAATTTTATAAAACTATTGGGAAAGGTTTTATTAGTGTATAGGTATCCCAATGGTTTTTTCAAACTATTGGGATAGAAAATCCCCAAAAACAATTGATCCAACTTCCTCCATCCAGAACCGAACTTTGCCCTAAATAAGAGCTCTCCCTCCTTCAAACCCTACTTCCCAAGTGTTAACCCTACATCCTGAGCACACTTCCTCTAGATCTAACATTTTTCCTAAACAAGATCTCTCCAAGATGAAAACCCTACTTCCCTTCCGGTGATCTATCTTTGATTCAAGTAATTTTTGTTCTTCCACTTCAAATTGGTACGTTGTAATTGAGTTATGTCTTCTACCACCATTTATTTTATCTTTTTTCATTATATTTTTCTACAATATTATTTTTTTACCCACTTTTTATTATGATCCCCTTATTAATACAATCCATATATCATTTTAGGTTGTGGTTTTGTTATGGTATTTTTGTGATTTATCTTTATAGAATAATTTTGATTGATATTGAAGACATCAATATGATCATGAGTTATTTTATCCTTGGTTTATTTTAAGTTTAAGGTTTATTGAGATGATTTTTTTGGTTATAAAAAAATACAACTATAGAGTTTTTTATCCTAAGAGCAATGACAAGATACTCATGCATTATGAATCTACCCTTAAATGTTTTCTTCGAAATATCACACTCTAACTTTAAAATGATTATACCCTCACTATAATTAATTAATAGAGAACCAATATTATCCTCACAATTAGTAAAACATGTAAAAAATCCCCAAAATTGGGTATCAATTCTTCATGGTCATATGGTTCAACAATATTTAGCATAAACACAACCACTAACTAATAGGGTGATGTGTGTAGTTAAATAAATCAATCAACCTCCATGCCATTAAGAAGCAACTTGATTTAACTCAACTCAACTAGTTCCAAATGATATGTTCAAAATTGATATGGGTTACACTGTAAGAATTAGTTTTATCTAAAATTCAATCTCTCTCTATGGAGGAAGTCTTGAAGAGTTTTCTAAAAAGACATTATGATATTGGTAAACCATTTGGAGAAATAGAAGAGGATAATATTGTTTGTGCCACAAGATCCAAGCCTACCAGAAGTTAAATAATATCTTCAATCTATCTCAAATCTAGTTCCACTCTACACACATCAACCTCCCCCTCACATGTCATCATAAAATTATATCCTTTACGTGAAATGACTGATACTCTCCTTTGATAAAAATCAACATCAGTATGAATTATTTTCATCTATCCCACCATGATTATCACATCAAAGAAATTCATCATTTGAAACATGACACGCCATTAATTTTCATAGATGACAGCTATAATAATACACTCAATAAAATAATGAAGATGGTGAAAATTATTCCCAATGAGTGTATTGAGAGAAAGAAACTATAAACTAACTGGAATGATAAATGAATTATCAAAAAAAATAGAATATATTAATAGATAAGTTGAAACATTTTCAAAATAAGTAGTATAAAGAGTAGTTTTGGTCAATACTATACCAATAATGAATGATTTCCCTCTCCAAAAAATATCATAACTAGATCTACTACATATAATTGGACTTCCTTATCTCCATGACCATGCCCCTGATATAAATAACTCCCCTAAGTGATCTTTTTCTAATGGGTATGAACCTTCATTTTGTAATAGTAATTTATTAAAATATGCATTGGTATACAATTTGTTTTACTAAATGAATTATTAAATTTTTTTACGGAATTAATAGAAGTTGGATGTATGAAATTGATCGGATCTCAAGAAATTTTCAAAACAATTTAGAGTTATTTTTATATTTTTCATTTAACAATGCTTCAGATATTGGTCACATGAACTTCCAATGTTATAATTGTGTTGTAATACCTTGGTTGAGCCATGAAGAAGTTATATACCATATAACCAAATATGGGTTTCAAACAAACTACTATGTGTGGTATCACAATGGGGAAAAAATGAAAATGCTAATATCCAAATGAGAGGACTGGATTGGAGAATTTGGTATATGACCAGTTTCCATTTATTCTTCATCATGAGAAGGAAAATATTTTGACCTAATAATACTTCAATATGGGCACACATGATGTGTCCAATGAAAATGATGATGTTGACAGAGTGAAAAAATTGAATGATGCTGCGATGACTCCAGTATATCAGCAATGTGGTAAAATGAAAAGTCTGGAATTTTTAATCTGATTGTTTCATGGGAAAACCATGTATGAGATTTATAATACTTCCATCTATTACATTCTTACCTTCTTTAAGGAATTACTTCCAGATGATTCAGATATTTCCTCAAACCACTATATGGAATGGAAGTTAGTTGAAGAACTTGGATTTTTAAAAAACAAAATTCATGCTTGCCCAAAATATTGAATTTTATTCTAGGAGAAAACTATTGAAAGAAATGATTATATAAAATGTGGAACACCTCGATAAAATCCAAAAGATAATGGAACACCATCCTGTGTGCCACAAAAATTAATGTGGCGGTTTCCATTGATCCCCAGACTCCAGAATATTTTCATATATGATGAAATATTAATAAAAATGTGGTGGCATGATACCAAGAGAAATAAGAATAATGAAGAGTTAGTTCACCCTATAGATGTATTTTTATGGAAAAGATTTGATGCTTGATATCCTGATTTTGTATCTAACATGCATAATGTGAGATTGGGTCTTTCATGTGATGGTTTTAATCAGTTTGGGAAGATTCTTAATTTACAAAACACGTGTCTAGTTTTCATACACATTTATAACTGTCATGAACCGGGTCGGGTTGCTATCCGACCCGGCGCCCGACCCGGTCCGCGGAAAGACCCAAAGGGTGTTCCCGATCCCCACAGGCTGGCACAAGTGCCCGGTTATCAAAAATAAACTTGGGAACGATTTACCCAGATGAATAAATATTAAAACAGACAACAAGATGAATAAATTGAAACTAAAAACTGACAACCAAACAGACCCTTACACCAAGTTAAGATTTAAGGTTTACAACTTGAACTAAAAACCCAAAAGAGACTACCTCAAAGGAAACCAAAACTCCAACACAAACCTCTGTACGACATGAGGAGTCACATCCCCAATCCACCGCTACCAAACCAACACAAGGATGTCACTGACAACCCGAACCACCAATGCTAAGCCCGATGCCTCAACCTGGAAAGAAAAAAAAGAAACAGAATCTACATACACCCAAAGGTGTATGTAGGGTGTGAGCTAAAGGCCCAATAAGATTCCACCGAGAAAAGGTTCCACGCATAATTATTAAATGACAAATACATTTTCAACCTTAATTAAAGAAAAGAACTAAAATCTTGAACAACTTTAGAGAAAACGGGTTTAGAGAAAACAGTTTTAAAAAGGAACAACTTAAATTAAAACACACGCACACACACACACTTACTTTTAAAATAACCAAAGTGTCACACTGATGAGCGTAAATTAACCAATGAGCACTAATATGGGAGAGGCCGCATGGGTGTTAGCTAGCTCGGGTCCCTAGATCTTCGTGTCTCGGTGAAACGTGGCTTAGAAGGCCACGACCCTCAGAAAATGTGGCTTATAAGGCCACGATCCTCAGAAAACGTGGCTTAGAAGATCATGACTCTCAGAATAGCATATGTTTAGTTAGGGTTGCAATCATCAATCCTGCTAGTGAAAATGGGTCGATTCACCTCCGGAACACTAGCCCACTAGTCTAGTCTACCCTCCTAGCTACCCGGGCTTCCCACTTTTTCTCAAGTAGTTAAAAGTTCAAGTCTTATGTCATAATCACATACTCAAACCAAACAAGACATTACGCACGCCAAAACAACCATTTTCACACAAAAAAGCAATTTGAAATAATATGCACACTAAAAATATCTCAAATCAAAATCTGCATCAGTTACACAACCAATTAAAACAACTGCACAGTCAAAGAAATCACTTTCATTATCAAACACGCCACTAACAGAATTGATTAACAAATTTTCACACACGTCGCATGACTTTAAACACCGAAAATATTCACACAATTTAACCAAAGTAAATTTTCACTCCTAATAACTATTTAATAAAACAACCCAAACTTTTCATAAATAAATTTTTGAGAGAAAACCAATGTTTTACACACTAGACCGACCCAAACCCCCATCACATAACCAAACGCACACAACACCGCCTCAGTAACTCAATCTGCATCACACATGCGATTAAAGAAACCACACACGTAGTTAAAAAGACTATTACAACAGTTAAACAACCCTCCAGGAAAACATGTCAAGCCATTTAAAATTACGCCACATGACTAAAACTCCAAAAATCCACTCAAATGACCATTTAAGACAGAACGCATACCAACGCAACACCAAAACACCAACTGCAACCCTTGTACATCCTAAAAAATAATCCGCACATATTATAAAACACTAGTGAATAGTCCATCATGGGTTTTCACAGCAAAAACGTACTCATCTCATAAAAACGCACTAATAAACGCATTAAGACATAGTAAACCTCAAGTAAAAATTAAATCACACCAACCAAAATAATTAGTAGTCTAACCTTACAAAAACAATAAAAACTAACAATTAACTAGAGATGACATTCCAGCAGCAAGTACACATATTATAAACATGCTTCCAAAGAATTAAAATGCAAATCAAACATCAAAGAAGATCAATTTCGCATAACGCAAATTAATTAGACAACATACTAAATAAATTAAACTTGTAAATTAATTAAACAGATAATAATTAAGAGTGGAACCACCTACCTTGGTGTAGGAAGCATTGTGGGCTTGGTGTGAAACTCCCGTCGCACGACGAACGCATTGCAAGAAGACCAAAGAGACCCCTAAAACAAAACACCGCACAATTGCAACAAAAAAAAATATACCAAAAACAATATAAACCCTAACCAAAACACCACAAAAAAATTAAAAGGATGAACAATGAGGGACTTCGCGCCTAAGGAGAGGGGTTCGAGAAGTTTGCCAGAGGTGCGTTGGGGCTGTCCGGGGAGGAAGAATCTGTTCTGGTTCACCAGAGAGTGGGGTGAGGGGTGCGGCTTGGGTAGTCGATCCAGAAAGGGCTCGGTGCGGCACAGATCAGGTTTGTAGGGGGGGTGGCGTTGCGGCTGGCGAGGGTGGCATGAGGGCGAGGTGCTAGAGAGAGGGGTTGGGGGGGTGGCGTTGGACAGGAGCAGGCTGGGGGAGGCCCAGCGACGGGCGGCACGGCTGGGTAGAGTGGGAGGGAGATGGTGGCGCGCTATGTCATGGCTCATCAGGAGGGTTTGTCGGGAAGTTCAGCCAAGAGGGAGGCGACGCGAGGGAGCAGTAGGGCATGGCTTGAAGGTGGTTTGGTTGGGAGGCTGGGCGCGGGAGGGAGGTGGCGGAGTGAGGCAGTTCGCTGGGAGGTGGGGCGCCGGTTGCGGACCGGAGGGGAGGCAGGGCAGAGCGCGGCCTAGGGTTTAAGGGGGGCAGGCACGCTGCACAAATATAAGAGGGAAAGAAGAGGGTCTGCATGGGGAGAGAAGGGTAAAGAAAGAGAGGAGGGGGGAAAAGAAGAAAAGAAAAAAAAGAGGAAGGAAAAAATAATAAAAATAAAATAAAATAAGGAATAAAGGGAAGAAAAAAAATAATAAAAGAGCAAATAAAAGAGGATAAAAAGAAAAAGGAAATAAAATAAAATAATAGTGAAAATAAGAAAACCATAATCTAATTAATAATAACAATTTTTTTATTACTAATAATAAAACTAATAATAACAAAACCAAAATAATTGAAATGACCAGCTTAAAATATTAGCAATAATAATAATAATAATAATAATAATAATAAAATAATAAAACCAACCAGAATAATAATATCACTATTAACTGAGCCTGGACACCTCGCATGGTCATGTGAGCGGTTGCGTGCGCGATCGCATGCACGGGCGTGTTCGCGCGCCTAGTCGTGATTATAGTCAAGCACCTGTAAAAGATATCAAATTCCTTTTTAAAATAGAACCAGTTCAAACTACAACTCAAAAGAAAGACTTAAAATAATTAAATTAAAAAGAAGTGTCAGTCGGGTTGTGACAATAACCTTCCCCCCATGGTTGTGTATTAAAAAACCTTTCACTTATATGAGTATACTTATATCTGGCCCTTCTGATCCTGGAAATGATATAAATGTATACATGAAACCTTTAATAAAATAGTTAAAAAAAAATTGGGATGTGGGTGTGCGCACATACGATGCATGTTCGAAAGATATATTTTGGATGCGTGTTTTTCTTATGTGGATTATCAATGATTTTCCTGCTTATGCAATGATTTATAGATGTAGCATGAAGGGAAAACTATCATGTACTATTTTTATGAAGAATTTTCAATCCAGAAGATTGAAATATCATCGTGGTTTTAGTTTTATGGGACATCAATGATTCTTTTTAGTGGAAAATCCATATAGAAATAATCATTGAATATTTGAAAATACCATAGAGACTGACGATCCACCACAATGTATGTTTGGAACTGATGTGCTTAATGAATTGAAAGATTTCATTTTTTCATTCGAGAAGGTTCAAATGAAATCTAGAAAGAGGAATAATTTTTCCAATGATACTTATTACAATTGGAATAAGAGGAGTATCTTCTTTGATTTGCCTTATTGGTCAACAAATTTATTATATCATTGCTTAGACGTAATGCACATTGAAAATAATATATGTGAAATGTTGTTCTTGATTCTTATAAAAATAAAAGGAAAGACAAAAAATGATTTATGATCTCGATGTGACTTGGTGGATTGGGGGATCAGACCAGAATTAAATCTTGTCTGTATCAGTGAAAATAAATGGCAAGTTCCATGTGCTTCTTATGTGATGACACCAGCATAAAGAAATAAATTTCTAGAAGTACTAGAAACTATTAAATTTCCTAATGGTTATTTAATAAATATATCAAAATGGGTCAATAGAAGAGATTTGAAGTTGAAATCTTTGAAGACTCATGATTATAACTTCCTTCTGTATGAGTTGGTTCCAATAGAAATTTGTCATATTTTTTCCAATAATGTAAGGGTGTCAGTTATTCGGTTGTGACATTTGTTAAGAGATCATTGTGCTAATAAGTTTTCCAAGTCTTTCTTCCAAAAAATGTTGGTGGAGACACCATTAATTTTTTGTGAGTTAGAAAAAATATTTCCTCCATCATTTTTCACATTCATGTTGCATCTGACTGTCCATATGCCAACTAAAATACTTCTCGGAGGACCTATAGCTTTTCATTGGATATATCCAATTGAAAGAAATATTTACACATTGAGATCTTATGTTTAGAATAGGAATCATCCTGAAGATTCTATCGTGAACGGTTACTTGGAATAAGAATGTATGGATTTATGCTCAATGTATTTTTTTGATCTAACTATGAGAATGAAAAAACCAATGAGAAATGAAGAAGAATAGTATGAGCAAATTGAACCCAATTTTCCATCACTTCCTCATATAGGAGGAATTCCTGGATCATATACATTGATGATATTAATCCTTAAAGAGACGGAGATAGAATATCACACAGTGTTGTTCAATGGTGATTTGTTCGATGACTATGTCAAGTAAGTAAATTGAACATGTATATCTTATCTAAACTCTTGTAATTGTACATATCTGTTAAACTATTTATATTTTTATCTATAGGAAACATAAATAAATGATAAATAGAAATCATCGTTATTTATCTTTCAGAAGAAGAGAGACTTTTCATAGCAATGAGTTTTCTATTTGGTTGAAATTGAAGGTATAAATATTGATGTAATAAATAAATAAAATAAATATTTAATTAAGTTTAATATTCTTTTATATTTTAGGTATCGAGTTTACCTACTAACACTATCTCTGAGAAAATAAGAGCTTTGGATTTTGGTCATAATACCGTGGTTCGTGAATGTAAATCAATTGTGACCAATGGGTACAGATTTATTATCACTGAACAAGAAAAGAACATGAGAACACAAAATGATGGTGTTATGATAACTATCACAATAGAATATTATGCCAGTGCATTGGATAATAGACCTTATTTTGAAAATATAACTTATTATGGAGTCGTTGAAAAACTAATAATATTTTATTATTACTCTCATGGTCAAGTCATTATGATGAAATTTAATTGGTTTGATTCTATGATGAGGAAACACACCTTTATTGATGATTATAGATTTTGAGTTATTGACATGACTCGCACTCTTTCTACTGATGAACCATATGTATTGGCATCAATAGAGAAACAGGTTTTTTATGTCAAAGATTATCTTCGACCTGAATTTGGTTTCATTATTGAAGTAATCCCAAGACATATTTTTGATGATGGTGATGATGGAATTTACACCATCCATGCTCCCATTGTCCACAATCCATTTATTACTTGTGATGAATCGAATACTTCATTTGTTAGAGTTGATTGAGAACCTGAAGTTGTGGTGGGAAATATATAGAAGAATTTATTTGTGTTCTCAGTTCTGTTGGTTTAGCTCAACTTGAGTTGTTGAAGTTTGTGCTATATAAATTGATTTAATATTGATTACAAATATTTTGTATCTAACTAGACCTTCATGTGCATTTTTAATATTTACTTGTTATAGTTTTCTTTGAGTTTCATTTTATAATATTGAATTGAATTGTATTCAGACCTACCAAACTAAACAAAACCGAAATAGCTAAATTGTAACAAAAAAATAGATGAATTGAATTAGACATATTAAAATAATTGATATGAAAATAAAAACCAATTATAATAATGACCTAAACAAAAAATAACTAAATTACCTAACTAAAAATATGAACCAAATAACCTAAGACAAATAATCCATTTTTAATTTTTTTTTTTTGGTTACACAGTAGTTATCCTTTTCTAATTACTTTCATATTTGTTTTCAAATGAAGGAAATTAAACCATATGAGGAGCAGCGAAGAAAAAATATGATGGACAACAATCATCGAATGGCTGATATGGGTATTCCTCCATTTGTTCCTATTGTGAGTATTTTATTTCAAATATATATATATATATATATATCAATAACATATAATGTCATGTGATTAATTTTGTTTTAAAATTTTATGCAGGATCCACCACTTGGGCGTTAATTATTTGACGATAAACCTAGAAGTGGTCCCAGTACTCAAGATAGTGGTAAAAGGGGGTGGTATGAGAGCTAGGTGCTCCAGTCAGCATACCCGTTTGACCCTACTCCTCCCACTGACATACCATATTCCACACATTCTAATCTCGTTGTGTCGTTGGGGACACACGGGATATTTAGGCATCCCATGATTTCACCACCCTTCACATCTGAGCCTCCTTGCCCATCTTTATCATATCCTATGATGATTCCCACTCCTCTTCCATATTATGCAGTTGGTCAGTCATCCATGCCATCTTATTTACCATCTATTTCTTTTTCTCTGGGCTTCTACATTCCTTCTTCGATTCCTGCTCTGACATAGTCTGTGCCTACTGAGCATACACTAGGACCCAATCCACTGGTATAGGGTGATCTTCCTTCAGTGGTAGCGGATCGAGAGGTACCCATTGAGATGACTACCACAGGTATATTTTAATACCCTAACAAAAAAATTTACCATAATTTATTTTTGATATAACATGTATTAATATAATATTTGTTTTTCTATCATAATAGTTACATCTACTGATAGGCAGTAGGGGTGGGGGAACACATTCATGCATTAGGTGTGGAACCGCCACACGTAGTTGATGGTGTACTACAATAAAGACAACAAAATGATTGAAAAGATAGGGTAGTAATGTCGGAGTTTTTTGGTGACACTTGCCAAATACTCCGACATCATTCATGTTAGCCTGATATCATATAGACAATTTCCAAAAAAAATCAAGGATAATTCTTGGGCATAGATATGGGTAAAAAAATCGGTTTTACTTAATGTAATATTAGTTTTGTATTTATATGAATTAATATTTTGGTGTCAGCTTCAGTTTAATTTTCCCAATGGTGAGGGTGTACGGACAACACGTCTAAAGGAGTTAGGTGAGATTTGGAGAGACTATAAGCACAATTTGTATATTGGATGGCATTCTATAGTTGGAATAGAGTTATAGGTGGTACCTATCGTGGATGGTTGTCTGATAGAACAATATCGGCAAATTATTACTCATTGGATGACTATCAAGTTTAAGGTATTAATCACATTTGAGGTATTTAAATGAAAATTTTCATGTTTTTCATTAATATTATATTTTTTTATTATTAAATTTTATTTAGGAATCATCCAGAAAAAATAAAAAAACATTGATGCTAAAACATACCTCCACACATTGGTCCGTACTATAATGTCGGATCATGAGAGGAAGCAGATACGATAGTTGTTTATAATTTTTCTTTAGGACTTACACTTTCTATTATTTCCTCCATAATTTATTCAATTTATAAAGTTTTCATATAATTTTAGTTATGAAATTCATTATTGGTAACCAATTTTTAATTATGGTTTCCTACATTCAATGTCATTGTAGAGGTAGGTATTGAATATTGAAGGGCATATGCCTCGAGCAAAACGGTTTTTCTCGAGTAGATGGAAAAAAGATTGAAGTACGGTTAAAGAACCGACACAATAGTAGATTGTAAGTTTTAAATTGTTGATTTAAAACTTTAATATATATTTTTTAACTTAATAATCTATTTATATTTGTAACTGGATGCTTTAGAGGACCTTGATGTCCAGAAACCTAACATTTTTGGGCCAAATGATCATTTATATCAGGTGTTGGGAGATGAGAACCCTGGCATAGTATGCTACCAACTTGGGAAGAGTATAGTACTGAAGAGGTATTGGACCTCTTCAGGTACCAGTTGTAGCACCATCGAGTTCAAATAGGTTAATGCACCATTAGAACAGGATGAAAAAAGGACCACACCGGTGGAAGAACGGTCTGCTAGGGCAAACACTGAATTTATGAAACTGATGAACCTTTTATGTCCAACACTTCCATGAGAGTTCATCATAGATTGTGATGAATATATTTCATCGATGCATTAAAAATATAGTGCACCAAGTGGAAGTTCGAGTGGTGGTCGAGAATATGTCATTCCAAGTGATGATATAGTGAGGAAGAGGTTGCAGATGAGGATGATGTCGAGACTGAGGCTGAGGACAAGGCTGAAGCCAAGGCTGAGTGAGAGGTAGAGGCTGAGGCAGAGGATGAGGGAGAGGATGAGTACGAGGATGAAGCTGAGGATGAGGCTGAGTGTGAGACCAGGTATGGGGATAGGGATGAGCACGGTGATGAGTATAGGGGCAGGGAGGAGGACAAGGATGAGGATGAGGCTGATGATGGTGGTGATTATGGTAATGGTGATGGTGATGAGGGAAAAATTGATCCATTGCATTTTTGATTGATATTACTTAATTTTGATGTTTGTTTATTTTTTGTGACTGAATATATGTGTGATTAGGTAGGTCACATTATGATTATCTTGAGTAGCCTAAATACTATATATTTTTAATCAGAACACCTTTTACCAATGTATTATCATCTTTTTTTATAAAGTAATTAGGGTATTTGGATTTTTAGTATATGATTCAACATTCAAAGGATTTATTAGGTCAGTGGTCTTACTTGTATCTTTATTTATTTATCTATAATTTGATTCTATGAATTCTATTTTTACATGGTATCAAAGATATTTTACAACCCTACCCATCCTTATCCATGACACCATCCCAAACGCACCACCCTCCCTGCCAAAACCACCCATTTCCATGGCCCCTCCTAGTATCCCCTTCCATGTTATCTCCTTATCACCCTCTTATAATGCCATGACATCTTTTCAAAGACATGGTGGTGTACACTATTCCACTAATCATGGACTTTCCTATGGAAGTGTCCATAGACACATCATTTTTCAACATTATGAAAAATAATTCCATCACATTGACATCTATTAGACTATCAATGGATGCCCAATGGCCCTCCACACTACCCGGGTAGCCTTCGGTGAGTCACAAGATCTTCCAAAGAATACACTCAAACTCTTGGTTGAAGAACTTGAGCTTATTCATTGTCATTATAACAGTTATTAGTCATCTTACTCTAATTCATTATCTTTTGATTCTTTACATTATGGGACACCATTTTGATCCAATCTCATTCCAACTTTCTAAAGGTGATTGGTATCTCACCATCGGGGTGATGATTATGGCTCCCTTCATCCATAAATTCATGGATGGTTTCTTCAATCTCTATTTAAGTAAGCATTATACTCAATTTCATTACAACCCTTCATTTAAATATGTCCATAAAAATCAGTACCTACCATCAATAACCTATTATAAAAAATCATTAGTGTTGTAAATACTAAACTAATAAATCAATAATATCATAACAACAAGGATGTATAATGCTCATATGGGAAGTAAAAGAGATTTTCTACCCATTAAATAATCATTTTTCATGTCATTTTCTAAAAAAGAAATTTTAACTATGTCATAGTGTAGTAGATAACACACCATTGACTACTCGATGATAAAATATTTGTGAGAATTTTGAAAGTCAAAATTTTGAGATGTTTCACCAAAGAAATTGAAATGGGTTAGTTGGAAGAGTGGTTTTCATATAAAGATTGAAATGGGGAATACTATGTTCTGGTACATTCCATGGTTGGAAGAGTCTATTGTTTTTATGTGCTATTGTAGGTGTTTTTTTTGTGTGGTTTTAAGTGTTGTATACAGGTATATGCAATGTAGGGGATTCTGGATGGCTGCTGTATAGAATTCTATAAAAACTCTATACCAATGGTTTCAAACCGTTGGTATCGTGTTTAAATGCATGTATTTACCAACGGTTTACTAGAACTGTTGGTAAAACTCTATGCCAATGGTTTTAAAACCATTGGTAAATTGATAAAATATACTATATACCAATGGTTAATAAATCTTTGGTATAAATATATACCAATGGTTTTCCTAAAACCATTGGTATACTGACATTTACATAGATCTATACCAATTATTGAAGTAAAACCATTGGGATAGCCCTATACGAATGCCTAACTATCCAATGGTTTGGAAAACCATTGGTAAAGACTTCATTTCTAGCAGTGATATATAATATATAAATTTCATAATTTGATTAATACTATTAATTTCCACCAGTTTAACGGTTAGGTTATAATAATATTTCATTGTATGTTTAAGCTGGGTATTTCATTCAATGTAAGCTATCAAAAATATTAAATTTAAAAGATACATTCCATAAAATGTTTGGGTGTTACATTATCCCCTGCTTTAATAAATTGTGTCCTCATAATTTGAAAATATACTTCAAAAATTAAATGTTGATACTTAAAAATTACTTTATGGGAGACCCATATTGGAAATAGGGTTAATAAAACATTCTCTTAATTATAGATAAAGGGAAATGTGAAGGTCGCCACAAAACTAGGCTTTCGAATAGTAAATCATTAATGAAAAGTGAAAAATGGACATGGAAGAGAAATATAACTATCATGTTCTTGTGGAGATTGATAGAGAATGTGGTCATTATAAATTCAACTATCACAAAAATATAAATCTTAAGATCAGTTAAAATACCATTTATTTATCATAAATAAAATTAAACAAGTAATTTTTTTGTTCCATAATATTTTTGAGGGGTTATTTTACTATTCAGGTAAACACTTGAGAAAGTAAACTTACTTGATTAATTTCCATGTCATTACCATATTAACATCCTTTAGTTGTGCTTCAATCTATTTTCACTTCATTTCATACACCTGTAAATGAATTTTCAAGATGAATTTTTCACACTTGAATCACTTTTACGAATCATAATATCCATGAGTCATTCCTTTAGACTTTAAATATTTAATTAAACCAAAATGGTTAGCAGATAGTATCAAATAAATCATAATTTAACCTCAAAAAATAATATATAATATTCAACATAATCCATTCTAACCTTAAGACTTGTCCTATATACTTTTTTCCAAATTTACAGTCCAAAAAGGTCTCTAAATTTCCAAAATCAATCTTAACATCAAATTCCACAAACAATGTGATGCAACTCTTATTGTCAGATACTAAATATTTGATCACATTAAAAACCTTAATGAAAACTTTCATTCTTAAAAATCCTTAAATAATAAGTATTTTAGTACAATCCTTATATATCTCATGATTCTTATAACTAAAGCACCATTGATTAAATAATTCTTGAATCCAAAAAAATAGAAAAACTTTAATCATTCTACTTCATTCTTAAACCAATAACTACGCTTCATCATATTATTCCTTAATAAATCCTTAATTTAATTTTTCTTTTTTAGTCTCTTCATCATCAGCAGTATAACCATTACTTTTATAACCTTGTTGATTCTAATCATTGACCAAAATCCAAATTGTAATGTGAGCAACACTAATCATAGTGATATAGTCAAGAAGAATCATTTATAGGATGTCAAAATCATGACATCTTCTTCTCAATATATGATTTTATAGGTTTAAAATAGGTTATCAATTATCATTACCAAATATATAGTATGTTATCCTATACTTATACTTATCTTCAAATAAAATCATAGGGTTATGTTTTATAATCCATGATTTTATAAATCTAGTTCCCAAGGTTTCTACTAAACTTACTCTGATACCAACTATAATGACCCCAACCCTGGTAGCCTAGAGTCAGTGCCTTAATTTATTATATTGTAATAAGATATAAGTGATCACATCCTAAATGAACAAATAGTTTATTAGTCTCGGTAAACTAGATACATACTTGAAATTCACATTACAAACTAAAACATAAAATACATAAAGAATTTTCTTCGATCATGCCATTAATCCACTTAGTGTAACCGTTCATATCAAACTCAAAACACTTATTTGTATCCTGGGGGAAAATAAAACATAAGAAATGGGTGAGATCAAATTCTTGGTAAGGGTAAGCATACAGAAGAAGCTATGAGTAAATATGGCATAAACAATATGGAAAGGTAAATAACTAAAACACATGCCATTTAAATAATCACATGAGCTAGGAATCTTAAACATGGATATTCTACTAGTCGAATAATCACATAGCCCGAATGGCCCGAAGGCCTTCTTTTTTTATTTTATTATGGATAATACCCCTTTTAAGGGTTGAAGGGGAACCCGTACATGACCCGTAATCCCAAGGCACAAGGCCCAACAAACCTGAAATACATGACCCGAATGCCCAGAGGCATACCATGCCCAATACATGACCCATAGGCTAAGCCCACTTGAACTGCCCCTCCCCAGCTTTCTGCGTCATTGATCACATAGCTCCCCACCTTGCATTGCTGATCGGCTAGCATTGCCCTGTACAAAGCTGCACGGTGCCTGGTCCCGATGGCGGCTGCCATACCCTCTCATTCTTCCAATCCGGTTAGCTCTGCATCTGGTGGATGCTACTCATGTTGCTCTGATCCTCTTCTAGGGCATGTTCTATGTGAACTGGGCTACTCCATGGTCTACGTGATCTGAAGGCCCTGTAGCTCGAAGGCCTTTGATGACCCGAAGGCCCTGGAGACCCGTAGGCCCAAACCGGTGGCCCGAAGGCCCAAATTGGGTGAATAGTTCTATCTTCTACAGTACCAAACAGTAACTGCTATAGTCCTGCTAAAAAAAGTGGTTAAGGTCTCGGCCAAATCAATATCTTAAAATAAATGGTCAAGTACTCAGCCAAGTCCATGTCTAGTTTATCTCATGATACCTAAAGATAAATCAAGGGGATATAGTGATAACCTCCCATCACTTACTAATTCCAATATATTACTCATATTAAAAGGTTGAAACATAAACAACATAAAAAAATTTATTTAAAAACTATCATACAAAATGTGGATACTTTAACCATAAATCATGAATGATATCAAAATAGCACATCCACAGTCAAACTGATCACAAAACCTTAAATAAAATATGGTAGATAGTATTATAAGAGATAAATATAAATGAATTAGAAGATTCAAAAAATTATTTTGACATAGATGAAGATACTTTTAAATGAGACCATTGAAAAATTCTTGAGGAAAATGATCTTTAAACATTTTAAAGTGTCCCATGTCACTTTGAAACATTTAAATCATAATCCATATGATGTAATAAAAATAAATTAAACTTATAATATCATGATAATAAATAGATTCAATATATTATATATCAAATGGTGGTATGTACACCACACATAAGGAATAATTGGTGAACAAGACATATATCTCACAGAAGTAAAAGTGAGACGAGAAAACCCTTACCTTACACTTCCTTTAATTAAACATGTTTTAAACTCATCTATAATGGTTTTAAGCATGTTATTTACTTATACCTGAACTATATTCATATTTTTTATTGCATATATGATCCTATTATATTATTTTATCACCCTTTTGTTGATAATATTTTGTTGTTACCCTTGTTTTGGGTGTTAACTAATTCATTTTCCTATGCATGTTTTGTCATGACAGTCTCAGTTATTTTGCATAGGATATATATCCAAAATATCTATAATGATATTAATATTATAAATATTATATTTAACTATTAAATACACTTTTAGATCCATTATTTAATGTTGGATATGGAAAATAAATCATATCAGATCTTGGAAACGGTAGACTGTACGTACACACAAGCGACGGTATCATTCCCTTAATAAGTGAAAGTATAAGGAAGTGTTTGCTATATTAATTTTTACAGAATATATATCATGTAATAGTTATCTTATAGATCCATTATTTCCATAATTATACCCATCCAAATAAAGTGGTGATTAAAAACTTATTACACCACGGTGTGGAGATGGTAAGTCGTACGTACGCATGCACAGTGATTTTGTTTTTCATAGGATGAATATAAGGTGGAATGTGGTTGTCCCATAATCATAATAACATATCATAGTATATATTATACTAGATTTATTAAATTATAATAGAAACAACACACTAAGAGGAATTATAAGTGAAATAAACTTGAAATAGTCGATAAAGATGATTACCTCTTCTTCAGTGAACTTCCTTTATAACTTCTCTTAAGGGACCTAGGGAAGGTATTTTGGAAGAAAAAGAACCTAAATAACTTAAATAATGATGTTTTAAAGATAAATTGGAATTTTTTTATTGATCTATATGACTTTAATTTGTGTGAGGAAGTTAGGGAGGATGTGCCCTTTTATAATTGAGGTGAGGGGCACTTTCAGAAATCTTCAAAATATTAAAATATAATAAGGTTGTTCTAGAGACAAAGACTTCAAAATTTTCTATAAATTAATAGGTTATAAAATTTTAGACTATATATTATCCCATTTGTGATTATTTAACATTTTTGTTATTTTTAAATAATTTAATAAAATATTAATTCAATAAAATATCATTATTGTCAAATTTGATACTATTCATTTAATTTGACTTCCAATACATCAAGGCAAAGTGGGAATTAGAATATAATGATTTAAAAAATATCTAATATATCAAATATATCTATAAAATTAATTATAAACATTAATTAATCCCAAATATATCAAAATTAATACTTTTAAAATAAAGTATTTTATTTTTATGTTAATTAAATAAATATTGTTTTATCATAGAATAAGAATTTAATGTAATTATATAATTTATAAAAATTAAAAATAAATTTATATAATTAAATTAATTTCATTAATATAAAAATAGGTATTTATTTTCATTTTTATATTGATTTTGTCCCTATGTGGACAAATAAATGATATTAAATGCAAAGAGAGTGGCATTTTGTAACTATCTTTGATTTAAATAATAAATAAGTTATTTTCATGTAAAAGTGAAAATTAAACAACTTAAATTGGATATTAAGGTGATAAGGGTCTAATACACTTCATCAAATAATTTTTAGACAATTTTAGGTCACATTCTTACTCTTATCTTTTGGTTTTAACCCTTATTTAATCTCTTTAACTAATACCGTGACAACACGTGTTTTTACTACTTAAGGGTTAATATAGTAATTATAAAATTACAAACGAACCATAAATAGATCATTAATGAAATTTTAAACCTTATCTCAATAATTTGGCCAAATTTTAGATTTTTATGAATTTTATATCATTTAATAAAATATTATTTATTTTAAAATATCATTAATGTCAATTCTGATACTATTCATTAGTTTAAATTTTAAAAAATATCATAAAAACATGATAACTTCGAAAAAAACTTTTAATACATCCATGATATGTCTAGTTAATCTATAAAATTCATGTATGAAATTAATTATATCAAATTATATTTATTTTAATATTTTTAATAACATTTATTTGATATGTCTGTTAATTAAACAATTATTGTATCATCATTGTGCAAGCCTTTAATTTAATCATTTCATCCCTAAAAAATTTAAAAAAATATCATGATTAATATTAAATTTTTATATTTCAAATGAATATTTATAGTGTAATTTATCTTCTGAATAAACATATACAAAAAATATAACACTTATTAAAAATATGAGTGTGGCATATTTGACATTCCTTAGAATAAAATACTATAAAAGGAATAAAGTCGTCCAAGTGGCTCCAAGATGCCATAAAATCATCTCAAGGGTGACTTTGGTCGATAATAAATCATCCAATAAAATTAGGATAGGTGATGAGATAATTTTATAATACTTATAATATTATTTTTATCCTTAATTACCCAATTTACCAATAACTGGGGTAATAAAAATTACCAAAGTTAATATTCATAATGTCCAAAAATTAAAAAAAAACCAATTTAAATAATTTTTACCCACTGATTAAAAATATGAAATCCATTTTTTAAAATTAAAAATACCTAATTTTAAGTAATTAATTTAAAATTAATCCCATTACGGAATGAGAAAATGGGTTTTTAAAGTGAAAACGTTCAAAAGATTGAAATGTTTTATATCCAAATTCAATGTGAGATTGATTACGGTGACCTATATTGGATTAAATGATAAAAAAATTATCTAATTATACTTTAAAATCAATTAATATTATAATTTAAAACTATAAATTATTTATATGAAAAAGATTTTTTAAAATTAAAATGCAGTATTTTATCATTATTCATCAAAACATAAAACTTGTCAAAAAAATAAAAAAACAAATAAAGTAAATTTTAATATTAAAATTTAAAAGAAGAAGTTTATTTTTTTAAAATATAATTCATAAAATTATCAAATAAAATATTTAAAATAATCACTCCATCAAAAGGTGGTAAAACTTCCTTTAGAAAAATATAGTTTTTTAATGTGTAAAATTGGATTCATTCTTATCTTATGCCTATAAAATAATTGGATGAATGTAAAAAAAATTTATTAAATATATAATATATAAATTTTATAATTTGGTTAATATTATTCATTACCTCCCATTTAATGGCTAGGTTATAATAATATTTCATTGTACGTTTAAGATGGGTATTGCGTGCAATGTAAGCTATCGAAGAGATTAAATTTAAAAAGAGACATACCACAAAATATTGGGGTGTTACAATTAATTGATTAAATAAATTAATTTGTGAATGTTTATCTTAATAATATAAAATGAATTAAATTGAATTCAAGCTAGTGTACTTTTTTATATTCGTTTCATGTATGTGGATGACCATAAGCTTAGACCATCTGGTGTATGTGATTAGTTTATTTAATATATTATTATTTCATGATTTTTGTGATAATTTATTAAATTAAATAATAGTCTATGAGACATCCCCCCCATTATATAAGGGCTTTCATGCCCATGGTTTCTTTTATGTAAACCCCTTTAACACATCATTTGGTTCCCATCACATATTTGTGAATAAAATTATGTAATAGATAGAGATCTTAGGAAAATAGAGTAGGTTAAAGTTCAGAGTTGAGGTGAAACCAATCGAGGAGGCATGCAAGATCAAAGGTGGAGTACTGAAACTCGAGTCATACTTGGTTGTATGAGTTAATTTACTTGGGTAAAGGGTTGGTTTATCATCTTCTAGATTGACAAACCATTAAATAGGCTCATGGCCATTTCACTTTATTTATTTTATTTATTTCAATTGCATGGTTAATTATTTATGAATGTTTAAATCATTAAATAAATTAATAAAATATCATGCAAGATGAAATTTAAATAAATATTATAATATGTGTAAATTTTATTTATAAATGTTTAATCACTTAATATTAATAATTATTTGATAAGAAAAAATGGTTGATTTACACATAAAGATAAAAAACCCTAAAAATAAAATATTAAGTTAGTATAGTCTTCTAAAACTTAGCTAAAAATAAAACCACAGTTCAAAGTGCTTAACCAACTTCATTTGGGGTAATTTTAATTATCATGAAATCTATATCTTGATTTTTGAGTCGACCAAACATAAATTTCATTAAGGGTTGATCACCTCTGTGAGACTTGGTGAAACTTGTAGGCAAAGTGTTGAGAAAATCTTAATCTAGGATTTCAGAATTAGTGATCCCACTCAACTGATCAAGGAGGTACAAGTTAATGTAGTTGGAAAATTATGCCTACCTAAATACCTTCAAGTAGCTTGTTAAACCTCCATCTAGGTTATGAAAAGGGGCATATGGATCCTTACCATTATGATATCCATGAAATGGGATATTCCAAAACTAATGGTGAGGGATATTAGATTTTTATAAAACAATGTGAAATTAATAAATTTAAAATTTATTATCTAATTTTATTATCTAATTTTATAATCTAAATAATGTACTAAAATTATTCTCTAATTAATTATTGAAATAAAAACCCACACGACTTCGACTAAATTATTGTAATCCATTCTAGAGAATGAAAACCTTCTCACCAACATGAATTTCAAGGAATGGTATAAAAATTTATTCAATATATTATGCCATGAATGGAAATTATATGTGTAGGAAAACCCTATTCTTAAGGTACCTAGAAAAGAGTCTAGTAAGGAAGAACTATCTATATATATATAACATTTGGATAATGCCACATATGTTCAATGTTTTATGTTATCATCCATGTACAGAGATATTTTAAAGCAATGTGAGTATATGGATGCGTGTAGCATCATGTATCACATTTGTGATCTTTATCAAGATAAGGAAAGATAAGAGAGATATGATATTTATAATGTACTATTGACGTGCAATCTTAGATATTCAATGTCAGCTGAATCACATGTAGTTGAGATGATTGGCTATATTGACCGCTTAGACATCTTGGGATTTAATATCTCTGATGAGTTGTGCATTGATATCATTTTATCCTCACTTCCCAAGAGATTATCTAGTATTATTTTTAATTATAATATGATTAATAGTGATAAGTATTTCTTTTAACTCCTTACATTGATTCTCTAAGTTGATAAAAAGACAGAGCATGAAGATCCTATAGTCCATATGGTGAATAATAAAAGGAAAAACAATGAAAAGGGTCCTAATACCCATTAAAAGTCTAAATATCTCAAAAAATCCTTTAAAGAAAATGAATATCCAAATATAGATAGAGGAAAAGTACGGAGTATGTTTCGAATGTAAAAAACAAGGTCATTAGAGGAAGAACAACACTGAGTTAAATAAGCAAGGGGAATCTTCAGGTGCATTTATTATCGAGTGAAATCTTTCTATATCAACATAATGGGTATTATATACAAATTTTGGTTCTCACATTTGTATTTAAATGTAGGAACCAAGTATATTTAGAAATATTTATAGAGGAGAGGTGGACTTATGGACTATTAATTATAACGAATTGTGATTTTGGACCCTTTAAATTAATATTGTCTTTGATAGTCTACTCCGTGTGAAACACCAAACTAAAATGATTCATGAAATTTTTATTATTAATAAAATTTAATAATAATAAAACCTCTAGTAAAAAAAAGAGAGATTTTAATCCATTATAAAATGCATACATAACTTAATGAAACATAAAGTTTTAAAAATGTATTTTTTATAAAATCAATTTATATATATATATATATATATATATATTGAATTTTCATTTTAAAGTTAAATTTTTAAATTTTATAATTTAAATTTTAAAAAATTAAATTAATTTTTTAATTCCTTGTAAAAAAATAGCTTAGGGTTAAATTTTGAGTTTTTTCTAAAATAATTGATTTTTAGGTGAATATTAAAAAATATTGATTTTGCTAATTGTGTCACTTTTATGACATCATCGTAACACAATAATGAATTAAAGTTCTAGAAAAAAATTATATAAAATTATATATTTATAAATTAAAATAAATAATTGAAAAATAATATTTATTAAACTCATGTGTAATGTTTTGGAACTCAAGTAACATTTTACTATAAAAACTATTTTTATTCGCTTATATTAAAAATTAGTTTACATCACTTGTAGAAATTAAATCTATCAAAATGGATTTAATATTTTACATAAAATTATAATATTATGTAATAATTTTAATTTAATTTTTTTCATAAAAGTATGATTACTAATATTAGAGTTAATGACCATGATAATGGTAAATCTATTATTTTTAAAGAATTGTTTTATTAATATTATATAATTTTTATCTAAATAAATAAATTTATATCTTATAAAAAATTAATTTAATGTAATTCTAAAACCTATATATAAATATATTATCCCTTATTCAATTTTTAATCAATACTAAATAAGATTAAGTACACTTAATGGTAAAAACAACATTTTCTACAAAATAGATTTTCTATGTATTAAATTTTTTAATTGAAAAATTAATTTTATCTTATTTATAAATTTAATTGGATTAAATATAGAATAAATTTTAAATTATAACACCCAAATTTGGTAATAAGGGTTATTTTATATTTTTATTAAAATTTATATTACTTAGTTAAAAACTAGCTGCCTAGGTAAAAAAAATGGTAAAATGTAAAAACCTAATGGTTAATGACTTAAACATGCTTAAATAATGTGTTAAAATGATAGTTAGAGTATTTATATACCTTATAATACCACAAACTCCATTATTTTTCACTTTTGGACCCTTTTACCTTTGAATAGTTTCATTCCATAATTGAAAAATAATGAGTGTTGAAAAAGTGTTATTTTCTTCACTTATAAAAGGGGAATACTTCCACCACTTCATTACAAACCTATTAATTTGAATTTATTCCTAATAATATACCATTTTTATCCTCATAGAAACCTATCTCAATTTCATAAGCCTCTTGTCTCAATTATTTTTCCTAAGTCCTTCATTTCTAAGGATACTTTCAAGATAAAGTTCAAGGTACCAAAGTGAGTATTGCTTAATACCTATCCTTTTCTTGTTAATCATTATTTTCCTAACCTAACCTATAAATTATAATATAATTACCTCAATATAATTATTATACTTAAGTGTTGTTATATTAATGGAAAAACTATTAAGCAATGTCTTTTTTTACCAACTCCTCTCTTTACTAGTTATAAGGAAGGAATTTAAGAATAAATGTGACGTATATAATAAAATTATAGTTATTAAGAGAAAATTTATATTCCACCTTCTTTATCTCTCATTTTTTGGGAAATGAAAACATTAATCATGCATTGTGTGGACTACCACCATTACGAAATAACATTTTTTCATTTTTCATCATGATTTTCATTATTTATATAAACCTCTTAAAATTTAATTAAACACCTTAAAAATATATAAATTGAATAATTATGCTCCTATAATAATGATATTATTCCAAAATAAACCAATTTCATAACCATAATCATCCATTAATTATGGTATGTTCATGTTTGGGTCGATCTAACCACCTACTTGAAAAATGATACAAAACTATATCATGGGTGAATATGGGAGATTAATACTAATATTATTATAATTTAACAATAAAATAATTATTTCTATATAGTTTTGTAAATTTTATGTTAATAATTTAACTTATTATTAAAATATCATCTTCATTTGCTAAAAGTACCGAAATAAGTCGACATTGGTTCCATTTTCACATAGCATAACTAAAACAATAATGGAGTGTGATAATATATTTATAAATAAATATAATTTTCAATTATAATACCTTAAATGATCTAGGAATGACTAAATTTCTGTGAATAATGAAGAACAACACCACTATTATGAAACTAGTTTAAAACAATCAAGATAAATCACACCCGATATTGGAAATAGATAATGACTAACTAATATAAATGTAGATAATAATTAAAAATGAATTTTATAAAAGCTTATGGATATGAATAAGTTTCTTAAATATGTTATTAATATAGTTATTTTTTTATATAGTAGATTCAAGTTCTTTAGTGGAAGTCTGGAATTAAGGTAAGAGTTTCTTTGTCACATTTTCAAATCCATAAGATATGTTTGATATTACATATTATAATGTATATTATATGGTGTATTAACTACCCTATTTACTTAAATTATAATTAATATATTTACTTTCATGATATTTTAATGTCTATTTCATGGTAACCCTCTTATTCGTATGTTACCATTACCGTAAGTGTTTTTGGAAACTCAATTATTGTTCATTGAGTTATGATAGTTCTACTTGAGCTTATTTCATATAAGTTTGAAAAATTATTCTATTTTATTTTTTTATTTGGTATTTTATCTTTGTTTTATGGGTATTTAAATTTCTACCACATAAATCCATTTCTAAATGTCTCTTGCTTCATGAATTAAGGTATACGTAAGGGATTTGGTTAACTTGAATTTTATTTATTTGAGATAAAATGTTATTCCTTAATAATTATTCTTCTAAGTTTTATAAATTATTATATTTCTTATTTAATAAGATATTTCTTCTTTTATCACTAGGTAAAATTATGTTTTTAACTCAAATATGTTTTCTTGATGAATTTTATTCTCATAAAAGTGTAACATTTTTAAGAAAACATATCATCTCCTTTAAAGATAGTTTTTCCTCCATTTCCATGTTCATTATTCTCAAAAATGTTTTTTTTATTATTTTGAAACCCAAATATATGTTTACTCATGTGAACTCCATATTTCAATTATCCTATTTTAAAAATGAAGTTTTACTACCTCTCTTTAGGATGTGGGTTTTCAACAAATGTGTTTCAAAATATTCAAAATGTTTTCCAACATTTCAAAATAAAATGTTTTATCTTACACTCTATATTCATTTTTATAACATTTATTTATTTTAAAATCTCTATTATTGAATATTATTTTAAAATTAAAAGTTTTAAAAATGTATTCACTTAACCTTTTTTAAACCTTTGTGTCATTTTTAGGGATCTGTTATTAAAAACTATTTTTAAAAGTAAAAGTTTTCAAAGTGTTTTCACTTCAACTTTTTGAAACCTATATGTATTTTTTAAGGTTTCACTATTAAAATTTTATTTTAAAAGTAATGTTTTTTTAAAATGTTTTCAATTCACCTTTTTGAAAATAACTTTTCAAAGTGACCATAACTTCATCTTTTACGCCAAAGATAAAATCATTTTCTAAATAACAATTTTATGATTTCACTACCATTTCCTCTTTATATCTAAGGATTTATTTCCTTAGAAATTATTTTTCATTAATATTTTCTTATAAAATACTATTTTTTGGTGATTAAATTTTTGGTATAAACCATTTATATTATTGAGGCTAATTTTTGTGATACCATTTGAAAATGATATAAAATCCATTTTATTTCCCTGGGTTCTTTAAGTTATAATATTAGATTGATTTTTTGTATAGCACACATGTATATGGATTTTAATTATGATATGGTTTGGATTTGATAAATCCATAAGATTATTTGGGTGTGATAAATTCCTGATATAGTTTGGTTCTGATAAAACCCTGAGATGGTTTGGGATTGATAAATCCCTAATATGGTTTAGGTCTGATAAAGCATTGAGATGGTTTGAGTCTGGTAAATCCATGAGATGGTTTGAGTATGATAATGCCCTAAGATGGTTTGTTTCTATTAAATCCCTCCAATTCATTGGATAAGGATTTATAACTAATGATATAATGATGTTATGAATTGAATTTTTTTCATAACCGGAAGTGTGGACATTATATTTGTTCACAACATAAATCATGAACATTTTGTTTGTTCACAATGGGAAGTGTAGAAATTTTGTTTCTTCACAAATTTATGTGTATAATTTTTTTTGGTCATAACATAATGTGTGGGAATTATTTAATTGGATCATAATGTTATAATTTTTCTATGCTAATGTTTGTTCCAAAGTTCTTTGTTATGATATGTTTCAAGGTCATGGTGTATTTCCATGTCATTTGTCTGTGATTATGATCCATAGCTCATGTTTATCATCTCATTATTTTACACTATTTTTCCATGATATATGTTTGTTCATTATAGAATACATGACCTCCTATCATGATCTATGGATGACTCTTATTATTCCATGTTCTTTTTAATAATAAATTTCTACCCTACCCATGATATCTCATATACTTACAATCTAACCCTTGATGACATAGTGATTAGTTTTTTCTTACAAGGTGTTTGATATCACCCTTTTATTATGTTTTATATCCCCAAGTTATGAAGATAAGTATAACTTATGGGAAGTCTAGAAGGGAGTCTAGAGGAGTTTGATTGTGGAGAAATTTTCACATGTGTTGTAAAATAAATTACTTATATAACTAGTCCTCAAAGACACTAAACCAAAAGGTTCTAAAAGTTTTGTGAGATTATTATGAGATATAATAATAATAATCCGAAGTTTTTTAAAGTTTAGTTTGGATCATCTCACTTGGAATAAAAGTTAATTTGTAAAAGAATGTGTTTTTATCACTAGCCATAGGAGTGCAGGTCTGTGGAACCTCACTAATAGTGCGAGGTTGGCTGCTCCATCCATAGGGGACAAACACTTTCCATTACTAATTGGGATGGTATTGGTTTTAAAATATTGTTATTATATACCAAATGTTACTAAAAACATAATTTATATATCCTATCTATATATAGATGGTTTTCTTTTAAACTTCATAAATAAAAGTTATTTATTTTCTAAATACAAGATATGTTACGGTCTGACATATTTATATAATGGTATTTATGTATTAAATTATGAAAACCAAGTATTGTAAATTGATAATGAATCAAGTTCATAAGACTCATTTCACATCCAGTTTTGGCATCACCATCTTAGTCATGAAAATGAGAAGTATTTGAAAAAACTCTATCAGGATGGTTGATTATATGATTTTGATCTAAAACTACTTAACATATACCATGCTTGTTTACAAGGAAAAATGATTAATCCACCCTTCGGTGGACAAGGTGAAATATATATAGAGATTATATAATTGGTACACAATGATATGTGTAGACCATTTCCAATAGAAGTTAGAGGTATTTATTCTTAATTCATTACTTTTACTAATGACTTAAGTAGATACGAATATGTCTAATTTATGAGGTATAAGTAAAAATCCTTCAAAAAAATTTAAAGGGTTCAAGAATTAAGTGGATAATAAACTTGGTAAAAAGATAAAGAATCTTTGAGCTGATCGGTGTGGTGAGTATCTTAACCAAGAATTCATAAAATTTTTATAGGATTCTGATATTTTATCCCAACTCACTCCTCCTTATACACCACATCGAAATGATTTCAGTGAGTACCAACTAAGGAGATAAATGGGATACTGTGTGATTTAATGTATTAAAAGAAATATTTGTTGTCACATAATCATTCATGGGGTTGTGTAGTGTTTGTGAAGGAAAAATCTAGAAAAAAACTAGTACCCTAAGGCATGAATTGTATATTTATAGAGTTACCCAAGGAAACAAAGGTATATTATCTATAAAAACCCTCATACAAGAAAGTAACTTTCACAAGACAATTTATTTTTCTTTAGAGGGAGAATATCCTCAAGAATGATGGTGGGAGAAATATCAACTTCGATGAAGTTGATGCTCAAGATATACAATAGTTGGTATAAGAATACATTCCACAGGTCCCTATAGAAGATGTTGTTTCTGAAACATAAGTATTGTGTATGATTACGTGAGAGGTTAGATAAATATAAAGATATGGTTTTCTAGTCACTGAACATGGTGACTCGTTATTGGTTGAAAATAATGATCATATTTATTATAAGGTGGTTTTCTAGAGCTTAGAAACTATTTTTGGTCGAAGAGTTATATAAATAGTGGGCTGAATTGAATTTTAAAAATTAAAGTAGAATTTAATGGGAAATTTCAAAATAAAATGATTTTGATACAATGAAATAAATAATGAGATAAATCGATTGAGTGATAGTTGGTAAATTCGATCCGAGTTAAAAGGATAACATAAAAGTTAAGAAAATAAATAATTAAATCAAATTTATGAAAGTGTGATGATTGGTATAAAATTATACAATGAAAAAAATTAAAGAGAATACAAACATAATTTGATAATAATTTTATCAATATCTCTAGAAGAGACCCTAAGTATCCATCCCTTAATTAGATAGATATGTCTTATAAAGACCTTCCCTTATTTTTATGAGAAACCTACCAACCAACTTACCTTGGTTTTAATGAAAACACAAGAACCAAAATGGATAATAATCCATGGATTCTGAGATGGATTTCATGTATCATAACCAAATATGGGTTATGATTGATCTACTAGTTGATGTAAATCCCATTGGGTGAAAATGGGTATTCAAGAGAAAAATGGACATGGAAGTTAAAGTGAGTACCTATAAAGTAAGTCTAGTTTCTAAAGGCTTTAAACAATTTCAAATAATTGATTACAATGTAATATTTTATCCAGTTTCCATGTTTAAATCCATCATAATTATACTTTCCATGATAGCTTTCCATGATTATGATATTTGATAGATAGATATCAAAATAGTAATCTTTAATGGTAACCTTTAGAAATATGTCTATAAGACACAAACTTAAGGGTTTGTGGATCTAGGAAATGAAAATAAGGCATGAAAGTTACAAATATCCATTTATGGGTTAAATCAGGGATTTAGGTCATGTAAAATTTGGTTCAATGAAGCCAAAAGAGATTTTTATTTCATAGAGAATAAATGTGATCCATGTGTTTACAAGTAGTTTAGTGAGAGTATAGTTGTATTCCAAATAGTATAGATTGATGACATATTAATTATTAGAAATGACATACTAGTCTTACAGTTAGTTAAGGATAGGTTAAAAAAGTGCTTCTCTATGAAGGACTTAGGTGAACCAGTGTATATCCTTAAAATTAATATCATTCATGATAGATTCAAAATGATACTTTATAATGACCTAAAAATTAATTCTTTGATTAATAAAATAAATCATATTTTTTATAATGACTATTTTATTATATTTTAAAATGTAATTACATAGAAATACTTTTATAAAAAATAATATTACATGTTAAGTAATAATACCAATTACTACACCTAATACTAGTACAAGTATATAGAAACCAAAGAATAGAAATCCAGCAATAGTGTACTCCATAGGATCAAAATTTTCCAGAAATATTAATCCTACCATGAAAACTATTAAAATTTTAGGAATATAATTGAAATTTTCAAATGAATTATAAAAACCTTTGGGAATGAAGTAGTAAAGGTTGATGAATGGTGGAGTGTATATAGGGTATAAAGGGAAAAGTGACCATTGAGATATGACCATTTTTCAATATAAATGTTGTTCAATATGACTATTAGTATATATGACCATTGGGAATATGACCATAGGTAATGTATCCATTATAAATTTATTATTAGTATCAGTTTATATTAAGGGTAATGATAAGAGTTAATTGAATGCAGAAGGAAGAAACAATAGCCTAAACCAGTAGGATCATACCTTTTGAAGCCCATTTGTTAGGACTTGGAAGGGAGGAAGTGTCACTGGGGTTCACCCTTGGTCAATACCAAATAGAGCATCAACAAGTGAGGATCAAATGAAATCATATATGGTAGAAGTTCAAGTTTGTGGAGATCACCATTAGGTCAATGTTAGCTTATCCACCCCATGAAACTACCACAATTTCACACCTTACCTTTAGAGTGTATACTAGTGTAATAAGGGGTTATGTATCTAAACCTTAGTATCATAAATGTATTTTCCTTTATATAAATGAAATATTTATTTCATCAAACGTTATTTTCATTATTATTTTATGTAATAATATACACATGAATATAAGATGAATTTGTTAAATAGATTTTTAGATGAAAATAAAACATATTTATATTTTCAAAAAATATATACACTTTTATAATAAATTTAGGTATTTAATATAAAATTTAATTTCACAAAATAGTCTTATAAAACACTATTTATTTAAATATAATTTTATAATGCCCTAGGAAATATTTATAAGTGTCGAAAAGTTGACTATGTCATAAAAGAATTATTTTTCAATAATAAGGATTTTTATTTAGAAGTTAAAATTATTATACTTAAATAAATATTTTGATAAAATAAAAATTATATTTGGAATAAACATTCAAAATTAGGTTAGGCTGGAAATTTGATAATTTTCTAAAATACTTTATTTTCCAATGAATAGAAAAAATACAGTTTTGTGTTTTCGGTATTTTTTATGACTTAATATATATGTAATAATTATTTAATAATTAATTAAACAAAATCCATGACCAAAAATATTATATTTTATTAATATTATGTGTTTTAATATATTTAAATCAATTTATAAACCTATAAATTACTTTCCAAAGTCTAAAACATAAATTGTGATTTTAAAAACTACATTTTGGGAAAAATTTGCTTTTCTATGTCTGAAGTAATATTAAAAAATATATTTTAGTTCTAATGGATTAAAATATTACAAATCATGACTTAAATGTCTAAAAACATGATAAAAAACCATGGTTAATCCAATGATTTTACATTTTTCATAACCTATAATTATAAGGCCTACATTTAGAAATTATTAAACAATTCCACCTCTTTTATTATAAATACTCACACATCCTCCCATTCCTATACACTCTAAATCCATTAAGCATGAAATTATAATCATTTCCCCTATCTAAATCCCCTACATGGTGTCTCTATAGTCCTAAGGTTTACCTATTCAATCATTAGGAAGTTGCATCCCAAGGTAAGGGAATTATCTTCCTCTTTCCTCTGTTACTTTCATGTACTTACTTAATAGCAATGTATTTCCATCTTATTATGCCTTCATATATTTAAATTATTCTATAACTATCCAATTTATTTTTTGTTAATGAGATACTTCCCTAACCTATCATTAATCCTATTCAATAATATTTTTCTGTACCTGTTATGCTACTGAAACCATTACTTTAATTTTCTTTTATTTCCAAGCATTAACATTATGTTGTGAATACCCAACCCATTTCTCTATTTGTGCGAATTAAACTAGATATAACCATAATTAATTGATTTTAGACTTCCAAATATGAAATCTAAATTCCTTTCTCAAGAGATAAAAATTATGTAATGCCTATGTCTTTAAGTATTTTTGAATTTAATGACTTTTACATGAAACTCATTCATTATTTCCCACAGGTTATTTAAAGAAATTTTTTCTTATGATCTATGTTCCACATGTGAATTTATACATATTAAGGGTGTGCACTAATGTAAATCCAGTTCATTGGGTAAATAATTAATCTCTAGAGATGACATGTTGTATGATACATTGGTGAACAACCTTTGTAATTATGTTTTATGACACCTTAGTGGTAAACCATGGTGATATAATTATGAATGTATCATTTTTATGTTTTATCCACATTTACATGTTATGTTTCATGTACTTATGATTATTATATCATGTATTACCTCATTTTTTATCCATTATGTTTGTTCATGTTCCATTTCATTTATTTACCCCTACAAGGCTTTATGTCACCCTTTTCTATTGATGTATGTCCCTAAGAAATCAATTGTATTGAGGTGAACTAGTATGGAATAACAAAGGTTTCTTTCAAAAGTATTTAATAATGTTTATGTTTATGTTTTCCTTACATAATTCATGTATTATGTACCTAGTTTCGAAGACACTGGACCTTTAAAGATCATTTAAAGTTATTAATGTAATATTTTGTTAAGGAATTATTTTGAAAGTCGTGTATTAAAAAGTAGGTATGTGATAGTTGGTATCAAAGGCATGGTTTATTTATTTGGGGAAATTGGGACTAGAAACCATTAGTAAATATCCTAGTTGTAAGTTTAAATATTGGAAAACATATGAAATTTTTTGTTGAAGTGTAAAGTGAGGTATTTCCAAGTAATGAAATACCTTTCTAGATACTGTAAGTGGATATGGATATAGAACATTTATACCTAGGGGTAATAACCCTAAAAAAGGGTTCATTAGGTATTAACTCTATCATCAATTGGTTTGTGATAAATAGGTTTTGTTGCACACCTGGTTTGACACTCTCAGGGGATATGATTTGGTTAATTACATGCTTTTTACAAACCATTATGAAGGATATATAGATAATATAAACTTATTTAAGAATGAATTATATCATCCTAGAATCATTATATTAGAAAATTTTATATTAATCTTTCCTTTATAACTGTTATTATAAGATTCCCAATAGTAACAAATTTCTCACTTAGGTCTTCTTCTTCCAGAAAAATGGTAGGAAATAGAAGGACTCATGTAAAAAATGTATGTAACAAACAATGTAATAAAAATTTCCCTTATATGGGGGGAGATAGAGTTGAAGACTTCGTGATGATAATGAATCAGTTAACTCGGGTTATGAATAACAACCTAAACCATGTGGAGTGTTTGATTTTACTAAGGAAAGAACAACTAGTAGTTTAATCCTACATGCATCATCAACCATCTATTTTCAGTGGAACCTCTAATCCACTGATCACCAAACAATGGATCAATACTATAGAAAAGATATTTTTCATACTCAATTTTTATGACCAAGATAAAGTTACATTGGTTATATATCACTTAGAGGGAGAAGTTTATCAGTGATGGATATACACATCTTTCACTTGTTTAATTCTCCTATAATGATAGTTTTTACTAAATAATTCAAATGGATCCTTATAAAGCACTCTATGGGAAGAGGTGTAGAACTCCAATATTCTGGGATGAAATCGGGGAAGGAAAACTATGGGACTAGAAATTGTGAAGTAGACTACGGAAAAATACAGGTGATTCAGAAACACATCAAGGCTACTCGGAATCGATAGAAAATTTATGATGAAAACTGAAGGAATGATATATAATTTCATGTTGGGGATCATTTTTTTATTAATATATCACTATGTAAAGGATTTATAGATTTATAAAGAAATGGAAACTTAGTCCAAGGTATATTGGACTATTTTAGATTTTAGAGCATGTTGGAGCGGTTGTTTATCGATTAGCACTGCCTTAAAATCTTTCCAATGTCTATGATATATTCCATGTGTCCCTATTAAGAAATTATATATCATAACTAATGCATATACTAGAAATAAATGGTATATAATTTTAACTAGATCTATCATATAAATAAGAACCAATCCAAGTTCTTGAAAGAAGGGAACAAGTGTTGAGGAACATGAAAACACGACTTGTGAAAATCCTATAGAGAAATCACAAGTTTGAAGAATCCAATTTGGAACTTGAGGAAATGGTGAAGGAGAAATAACCCCATTTTTATTAATATAAGAGTCAAATTTTGAGGGGGGGGAATTCTTAATGGGAGTAGAATGGAACAACCTAAAAATTCCTACTTTGATTAATAAAATAACTCTTCTTTTTCATAATGACTGTTTTATTATATTACATAATGGAATTTCATAGAAATAATTTTACAAAAAAAATAATATTACCTGTAAAGTAATAATACCAATTAATAAAGGTAAGATGAGTATAAGGATATAGAAAATAAATAATATAGACCATGCAATGGTGTACTCTATATGATCAAACTCTACTAGAAAGATTAAACCTTACATAAAAACTAATAAAAGAAAAATAAATTTTAGGAATATAATTGACATTATCAAAGGAATTGTAAAAAAAATGGTAATGAAGTAGTAAATTTTGATGAATGGTGGATTATATATATTGTATAAAAGGAAAAGTGGTTATTGGGATCTGATCATTGGTTAATATGACCATTGGTCAATATGAATATTGGTTAATATGACCATTGGTCAATGTGAACATTGTTCAATATAATCATTGGTATATATGAAAATTGATATATATGACTATTGGGCATTATAAACATTTGTAATTTAGATTTTATAAATTGATCATTAGTATTAGTTTATATTAAGGGTAATGATAAGGGTTAATTGACTGTAGAAAGAAGAAATGATGGCCTCAACATGTAGGATCATGCCTTTTGAAGCCCGTTTTTTCAAAACTTAGTAGTGAGGTAGTGTCACTAGGATTTTACATTGATCAATACCAAAAATAGATTCAATAAATGAGCCTCAAAAAAATTTCCTACATGATAAGTTAAAGTCAGTGGAGATCACCACTAGGTCAATTTTAGCTGAGCTACCCCATGAAACTACCACTGTCACACACCTTATATATAGAGAGTATGCTAGTGTAATAAGGGGTTGTGTATCTAGACCTTATTATAATAAAAGATTAATTTAATTTTTATAAATGAAATAGTTATTTCATCAAAATCCTTTTCTATTATTATTTTATGAAATAAAACACATGTGTAAATATAAGATGAATTTGATAAATAGATTATTGGAAAGAAATAAAACATAATTGTATTTTCTGAAAATATATACACTTTTATAATCAATTTAGGTATACTAAATAAAATTTAATTTCATTAAATAGTCTTATAAAATACTATTTATTTAAATGTAAATGATAATATAATTTTATAATGTCCTAGGAAATTTTTATAAGTGTCGGAAAGTTGACTATAATGTAAAGACTAATATTTTTTAATAAAAAGGGATTTTTTATTTAAAAGTTAAAATTGTCATATTTAGAGAGTTATTTTGATAAAATAAATTATATTTGAAATATTCATGTTGAAATTAGGTTAGGATTAAATTTTATTCATTTTCTAAAATATTTTATTTTTTAGTGAATAGTAAAAATACAGGTTTGTGTTTTTTGTATGTTTTATGACTTCATATATATGTAATAATTGTGTAATTATTAATTAAATAGAATACATAACAAAACAAATATGTTATTTTATTAAAATTATGTATTTTTATGGATTTAAATCAATTTATAAACATATATATTACTTTTCAAAGTCTAAAATGGAAATTATGATTTTAAAAACTATATTTTGTGGAAAATTTAATTTTGCATGTCCAGAGTAATATTAAAAATGGATTTCAATTATAATATATTGAAATATTATAAAACATGACTTAGATATCTAAAACCATGAGCAAAAATCATGGGTAAGCCAATGCTTTTTCATTTTCCATTGCCTAGAATTCAAAGGCCTAAATTTAGAAATTATTAAACAATTCCTACTCTTTTACTACGAATACTCATCCATCCTACCATTACACTATAATAAAAACCCCTTAATCATGAAATTATACTCATTTAACCTCTCTAAATTCCCTCTAATGTTCTAAGGTTTCCCTCTACAAGCTTTAGGAAGTCACTTCACAAGGTAAGGGAATTCTCTTCCTCTTTCCTCTATTACTTTCAAATACTTTCTTTATAGTAATGTATTTCCATATTATTATGACTTCATGTATTTTAAATGATTAAATTACCATAAAATTATGTTCTATTAATTATATACTTACTTTACCTCTCGTTAATCCTATTTAATAATTCTTTTTGTGCACCTGTTATGCAGTTGAAACCATTCCTTTAATGATCTTTCATTTCCAAGCATTATCATTATGATGTGAATACCCAACCTATTTATCTATTCTTAGTAATTCACCTAGATGTATCCATGATTAATTTATTTGTGAATTCCAAATATAAAATACATATTCCTTTCTTATGGGTTAAAAATGATTCAATTCCTGTGACTTTATGCATTTATGAATTTAATGACTTTCACATAAAACTCATTTACTATTTTCCATTGGTTATTTAACAAAATGTTTTCTTATGATATATATGTCACACATTAATTTATACATATAAAGGGTGTTTCCTAATATCACTCCAATGAATTGGGTAAAGAATTAATCTATGGAGATGAAAAGTTTTATGATACCTTGGTGAATAACCTTGGGAATTATATTTTACACACCTCAGTGATAAACCTTGGTGATATGCTTATGAATGTCTCAATTTTATATTATAGAAAAATTTCTATTTTATGTATAATTTACTTATGATTATTCTCTCATGTATTACCTTATGTTGTATACATGATGTTCATCTATGTTCCATTTCCTTTGTTTATCCCTTACTAGGATTTATGCTCACCCTTTTCTATTAATGTATGCCCTCAGGAAATTACTTAGAGTGAGGTGACCTAGGATGGAATAACAAAGGTTTATTTCAAAAGTATTAAATAATGTTAATGTTTATGTGTTACTTATATAATTCATGTATTATGTACCTAGTTTCTAAGACAATAAACCTCAAAATATCATTCAGAGTTATTAATGTAATATCTTGTTAAGGATATATGTTAAAAGTCATGTATTAAAAGGGTAGGATTCCATATGCTTGGACTAATTCAAAGTACATACATTGACTAGATAATAAATAGATTTATTATGGATAAATACATGAGTGGATTGGTTCTAGTGTCACATGTTATACATACCTCCAAGAAAAGGTGTCCTTATACACAATAGGAGAGTGAGAGAATGATTGGGATCCCATACATATCTACGATAGCATATATCATGTATTTTGTGTTATGTATTATAATTTATGTTAAATATGCTTTAATAATAGTAGGTAGATATCAAGATAATCCATGAGAACAATACCAGTATGTTGTTAAGGCTATCCTTAAGTATATGAGGCATACTAAGGATATGTTCTTGGTATATAAAGGATATATTGATGCTGGTTTCTAAATAGATATTAATGATATGAATTGGTAGTTAGGATATGTATTCAATATTAATGAAAGATTTGTGAGGTGAAAGAGCTCAAAGAGCCCAATTTTCGCTGATTCCATAGTAGAGTTCAAGTATATAGTTGCTTCTGATACATCCAAAGAATCATTTTGGATTTGTAATTTCATACAAGATATTGAAGTGGATCCTAGAAATATAGATCCTATCACATTGTATTGTGATAATTATTCAGTGTTGGATCTCACAAAGGAGCTAAATTCACATCAATAGTCTAATCACATAGTCCGTGAATATCACCTCTTGAGTGATTTTTCTCAAAGGGGCAAAGTCACTATGAGAATATCTTCTATGGATGAAAATATGGTAGACCCCTTAACTAAGGATTTATCTCAGTATAATAATGAATATCATGTGAGAGTTAGGGGAATGAAAGTTTCTAGCATTTGCCTCTAGTGTAAGTGTGGGTCTATTGGATTTGGTGCCCAAGAACCAACTTATAATTACTTTATGATTACTTGTATTCATGTATTTGAATATTGATAAAAGTTATTATCACATCATTATTTTTCTTATGTGTTACATGGTATGTGATAATGTCTTAAATGTATTTGTCACACTGAAAGGTCATAGTAGTTCCCCGCTTTGATGCGAACCTGGAAGTGAAATGACAGTATTCTTAAATATAAGACTTATGGGTATATGATTTCATTTGATGGGACACAAATGATACATGCTATTAGGGGTGGAGACTCATAGTAATTTGATACATTTTCTCATGGTTTATTCCCTTGTTAATCTTCAGTGATTGAGATTATGAGAACATTGTATGCCGATAAGAAATCCACATTTATATGTGTCATTGGATATTCCTATCTATAGATATGGAAATGTGTAATAATCCTTATACTTTAAGTTTATTATTATTATTATATGCAATGATTCACGTACTTTTATGTATTCATGATAACCATGACAACATATGCTTATGAAGAGGTTGGATATATTGGGTACATCACGAGTGATGTTGTATTAATGAATAATACAAGAAAGGATTTATCCCTTCTATTCATTTATATAATTTGATATCTTAGGCCCTTTTATTGGAATTGAACTACTTTATTAATTCCATTTCCATGTTAGTGTTTTCAGCAAGTTCATTTTTGGAAAGTCAAAGAAAGAGACATCAAACATATAGGTTGATGACACTATCATGAAAACTATTTGATTAGGGATATCAAGATAAAGGGATTATATTACACAATGTATGTTTGTATGAGGTTACATGTCATTTAAATATTAACTTCTTTCTCTATTGGAACATAAATGTGTTGTTAAACACTAACCTTGGACATTTGGTAGTGCAGCCTAATGCCACTAATAAAGGGACCTAGAGGGTCACATGATGAGTTTATTTAAAACCTCGATTAAATTCCATATGAATTTACCATGTTGGATAAATATTATTCTCATACATGGTTTAATAATTATTCATTTTAGTTTGATTGAAAATATTTAATAACTAGTTATTGGAGAGAATATATGTGTGGGATAAATATTTAATAAATATTTATTCACCAGGTAATTATGAATTTAATTATATGAATACATATATTTTTATTTATTATAGTTTATTCACAAGGTAGTAAAATATTAATTTATTTATTTACATAAATATTTAATAAATATTTATTCACTAATTTAGTGAATATAATATATATATATTGGAAAATAATGAAGTGGTATTTATTTAATTAAATAAATATTCATTAGTTAAGGGGTGATAAATATCGAGGAGGATTAGTGAACCGAGTTTGATAGTCCAGCGAGGAATTACATATTAAATATTATTTGAATAAATATTAATTTATTTATTAAATAAAATAATATTTATTTTCTCTATGATTTTAGTTTATATTAAGTAAATAATAATAATTCTATTATTATTTTGACATAGGATACACCAGAGATTAACAAAATAATAAAAAACCATGTGTAATTATTATTTTCTAAGCCTAACACTATTTAAACTTGGTTATGAAATTTTCCTAGTGAGTGAGCCACATTATTTAATCATGAATAATGAGTTCTAGAGAGGATTATCTCAATCTCTAGAGAACTCTCCCGTATTAAGCATAGAGATATTTTTTCCTCCTCCACCATAGTGAATATCTTCTCTCTTGAAGGATTCAGTTGCAATCAAAATTGATCATCGCAAGTATTAGAACCATCAGTGCTAGAACCCAAAGGATTCTACAGTGATTATTAGAGGTTTGTGAAGCATGTTTGGATCACATCTAGATAGAATCTACCCTTGATTCCTTATATGCAACGATGATATGACAAGAGTTCTTTGTCTAGCCATCAACAATGAAGAAATAATTCGATGAAATGTAATTCTTAATTAAATAAATTGATTATAAATTATATGTGAAAATACACCCTATTCTTAATTTTGGGTTCTTCTTAATTAATCTTTGTATTAATTATATTGGTTGTGATGATTCTTCTACATGTACATCACATATTATTCAAGAATTATGGTAAAATCTAATTTGGTACCTACCTATCTAGTTCTTTTTCTAGACCCAAAACCATTAATAAGATTATTTCATTATGGAAATGCAGAAATAATATAAAACATGACATCATAATCATAACCCAAGGTTTATTTCCAATACGACATAACATAGTGTGCTAGATTGAATACTTGTTCACTATACATGGTATCATATGAGATGAAAATGTTACTCAATTAATTGGAAAACTATCAAGGTTCATCCTTTATATGTATAAATTTTTATGTACCACATAGATTATATATCATAAGAAATCATTTCATAAATAAACTATGGAGAATGAGAACATGTTTCATATAAAAATCATTGAGTTTATAGGACCTTAAAGGCATGAGCCTTTAATATATTTAAACCCATAAGGAGGGAATGTGAGTTTCATACATCTAAATACCCAATAAATGAAGAAAAATTACATTTATATGAATACCCTTGAATTAAAATAGAATTGGTTTTTCATAACTAAGGAGGGTGGCATAGAAAATCAAAGAATGATTTCAGTAGCATAATGGGTATACAAAATGGATAATGAAATGGAGTTAATGAGATATAATAAAAGTCTCTCATTGATAGAATGTAATTTGGACAATAATGAAATGATTGTAAGTGTATAAAAATGTTGTAACTTGAAAATTAGAAAGTTTATTACAAAGGAAGTACTTGAATGAAAAAGGAAGAGGAAGAGAATCCCTTACTTGCAAAGTGGAATCCTAGAGCTTAATAATAGCTCCTTGAAACCATATAAACTCCTTACAGAGAATATAGAGATAGAAAATGAGAGTAACTTCATACTCTATGTATTTGGAGTGGAGAATAATGGGATACTAGGTGGGTATTTATATAAAAAATGAGGGTTGGTTTATTAATTTATAAACATGGGCTTTAGACTCTAAGTTATAAAAAATTAAAAACCATTTGTATTCACATGGGTTTAGCCCATTGTATTTAAAAAGTGGGAGTGTTTTTTTAGTATTTTAATAGTTTATGAGTTGATCCCCCTTTAATATATATTATTTTCTATGTGGAAAATATTCTTATTCATAAATAATTTTCTTTAAAAACCTAAAATATACTTTAGGTTTTGAAGATTCATTATAGGTTTGGAAAATTAATCTTATCACTTTAAAAATGCTTTATTTTAATAATAAAACATACTTATGGTTGAATAATCCTATATAATATTTATTACATCAATTTTAAGTCATTATTATTTCATAAACATGTTTAATAACTTTTCATATAATTTCTCCTTTCTCAAAACCTTTAACACAGTATTCAAATGCCACTAATGTTTCACTTTTCTTTTGAAATATACTAGAATATCATATATAAAGACTACCAAAAAAATTATAAGGTAATCACTAAAGACTTTATTAATTAATTCCATGAATATTTTTATAGAATTAGTGAGTCTGGATGTCATCACTATGAACACATGGTGTTCATACCATGTACAAAAGGCATTCTTGGTAATATCCTCCTTCACATTTCATTAAAGATATCCCAACTGAAGGTCTAATTTAGAGAAGTATTGGTCCCTGTACAACTGATAAAACAATAAATAAATCCATGTAATGGGATAATTATTATTTATCATTTTCTTGTTGATATCGTGATAATTAATGCATAAATTCATTGACCAATCCTTATTTTTTACAAAGATGAAAGAGTCACCCTATGGTGAAGCACTTGGGAATTTGAAACCCTTGTCCAAATTCTCTTGAAGTTTCTTCTCTAGTTCTTTTAGTTTGATGAGGTACATTCTATAGGGATTCTTATATATGGTTATAACACCAAGTATAAGTTAAATTAATAACTCAGCCTCTCGATTAGGATGAAGTTCAGAAAACTCTTATGGGAATACATTAGCATGTTCCCTTACAATGGGAATGTCTTCAAGAGTGATCCTCTCCTTTATCTCAAAAATTTGAGATAGATATTATATATAACAAGGTAATAATATCCATTCTTTATAAGAAGTCTCCAAATAAGATTCATCCACTTGTATTATATTAGAGGATGATTTGGGACATGGAAAGTGATTTTCTTCTCCTTGAAATTGATTTTGTATTTATATAAAGATAACCAATCCATGACTAGTATAGTATAAAATTATAATAAATGGAGTGTGAAAATGTTTTATTGTATATTTAGCACACAAATATTGTTTGGGTAGGAGTTATATACTTGAGATTCAATAATTTCCTTGTTTTTTGTTTTCGCTAATAACTCAACCTCCATGTTTTGAGGTGGTATTTGAATAGTTCTACTAAACTTAAATGATATTAAAGAATGCATAAAACCAAAATATGTTTGAGATGAAATAATTGCCTTATTTTTTTATGTTCTCTAATAACTCAACCTCCATGTTTTGAGGTGGTGTTTGAATAGATATACTACACTTAAATAATATGAAAAATGCATAAAACCATAATCAAATAGTAAATTTTCTATTCTTGAATGAATAACCATTATACCTATCAAAACTTAATTGTTAGGATCCACCTAAATAATAGTGATAACATAAGATATACCATTCTCTATTAATATTAGAGGTTTTTTTTCATTGGTTATCTTCAATAACCCTTGGCTTCAAATAATGGTTTGCATAGTGTGTATGTTCCTTACAGTTGAAACATTGGACCATGGGTTGAGGATTCATTATAAAATTATTTTTTTCCATCACATTATTAATATTATTAATATATATTTATAATTCATTAGCATTATTACCTTCATTTATTCACTTGAAATACCTCCACATTCCCTTGAGGTGGTTTCCAAGATGCTTCTTCACATACTTATGATACATGAGTAGTTGGATTATATTGATTCCATGAGTATTATATGATGATCCTATAGTGTCAAAATTAATTCCACACTTATTATCTCAAGTACCATGAGACCACTAAGAATCACAAATTTCTATCTTGACTATGATGGAACATCAAAAAAATTTCTTGTAGCTGTCGAAGTCTTGAATTGCTAAAGACTTTTAGATACTTGTCTTTACCCACTAAAGAAGTAGTCAACCTTACTTTAAAGATCAATTAAAAATCCAAAGTCATGCCATGAAAACCCTGTGAATTTTTCCCCATAATACCTGAGATATTAATCCTCTTTTTGCCTGATTTCAAGGAATCCATTCTCCATTTTAAGGTAGTGAGTGTGAGGAAAATATTTATTGAAAAATATTTTCTTGAATTTTTCCCACTTCATAGATTCAATGTCTTCCTTAGGCGAAGTATTCTTGATCATTTCCTACCATTGATCATCTTATCCCTCTAGGAGATAAATGAATAATGTGAATTTCTCATGTTTGGAGAACTGGAGAACATAAAATATCTTCTCAGTGTAATTAATCCATTGTTCTGTGATTAGAGAATAAAAATATCCACTAAAAGTTTGAGACTTTTTCATATAAAGTACTTAATCAAAACTTGTTCACTTTTAGGAAAAGGATGAAATTATACATGATTTAAGTTGTTATTCTTAACTTCACTAAGTTTTGAAAGTACTGCCATGAAGTTTTCTACTCCTGCTTCCATCATATTAGGTATTTCATTAAGTAAATAATCACATTATCCATCACACGTGTTTTTAACGTTATTTATAGAAATTTTATAAAATAAAGGAATTTTTTGGATAAGAATTATTAAATTAAATTTCATAAAAAGCAAAAACTATAAACTTAATAAGAACAACACATAAATAACATGTATACCCCAACTTATAAATTTAAAGGTTCCAATATAGGTCATCTAAGATCATTTTCTTATTAGGTTATCTAACCTAAATAGTTATTTATTACATCATAAAATTCTATAATAATATATTCAATACTTCATAATAGTTATTAAATATTATGTGAATTAACCAAATCATATCCCCTGTGAGTATCAAACTATGTGTGTAGTTGGGCCTTTTTTTGTGCACTAGGTGAAGATCGGGTTAATACCCATCCAACCTTTTCAATATTATTACCCCTAGTTGTATCTATGTCAGTACCTACATCAAATTTTTTGTATCCAAATAGGGATTTCATTTCTAATAAAACACACACTCTATATTTTACCAAAATTTATAAGGTTTTCCTATAATTAGACTTATCCTTAGGGTTTTCAATAATATTCTCTCAATCTTAATCTCCAAAAATAACTAGATATTTCTTTGATACTAACTATAATAACTTAAACCTCAAAAATATTTTATTTCATGATTTTTAAAATATAGTTTCATAAAATAAAAACCAAGGATCTATAGGTCTAGTAACTTTGGGTGATTATACAAATAAATATAAAAACTTAAATATAAACTACATCTTCATTATTTATATCTTCGAAATGGGATCTTTGTAACACCCTGAGATTTTAAAATATAAAAACTATTTGTGATATTGTACAATACATGCAACATAGATATTAAATAAACTATAAAATATTATTATTTAAATTTGACTATTATATATATATGTGGTTGTTGGGCACATAACCATTATATATATAGTCATTAAATATATATTTGTTAGGTATTTTTTAAATTAAATTTGTTGAAAATGAATTTGATAAAATAAACTTCATTTTTTAAATTATCATTTCAAAATAATCTTAGAGTGAATTTTTGAGAATTTTCTAAAAATATTGATTTTTCAGTCAATGGTAGAAAATATTGCTTTTTATTTAAACCCTTCAATCTGTTTCAATCATTTACATAGTTAAATTTTATTTTAAAATGGATAAAAAGTAGAATTAGTTTATTTTAATTATTAATAATCCAATTAATATTATTGTAATAATTTTTATGTATTATTTTGGTATAAAAACTTTTTATGATTAAGAAGATGTTTTTTCTAAAAAGTCACTTTTTGTCACATTTTGCAACTTTAATTCCAAATTAAATTCTGTCACTTATATGAATTAAATGTGATAAAATGGATTTAATATTTTGACTAAATATAATTAATATAATTTAATAGGTTCACCTTGATTTTTTTCATTATTAATAGTAACCATAGTAAATACTTATCACTACGATAAGGGTAAAAGAGGTGAAACTGGGTTAAAACTATGGGGTAAAGCTTTAAAATATCTCTAAAACTTACCTTTTACCTATTTTATGATTGGTGTTTGGATAAATATATGTAAAAGGAGTTAAATAATTTATTTTAAAAAATATTTTTAATTTAGTGACCCAATCTTGACTTTTATAAAAATAAGTTATATTTTATTTAAATTAAAAACTATTTTTGGTTCATTGTATTTAATGGAATGGTTGGAATATGTAATTTGGATTTGTATTGATCAAAAATTAAAAAAACTTCCTTTTTTATTATATAACCAAAAAATACATGTAAACCAATTTATTACTTGTTTTCAAGGTGAAATTATTTTTACTCTTAAATCAGTTATTTTTCCTAAAAACTATTTTTCATGTGTATTGTGTTCTTATGTTAAATTTTATTTTTACCACCTATAGAAATTGAATATGATAAAATGGATTAAAAATTTGGAATCATCATTTATTAATATTTTTATAATTACCCTTTTAATTTTTTTCATATAATTAAGTTATCATAGTAAAAAGTTAAGTTATCGTGGTTAAGGTTAAAATGAGTTTAAAGTGGTTTAATTACAAGATAAGGCTTAAAATGCATATAATACTTATATAAATGTGATTTTGTGAGTTTATTTATACCATATGACATATTATATTTTAATTTTGTGTTCTTTTTTTCCACTTTACATGATTGTGATATATATATATATATGTATATTATTTAATATTTTAATTAATTCCAAGTGTGTCCTTCCCCTCACTTATAAAATGATGCCTATTATTCTCTCTTAATAACTCCTTTTAAGCACTATAATCAATCATAAATCTACCCAAATCCCTTAAAAACATCCCTCCCAATGTCTTAGAGTCCATTTTTTAATCAAAAAAAAACAACCTAGGAAGGCTTTAGGTATAAAATTAAAGAGGTTGTCTGAAGAATAGGTATAGCTTTTAACCGAGTATTTTCACTTTATTTCTTCTTCTACCACCTTCAAAACTCTCATAAACATTATGATATGATAACATAAGTATCTAAAATATACTGATATGTTATTATGTTAATGTATTAACCTTGATACATCACCTTCTTCCATCAAATTTGAAATGAAACCATCGTTCGTTTGTACAATGGAATGTCACCTTGCGAACTGATGTAATTTGTTTTCCATCACCAACTATCATATATGGTTATAATAATTAATTTAGTGTATATATATGATATTAATTAAATTATTATTATTTTAAAAATATAATATATCATCTATTTTCTTACAATTCCATCCATTGAAAAGTGATAACGTCATTCGTGCGTACATGTGGATTACCACCTTTATGAAGCGATGTGATTAAATTTTCATAATCAACTCGCATAGATAGTAAATATAAGTGTATTTAAATATATAATATTATATTAATGATATAACCACCATTATGTATTGATAAAATGTTACTTACCTTCTTTCCCTTCCATTTTTTGAAAAATTGAAATGTTATTGATGCGTACATACAACCTATCGTCACCATGATTGTAACATAATTCATTTTTTGTAACCATATTGCATGGTTGATTTAAAAATAATAATTAATTTATAAATATAATAATTATTTCATTATTTTTATTTTGGATATGATGTAATAATGACCTCCTTGACCATGGTCAATATACCGATGTCATTTTGAAGTTATGAACTAAACATCTTCAAAACACCTGACATGAACTTAACCAATTAAGTAATTGAAATAAATGAAATAAATGGTTTAAATGATATGATATTAAAAATAGAAAAGGTTATTAATAAATTAAATAATTGATAAATTTTTATTATATAGGAGATAAAGAATGTTTGTGATAAGTCAGACTCAAGGTAAGGGACACTTTACCTTAAAACCTTATTATAAATGTTTTAAAGATTTGTTTTCTAAAACTTTTTATTTCATCTCCATATTATTAAACTTATTTTATGGATGTATTTATATGGACATAAATGAATTATAAAGGACATTTTATATCACTTTAACTTTCTTTCAAAGGTTTTCAAAATTAATCTTTGTATACATTTTATATGAAACCTTTTGACAAAAAAGGAAATAATAATGTTATATTTTAACATATACGGTGTCAAAGGTTTTTCCCACCACTATAAATTTTATTTGATTTTTTGATTACTTTATAATTTTCCATGCTTTATTCAAAGAAAAACCCTCCTTCGCATTGTTCTAGGAATTTTAGTTTTGAAAATTGGGTTTTAAAGGAAAGGGATATATCAATATCCAAAAATGTTTTTCTTATGGGTTCAAAATTATATTTTTATGAGTTTGATAATAGAAATAAAATATTTTAAATGTTTCATTCATGTTATCGTCCTTGTAAATAGGTTATTATTGGGTAAACCTAGTATATCTCTCTAATTAATTGTCTAATGATTATGTTATTTGTAGAATTATATTGTATGTTGAACGTTAGGTTATTCCATTTGTATGAGTGATATGAAAATGAAATCCTAAGTTACCTACATAACTTTTCTATGATTTATAATTATTTTTTATGGAAATATTTTAATTTCATAAGGTAAAATATTTTTTTAAAGGAAATATTATTCCCTTTAAGGGTAAAAAGGTATGTTTTTAAGAAATTTTTTTCAAGGGTTATCATGTTTTCTAATAAACCCTCATGATTATGATTTTTCATTTATGTTTTAATTAAAGTGTTTTATGAAAAAATTTGGGTAGTAAATCTAATTTCATGTGTAAGTAAATTATTATTTAATCTCAAAGTTTATTATGTTAAAGGAAAACTATCTTTTAAGATCTCATGGTTTTGAAAAGGACTAACAGGTTTATTTTTTTCCTTTTTACATGTCCCTTATTGAGATTTTTGTTCTTATCCCACATTTAAAAAAAATCACAGGGTTTAAGGATGATTTGGAACAATTTTGAAGAATTAATATGGAAAAAATAAAAGTTGGATCTAGTGAGAAAAATTATCACTTAAATTCATGGGTATTATTATGTAATATTTTGTACTAATTCTATAAAACTCTAAACCAAAAAGTTTATTCGGTATGTAAGTGATATAATATTTCCACTTCATGTTTAATGTTTTAAATGGCTAAAATTGGGTTATTTTTATTGTTATTAATGCTAGAAATGTAAGTACTGAATTTGGGAGTGTGGATCTGGGACCTTAAAATTGGTATCATAGGATAGATTAGAAAAATTTAGAGATTAGTATTTTTTCATATGAGGTTAACTTAAGATTTATGGATTCCATCATGGGTTAATAATTATAAGGTTGTTCATAATTTAAAAATCATATATTCCCTTTTTTGAGGTTTTAAGAGATAATATTTTAAGATGATTAAGAGTATTTTGTGAGACATTTATGATAATAAAACCCTTGGGTTTAGTATGTGTTTTAGTGAAAAGGTTATTTAATGAATAATTATTTTATATTTTATGGACATAAGTTTAAATTTATTGATAATATTTAGGGTTAATATGATAATTTATATTGAGGTAATTATGGTTAATTGGGATAAATGTGTTATTAAATTTTTGGAACATATGCTTTATTATATAGATAACCATAGAATTGAAAAGTGATTTAGTGAATAAGTGATTAAATTTATTTTTGGAGAAGTTTTCTATTTTGGGAACATTATATGATTAAGGTAAATAGAAATAATTCTTTCTAAGTTGGGTTTTTATTTGTGGAATAATGGATGATTTATCTTTTGAAGCATATATGATTTTATTTTGAATTTATTTTTGGGAAATTATTACTATATTTTGAATAATATATGACCAAGGAATATACATTTTTTGTATTAAACTTTAATAGTGATTGATGTTATTTGGATATAAATTTTAAGTTTATCTTGGATGAATATGCAATCAAATTATTGTAATCTTTGAGTTTCAATATTAGTCAAGAATATTTTGAAGAATTTAAGGATAATTATTTATAAAATGATTTAAGTTTAACTTTGGGTGTTATTGTTGAGTCTTCTGAGATTAATGTTTTATTTACTCATATGAAGGTTTATTTATATTGGATATTATCTTACTTTGTGCTAACCATTTCGGTTTTGGTTAATGTCTAAAGATAGGATGAATAAATTATTAATTTTTTTGGATCTTGTGATCCATTAAAATGTTATTTTAGTGCTTCAGGCATGAAAATTTCATCTTCAATACTCATCATTTGGATCAACAGATGATATTGTGGTGGAAATTAATTAAAGGATGAAATTATACTTATAAAGTAATTATATTTTCTTGTGTTCTTAGTTAATATGGAAAATAAATTCCTCAACTCTAGGAAAATGATATTGAAATAAAAATGTGATCCTATTTCCTTCTTTTCATATGAATTGATGGTATTTTTCACACCTTACTAGTTTATGATTTTTTGGTCATTAACATTCTCATGATCATTCACTTTCTTGTGATCAATGTTATTTGTCACTCTCTATCATTATTTGGATATTAATTTTTCCTTCATGTCTATATTTTCACTTCCCAATAATGTTCTCCTATTTGGAAACCTATTTATGCGTTATTATAGATGAGCTTCATATTTCTCTTTACCTCTTTTAAAAAGGGTTTTATTAACTCTTTTTACGAAGTAGGTTTTCAAAAAAGTTATTTGATATAAAACTGATAGATGACATTGACTTGATGGTATGTGTGAAGTTGGATTTTCAAGGACTAATGATGCAAGGGATATTAAATAGGTTGAATGTTGCAATGGGTGTCCATATTTCTTTATTAAAGGCCCAATGGGTATCACCTTTCATGGATAGATAAAATGGGCATATTGTCTATCTTATTCAATCCCAGACATTATGTTTTAAGATTTTACCACATTGTTGCATGTTTTTTGGAAGCCTTGAGTACATAGAGATTATATAATAGAATCTTTGGACATCAAATTCAAATCTGATGGGTTGGGTACTCAAATTCAAATCTAGTGGGCTATGGGTGGAAAGGCATGTTCTATTTTTCCAAAAAAAATCTTTGTTAGACTTTATCTTTTTTACTTTAAGGGGGCAAGGTAGGAATGGGATTTATAAATTTAGAGTATTAGACCCTTGACCTTTTATTTCACCCCTTGGATATAAATATCCACCAATGGAATTTTATTTGCATTCAAGATTATAATAGAGAGATTATTCTTTGTTTCTCTCCATTATGTGAGGATTGTTCTGATTATCCCTTTTATCTTATGCATTCTTTCCTTGTTGGTCTACATATTAGATCGGTGATCCAAAATCACAAATCCATCAATTATATTACTCAACCCAAGTATGTTTTTGTGTGGATTGGACATCACATCCCTCCCTTAAGTGTATTTTCTAAGTAGTAGGTCACACTCCTTATAACATTGGTTTACACTATCCATAACCATCATCTAACACTTAGCCACAAACCACGCCAGTCATCCACCAACCTATTCTATGAAGATCGGGCCACCCTAAGAATCTCACATCAGTTGGTATCAAATATTTAGTTGACATGGAAGGTATATATCCCTTCATTTACATTACTTTTGACCATTACCCTTCTTATATTTCCATAATATCCACTCATCCAAAAAAACATTTTTCTTTTAAACGCACTAGAATTGGACTATGTTGTGAAATATTGAAATATTTTACATTGAGCCAATTATTCATCCATTTTCTTTTTTCATCTGATTCACTATATTTTATTTGTATCCGAAAAAAATAAAAATAAAAAACAAATTCTCTCAACTCATCGTTTTATGCTTTTCAAAACTAAGAACATGCTTTCTTTAAGAGATTTCAAAAAAAATAATCTTACTCTTCAATCATATTTTTATGATTTAAAACACTAATCATAAATATTTTTGGGGATATTTTACAAAAAAATAGAGATAAAAATAAAGGATACAATTACTTATCTTTATGTTTTACACTAATATCACTTTCAATTTTCATACATTACTTTATCCATTATTTTACTTCATCACCATGTAATATTTGGATCATATTGTTATTAATTTTTCTTATCTTTTAAAATCAATAAAAACACACATATTTCACCTTTCTACACTTTTTAACCTTTTATCCATATTTTATACCATCTTTTTTACCCTTTACCACTCAAACAGGCCGTGTTATACCATCCCCCAACATAATCTTAATTTTGGAAGGATTAGTGGCTTGTGATATCCCAAGATGAGGTATTAGATTTCATAAGATCTTGGGATTTTAATTCAGTGTTGGGATTGTAGAGAAATAAGAAAAAACATTCTTGAGTGTGTACCCCTGTGTGTGTGAGTGTGTACCCATGTGTGTGTGAGTGCATACAACTTGTGTGTGTGAGTGTGTATCCTTGTGTGTGTGAGTGCGTGCAAATTTTTTGAGAGAGTGTGTATCCTTGTGTGTGTGTGTGTGCATCTTGTATGTGTGAGTTTGTATCCTTTCACATGTGTGTGTGTGTGTGTCTTCACATGTGTGAGTGTGTGTGCATCTTTGGGTGTGTGAGTGTCTTAATATAATTATGTGTGTTTATCCCCATGTTTGTTTTTATTCATGTTACTTATCATGGTATAATATCATGGAAAGATAATTTTTCATTCCAGTGATGAAGGAAGATAAAGTAAATCTCCCGCACTAAAAGATACACAACTCCAAATGTAAGCTTTGTCTATACATTTGAGAAGATTCTTAATAGTAATTTGGAGGTAGTATATGAGAGGATTCATATCCTAGAGAATAAATCAATCCCAAGGATGATCCATGATATCTTTCGAAACACTCCAACACCACATCTCCCCCTCACCTTGGAGAAGGAGGTGGATAACTTTGATGATAATTTTGAGAATGTCCTGTAAAGGAGGAGGTTGTTCTAACAACCTAGAGTAGGATTAAGGAGACCAAATGATGATTATATACTTAGAGGTATCAAGGTTAAGGTCCCTTCATTTCAAGGTAAAAGTGATCTAGAAGTATACTTGGATTAGGAGATGCGGATCGAGCAGGTGTTTTCATGCCATGCATATTCTGAGGAAAAAAAGGTCAAACTCACTTCCCTTGAATTTTCTAATTATGATTTAATCTGGTGGGATCAAATGAAAAAGGAGAGATAAATATTTGGAGGCAAAAATGAAATGTTTTTTACATATTCTCAATCAGGATATTTCTGATCAAGTTGATATTTACCATCATGTGGAGATACAAGATATAATCCACCAAGATACTGAGATCAAGAAAAAAATAAAAATGAGGAGAAATATGAAGAAATATGCTACCTCGTTCACTCAATGGATAAATTCTAGGAAGGGTATTGGAGAATCATCAAATCTGAAAGAGGTGTTTAATCACAAAAGTGACAAGGTAACTCTTCCACCTAAGAAACCTACTTTTGAGGTTAACCAAATAAGGAATCGAGATATTTTATATTTCAAATTTCAATGAAGGGTTCACATTAATAGTGAATTCCCAAACCAACATACCATGAACATAAATAAGTATGGATAATGGGATACCAATATAGAGAGCTTAGAGAAAGAGTTGGAGGATTTCCTAAAAATTGATGATGGATAATTTGAGGAAGAAGTCATTTTTCTCATCATAAGGTGGGTTTTGAGTGCTCAAATTATGTCCAATGAGAAGGAGGAAAGGGAGAACATTTTCCATACTTGGTTCCAAATAAATGGGAAGGTATTCGATGTCATCATTTATGAGGGAATTTTCAGTAATGTAGCGAGCATTGAGTTGGTATAGAATTTGGGACTCCCGACTTTGATGCACCAACATCCATACCAGCTTCAATGGTTGAATGATTTTGGAGAGATGAAGATCATCAAAAAGTTAAAGGTATTATTCACCATTGGGAAGTATAATAATGAGTTACTATATAATGTGTTTCCAATGAATTCATACCACTTACTTCTAGGTCATCCGTGGAAATATGATTAGCATTAGATGCATGATAGTTTTCTAAATTATCATTCTTTTGTACTCTGACAAGAACCTATAACCCTCATCATGATGTCCCCCAAAAAAGTTTTTGAAGATAAAATTTTTTGAGAGAATAAAAAAATGAGTGATCAAGAAAATATGAGTGAGAATAAAAAATATGAGAATGATGGGATAGGTTAGAATAATAAAAGAAAATATATCGAGTTTAAAGAAAAATCAAGAGAGAAAAGATAAGTCATTGAGTAGAAAAATGTAATGATGATAGAGAATAGATAGGTTAAGGAAGCTTTGATTTCATGGAAGAACCTCCAATTATTTATGTACAAAGAAGAAATTATAAACACTAACCACTTAACGCCTTCTTTTTAAAATATTGTGGAATATTTTCCATAGTTTTATGATGGTGTCATTCTTGAGAAGGTGCCACCATGTTTGATTCTAATTAGAGAGAGAAAATAAATTAAAAGATCTATTAAAAACATCATGAGTCTAAAGGATTGGAAGGGGTGTATATTGTGTGTGGAGTTTTCTTATAAAAGGGGAGATCACTCTACAACTTAATTTTACCCATTTGGAACTCTTTTTGGATTTATCCCCCTTACCCCTACTATTCAAGTTGTATTTCCTTTTCAAGAAAGTAAAAATATGGAATTAAAACATAATTTTATGCAACACCATGGGAAATTAAAGAATATGAAGAGGTTTCAAAAGAAATGGAAGTTAAATCTCAAGATATATGGAGATAGACCATACTTAGTACTTAACATGATTGATTATAAGATTACATTATAAGGTGAGTGTGGTGATATTTTTAAATTCAATGTTTCTAATCTTTCCTCATATTTGGATACAAATGATGAAGAGTCGAGGATGACTCCTTCTTAAGAGGGGGTGATATGGAATCGGTAGATGACATTAACTTGATGGCATGTGTGGAGTTATATTTTTAAGACCTAATGAAACAAGGGATATTAAAGAGGTTAAATGTTATAATGGACACCCATATTACTTAATTAAAGTACCAATGGATATCACCTTTCATGGATGAAGAAAATGGGCTTATTATCTCTCTTATTCAATCCCAAACATGATGTTTTAATATTTCTCCACATGGCTATATGAATTTTCAAAATCTTTCCCACATGAAGATTCTAGAATGGAATATTTATACACCAAAGTCAAATCTAATGGGATAGGTACTCAAAGTAAAATATGGTGGGATATGGGTGGAAATGCATGAACTAATTTTCCAAAAAGTTTTTGTTAGACTTTATCTTTTTGACTTTATGGGGATAAGGTAGGAATAGGATTTATAGATTTAGGGTATTAGACTCTTAACCTTTTGTGTCACCCCTTGGATATAAATAACCACACTATGGAATTGTATTTATATTCAAGAATTAAATAGAGTACATATGATTTGTTTCTTTCCATTGTATGAGGATTATTCTAATTATCCCATTTCTCTTAGGTATTCTTTCCTTTTCGGTCTGCATATTAGATCAGTGATCCCAGATCATAATGTGCCCAATTTTGTGTCTCAACCCAAGTGCATTGTTTCATGGATTGTTCGTCACATTCCTCCATTAAGTGTGTTGTATAAGTAGTAGGTCACGCTACCTATAGAATTGGTTGACTACTTTCATTCACTATCCATAACCTATTGAAGTTGGTGTCTTAGGACCAACTATTTGTACTTTGATTACATGTATATTTTATGTATTTAATATTAATAAAACATATTATTACATGTTGTTCATTATTATGCATAACTCCTGTGTAATAATGTCCAAGAATATATGTTACATTGATAAGGTCATAGAAATTCCCCGATATAATGAGAAAATTTAAGTGCTATGATGATATTCTTAAATAATGTTCTATATATGGATAATGTACTATGATAGGACACATAGTACATAGACTTCCAGGTGTGAGTACTTGTAAGCTGGTGAGAATTTTTCTCATGAATTCCACACTTGGTAATCTCCAAGACATGAGATTATGAGAACAAACCTGCTAGTTCCACATGTTTTGGTGTCATTAGATATTCTTATTTGTGGATTTGTGTAATGGTCCTTAGACTTTAATATTATCATTAATACGTGTCATGACTCACACACTCAAATTTTCTAATGAAAAAAATCATGTCATATGTTGGAGGGAAGTAGGGTATGTTGGGTGTATCATGAATGACATGTTATTAATAGATAATTCGAGGGATGGAAGCTGATATCTCAACTCTTTGATTGTAATAGAACTGTCACCCTAAATTCCATGGTTATGGTGTAATGATGAGTTTATTTTAGATAGTCAAAGAAATATGTATCGATCATATAGGTTGGTGGCACGAATGTGAAACCTACTTGATGAGATATTGTGATAAAGGGATTATATTACACAGTTAACATTTGTATGTGGTTATCATTGATGTGATATTAAGTTCTTTCTATTGGGTGCCTTGACCCATTGCTAGATAATAATATTAGACTTTATGAAATCTCACCTAATTCCAATAAAAAATAATCCTAGAGGGTCACACACTAAGTGTTACTAATTATCTTAATTAAATTCTAAGTGAATTTAATTAATATAATAAATATTATTATCAAGACTGATGAATAATTGTATTCATGTTTTATCAATTGAAAATATTTATTAGTGAGTAAAATATTTATTTTTTCAGATATTCAATAAATGTCAAGGAGTTTGAATGGACCAAGATTGTTTCTGGTGATGGATATTTATTTATAAGCTGGTAAATAATATTTATCATATCTCCATGTTGGCACATGCCACAAAAATATTATTGTTGTTATTCTTATTATTTAGCATGGGGTTTATTAAGAATGTTATATTATTTTAAGGGATAACATGCAACTAAAATATTTCTTAACCTAAACCCTGGCTCTATAAATAATCTTTTATGACCAACCCTTATTGGGGTTATTCTAAGGGGAATATGGATCCCTACCACTAGAATATTAAACCAACTATACATTCTGAGTTCAATGGTAAGGTCTATTGAGACTTGATAAAATAGTGAGAGATTTAATAAATTTATTATTTCTCACATAATTTGTAATCAAGAAAAGTTACTAATAATTTTCTCTTTTTTTAAGAATGTGTTGATTCAATAATTTCATTAATTTATTTTTGAGTTTGATGCTCACAAATGCCCACATTTATGATACTAATGAATTTTCTTTTAAGTGGATTTTAGGAAAATAATATTCTTCATAATATTTATTCTAGAAATATATTCAATTCATTGATCCGTGGGAAATATTTGTTGAAGTATTATGGATGTGTTTAAATGTATTATGGAAACACTATTCATACCCTACATTTGTAAGCATAATGTATGGTTTAGAAACCCTATGTTTGAAATAGAACATATGGATCATGTACCCTACATTGTTATAAAAGTATGGATAAACAACCCTACATTTGTAAGGAACCCTACTTTTGAGGAAACAAATGTATGGTGCATAAACCCTACTTTTGTGATCAATTGTAAGTTATCAGCCCTACATTTAGAGTTTTGTCATCACATGAAGGAACCCTAAGTTTGACTATTCAATGATGGGGTTTTAGATCTAAGATATTATCTGATATTTATGTTATGGTTTTTATGGAAGTAAATATATATTCAAAGATATTTTACAATTGATTAAAAGGATCGTTATGATTGTTTTAAAGGATCACATTTAATGAAGTAAATAATTTCTATTCTTACAGAAATTTATGACTCTATTGAATGATTCTGAAATCAAATATTCACGATTTATTGTGCGATATTTCTAGATTTTTTTAACCTACAGTATAAATATCAATACAATATTCATCGGATAAAAGATAGAGATACACAACAAATACATACATAAGGAAAAACTATGTTTGAAATACAAAAAGTGTTTCATTGCCTTCAGAGCTACACTTTGTAGACATACAGGTTTTTATTTATTTGATCGACTCACTGTTGTTGATGTCGCTACTACTTCATCTTATTGTTACATATTTTTCTACAAGATCGATGAGGCATTGGTTGGAAATACACTATCAATACATACATTTTTAAACATTTTTATGATGTTTTATTTGTTATTGTTTGAAGAAGTCCTATGCAATGTTGAAGATCTATTTTTTTTTATTGAAGATCAATTGAATTTTTTAGTTGTTACTGCAACTGTGAAGTTTAATCTGTGTTGTCAATCAAATCAAACTCTTTTGATTTATTGGAGTCTCGGCTATTTGAAATCAGTCATGGTGGATTTTTTACTGCTCATACTCAGTTGTGGTGAAGTGTTAGCTTCTTTTACTAAGCTATGGATTTATGATTCCTTGTAAAAGAACCAAAAGGCCTTGAAAAATCATTTTAAGGTGTCAACTGTCTATATTTAGTTGTCAAGAGGTCTTTGGATAGGAGGACCTACTATTGAAAATCACCAAGCTCGTGGAGTTGAGAATTGGTAGAGTGGACTAAGGGATCTTTGTGACCTAAACCACTATACATCATTGTATTATTTTCCTTTATTTATTTTTGCTTATCACTCATCTTTAAGAGAGAAGGAAAGATTTTCTTCATAACAATAGAGTTTTTCTGAATCTATCAAAGTTTTTTTAAAATATAATTCACCCTCCCCCCCCCCCCTTGTGTCTTTTTCTTCATCATCGTCATCCCAACCCAACAATTGGTATCAGAGGCAGGTCTCTACTAGTATATTTTCTTCTTTAAATTTCTTTTGATTATATCTAATATCAATAAATTAATTATGATATATTCATTGAGTATTCTTTTTTTAACAAATTGCTTCAAAAGTTTATACTCCTATACATAATCAAGAATATTTACTGGCTCTGAAAAGCCTGAGTTAAAGATTCAGATGGAGACATCTTGAAATGAATGATTCTAGAGAAGGTATATTGATGATATGTGCTCCTTAATTTAATGGTGATAATTATGGTGATGGAAATCCCATATGATTATTTATTTGAAAAATCTTGGAATAATTTATTTAAAGGTTGTTAAACCTTATTAGATTCCTAAGAAAGATCTGGAATATTGGAATGATGATAAAGAAAGTGAATATAATCTCAATTCAAAAGCAATGAATGCCATTTTTTGTGGTTTAGGAACTGATGAGTTCAATCAAGTATCTCAATATCCTACTGTATATGAGATGTGGAAAACTATTTTTGTTTCATATAAAGTAACAGACAATATCATAAAATTAAGGTACACTACAGTAAAACTAAAGTTTGATATTTTTAGAATGTGTGAGGATGAAACTATCACTCAAATGAATGGAATATTGAAAGAGATTGTCAATAATGTTTCTACATTGGGAGATCCAATTTCATAATCATATAAAGAATTAAAATTACTCATAGTACTACCCTTTAAGTGGAATATAATATCTAAATCTATACAATAATATACACCTGTAAAATATTTATCTATGAAGGAATTGGTTGAGACTTTAATGATGTATAAACCTGAGATGTAGGTTGAAGCTGAAAAGAATATCAAACATAAATAAATTGTTCTCAAAACTACTATGGGTGAATCATATTATTCATGACATCTAGATTTAGATTTATTAGATCTTGTTAAAATATTTTAAAGGTTATACAAAAATAAAAATAAAGGGATTGAAGAAAATAGATGTTTTGAATGCAAGGAAAAAGATCATACAAAGGATAATTGACCTGTTATTAAAGCTCAAAGGAAATATGATTAAAAGAGAAAGGGAAAGGAAATTATAAAGACTACTTGGAGTAATACTTATAGTTCACATGATGAATCTTATACAGATTCTGAGACTGATCATAAAAAACAAATGGTATGTCTTATAGCTCATATTGATGAGGTGTAATCTTCTTACTCTCAAATCTCAAGTTGTGAAAGACATTATTATAATTAATTAAATAGGTATTACTTTATGCTACAAGATTAATATTAATTATTAAAGAAATATCATATAAAAATTATAAAATAATATGATAGTGTTCTATTAGATAAAGAAAATTTGTAAAAATATATTATAGATTTAAAATATAATTATTCTAAAATTTCTTGTGATCTGCATGAAACTAAGATTAAAGAATTATTATCTGGAGTTGATAATTTAAAACAAGCTTCTAGTATGGTGATAAAAGGTAAAAAATATTTAAATAAAATCCTTTGTAAAAATAAAATTTAGAAAAGAAATCTTGGAATATGAAGTAACAATGAAAGACCAAAATTATATAAGAATTATTTTTTACTGATTTAAATAGAAAAAACATGTATGTTTTTAAAAAAATTATTTTGGTATTAATGGACATTATGCAATTGATTTTTGTTTTATAAAAACTCAAATTTTTACTATTAAAAATATGTATTGATCAAAAGAATTGTTTAAATTGAATAGTAAAATACCTACTCAAAATAAACAAGTTTGGTTACCTAAAAATTTAATTGCAAACACTACTGGACCCAAAATCATATGGGTACCAAAAAGCACTTGTATTTTATGTTTTTCAGGAATACACCACTAATCTTCATTGTTAAAATTTTTAAGTGTTCGATTGATTGATAAATTAAAATCTCTACCAGAGGAGTAATCAACTCTGAAGTAGTTCATTATCAAAAAATATTCAGTACTAAATCCACTGATCCAGAAATAGGGGGATAGAGATGTATCTTATAATTTGATAAAGACTCTTCTTTACTCTTTGAATCAAGTATTATTCTATTTTGATTGTATAATTGATTTTCTAAAAATTTCAAATAAATATAAAACATTGTTTTAATATTTAGATAAATATAGTACTTGTTTAAATTATGGAAGAGTTTATATTTTCCATATTTAACCTATTGAAATATTTATAATTCATTTTTTTTTAAAATTCATAATTATAAAACCTTTATTACATAACAAGTCTTTTCAGAATTTAAAATATGTAATGATTATTATGTATTTTTTAGCTAAAGAATATGAAACATCATCTACAAACTATCAAAATAAAACATATAATCTTCTTCTTAAAACTTTTTATTTATCCATATTCTTCGAAATATATCATTCAAAGGCTTCTTAAAACTAGTCACGGTAAGATGAAGTGGTCAATTACTTCAAGTTAAAAAGAAAGTCTTTCTTATAAAGGGACAAAATGTAATCCTTCTAATTTGTTAAAAGAATAGTCAGTTTCGTGTGTTGGAGATTTGTTTGAAAAGTATTTTGAAAGAAATAAGGAAATTCATAGTCATGAAGAATTGGAAGTCTCTTCTAAAATGTCTTATGAAAAGATTATATTTAAATTCATCACATTGAATGAATAAAAAATGAAGCTGAAAGTTGATCAGAATATGTCTATAAAGTCATGTGAAGAACTATAGAAAGCATCTATATAAAAAATGGTTTTTTATTCATTATAAAAGTAAGATTAGAATGTGAAAGATAGTTCAATCTCAAAAGAAGAATTTAAAGCTTTTAAAGTAGAATGTTGAGTCAAATGGAGTTACTTAAAATATAAGCTACCACTAAGCTGGATATTGATAAACTGAAATTGTTCTTGGTTGAATAGTGTTTGTTTTCTCCATATCAAAGAATAGAGGATTTTCAAAATATATTATAAGAACTATCAAAAGTTGTAGATGATTTAAGTGAAAATTTTTGAAGTTTGTAAAGTTCAAATAAATCGTATATTCCTTCCTAATACTCCGATTTTATTTATTTGAAGTCAATGTTATATATTGTTTTTAATATATTGTTTAGTAAAAATGTGTGCTATAAGTTATTTCATAATTTGTTAATAAAATTTTATTAGTTATCTTATATAAGCATGTACTTAATATTTGATTATATCATTACATAAATTAGTCTATTACTGTAATCAATAAATAATTTTTTTCAAATATTACTTGTGAAAAAAATTGTATAAAGTATTTTATTCCTTGGAAATGTTTTAATTACTTGAATATCCTATATTTTATGAATTGGGGGGTTATTAGAAGACTTTGGAATTTCTTTTAATATCCAAATTATATCCAAGTTTTTAAAACATTCATTTCAATTTAATTTTTTATTCATTAAATAGTTTATATACTCCTTGATTACAATTTTATATCTTCTTATGGAATCATGAATTTAGGGGGAGTTTATTTTACTACTTTTTACTATTTTCTTTTTTATGCGACAAAAAGGGGGAGTAGTTTATAGTTTACATGTTTATCATCATGGTGAGAAGTTGGAGAAGTTTTTTATCCTTATCGTGAGGGAAATTTTTTATTTATGAGAAATATTATAAAGAGATAAAGGGGGAGAAATTTATAGAGAAAAGAGAATTTTTCAAATTATGAAATATTTATAGGATAAATTTATGTTTTCTTGAGAAATGCTATTAAAAGAGAAATGTGTTTAATTTAGTTATGATTATGAAAATTTCTTCCTTCTAAAAATTGTTTTTAAATTTTACATATTTTTTGTTATGGGTTTTGTGATCATAAAAAAGGGGGATATTGTTGAGCATATGTTGATTCAACAATTTTGGTAATTTATTTTTGGTTTTTCTGCTCAAAAATGCACACATTTATGATACTAATGAATTTTATTTTAAGTGAATTTTTGGAAAATAATATTCATCCAAATATTTATTATAGAAATATATTTAAGTCATTGATTCATGGAAAATATTTGTTGAAGTATTTTGGGAATGTTTAAACATATTATGGGAATACAGTTCATACCCAACATTTGTAAGTGTAATGTATGATTCAAAAAACCTACATTTTAAATAGAACGTATAGATCATGTACCCTATGTTGTTGGAAAAGTATGGATAAACAACCCTATATTTTTAAGGAACCATATGTTTGAGGAAACAAACATATAGTACATAAACCCTACTTTTTTTATCAATTGTATATTGTCAACCCTACGTTTAGAGTTTTTTCATCACATGAAGGAACCCTGTGTTTGACTATTCAATGAAGGGGTTTTAAATATATGATATTATCCTATATTTATGCAACAGTTTTGACGGAAGTAAAGATATATTAAAATCTATTTTACGACTGATTCAAAGGCTTGTATTCAATGGAGTGAATCATTTATATTATTACGGGAAGTTACGACTATCTTGAATGATTCTAAATTAAAATATTCATGATTCATTGTATGATATTTATAGAGCTAGTTTGATCTTGATCTGTTTGACCTACAGTATAAATATCGATAAAATTTTCATCATGAAAAAGAGAGATATATACAAAAAATATATACAAAAGAAAAAATTGTGTTTGAAATACAAAAAGTGTGGTGTTTCCTTCATAGCTACACTTTGGAGACATACATGTTTTGATTTATCTAATTGAATCATTGTTGTTGTTGTAACTGCTAATGTATCTTATTGTTACATATTCTTCTGCAAGATCAACGCAACATTGTTGGAGATAAACTTTGGATACATACATGTTTAAGCATTTGTCTAGTGTTTTCTTTGTAGCTATTTGATGAAAGTTTGTGAAATGTTGAAGATATATTTTTTGTTGTGTGTTATTTAAGATCAATTACATATGTATGTTGTTGCTACAACTATGAGGTTTAATATGTGTTCTCAAACAAATCAGACTCTTTTGATTTATTGGAGTCTTGGATGCTCAAAGTCAATCGTAGTGGATTTTTGACTGCTCATACTCAGTCATGGTAAAGTGTCAGCTTCTAGTACTAATATGTGGATTTACGGTTCCTTGTAAAAGAACAAAAAGGCCTTGTAAAATCCTTCAAGGTATCAACTATCTACAATCAGTTGTTAATAGGTCTTCAGATAAGAGGATCTACTAGTGAAAATCATCAAGCTCGTGGATTTGACCGTTGGTGGAGTGGACTAAGGGATCTTTGTTCCCTAAACCAATATACATCATTGTGTTCTTTTCCTTTATTTATTTCTAATACTCACTCATATTATTTGATATGGAAAGGTTTGTTGTATAATAAGAGAGGTGTTCTAAATCTATCAAAGTTTTTGAAAAACACAATTCACCCCCCCCCCCCTCATGTCATTGTCTTCATCATCTCCATCCCAACCTAAAACTTTTAATTGTAGAATAAAATGAAAATCTCATCATCCATATTATCCCTATAATAAATATTGGATAAAGACAACCTCCTAACTAACAGTAACTTCCAGGATCAATTTATATGCCTTTAGGTTATTCTATGCCAAGAACTGAAATCTTACATGATTGAATCCTCAATGCTTGATCCTCCTACTAAAGATGTGAGTGATAAATGGTTCCTTGTATGTGAAAAACATTTAAGCAACATGATCGATATTCAATATTTAATTCTTTCATCAATGTCTAGTGAACTCGTGAAGTCTCACAAAAACATGGATGTGTATAGTATGCTTGAGAACCTCTGTGGTCTTTACTAGGAGAGAGATAAATAGAAATGTTTTGAGATTTCCAAGGAAAATTTTCAAAGAAATATTAGAGAGGGTGCCCCGGATGGGCCTCATGTAGTCAATATCATTGCCTATATTGAGTGCCTAGAGGTTCTAGGGTTTAAAATCTCTAAAGAACTAGGCACCAATCTCATTCTGGAATCACTCCCTTAGATATTATCTAGCTTTGTTGTGAATTTTAATATGAACAACATTGAGAAGTCTCTATTAGATCTTCTAACTCTTCTTCACCAAGTAGATAAGGATGAGAAGCGTGAAAAACCTTTTTCCCTTATGGTGAAAAAACAGAAAGAGAAAGAAAATAAATCTAAGAACTAATATAAAAGTTCCCTATACCCACGGTTTAAAACCATGGGTATAGGCTATACCCACGGTTTCATGAAACGTGGGCTCCCGAGGTGTCGGGATTTCCCTATACCCACGGTTTTACAGAAACTGTGGGTATAGCCCACTGAAATTTCAACTTACCCGCAGTTCTGGTAAACCGTGGGTATAAATTTTTACAGAAGAAATTAGATACCCATGGTTAAGTAAACTATGGGTGTGGAGGGTTATGCAGTAGCATATTTATCCATGGTTTAATAACTTTGGGTATAGAGAGTTCTATAGTAGCATATTTACCCATAGTTCTCAAACCGTGGGTATAGATTGTTTTCCCAGAAATAGCAGTTGCCCGCTGGACAGACCCCCTACAGCCCCTCCCTTCCCCCTTGGAAAGACCCCCCAGCACATCCCCTCCCCCCTTTCACACCCCCCCACTCTTCCCCTGCAGCCCCTCCCTTCCCCACTGGACAGACCCTCCCCCAGCACACCCCATCCCCCCTTGCACACCTCCCACTCTCCCCCTACAGCCCCTCCCTTCCCCCCTGGATAGACCACCCTAGCACATCCCCTCCCCCCTTTCACACCCCCCACTCTCCCCCTAGACACCCCCTGAATCCCCTCCCTTCCCCCCTGGACAGACCCCCCCCTGCTCACCCCCCACTCTTCCCCTAGACACCCCCTGCAGCCCCTCCCTTCCCCCTAGACAGACACCCCCCCAACACATCCCCTCCCCCTTTTCACACCCCCACTCTCTCCTCTAGATAGAACCCCCTTTCCCCCCATGACACCCCCTCCTGGACAGCCCCCCTCCCCCTGCACCCTTCCCCCTCCCTGCACACTCTTTGACTACCCCCTCCCTACCCCCTACACACTCCGGGATAGCCCCCCTCCCCCCCCCCCACACCCCCTACACACACCCCTATCCTCTTCCCCAACACCCCCCCCCCCCCCGAATACTTGTAAACCCCCCCACCCACCCAACACACCCCCTTCCCCCTAGACAGACCCCCCCCCCCCCATCACATCCCCTCCCCCTTTGCACACCCCCACTCTCCCCTCTGAATATAACCCCCTTGCACCCCCCCCCCCCCCTCACCCAGCACACCCCCCTTCCCCCTAGACAGACCCCCCCCCCCCCCCGGCGCATCCCCTCCCCCTTTACACATCCCTAATCTCCCCTCTAAACAGAACACCCTTACACACACACACCCCTGACACCCCTCTCCTTGACAGCCCCCCACCCCCTGCACCCTACCCCCTCCCTGCACACTCCTGGACTGCCCCCCTCCCTACCCCTTGAACACTCCTCGACAGCCCCCCTCCCCCTTTACCCCCACACCCCCACCCCCCCACCCCCCTGAACACACCCCTTCCCTCTTCCCCAGCACCAACACCCCCCTTGAATACTTGTAACCCCCCACCACCACCACCATCACCTATCACACCCCCCCTTCCCCCTAGACAGACCCCCCCAGCACATCCCCTCCCCCTTTGCACACCCCCACTATCCCCTCTGTACAGAACCCCCTTACAACCCCCCCCCCTTAACACCCCCTCCGGGAAAACCCCCCTCCCCCTACACCCTGACCCCTCCCTGAACACTACTTAACTACCCCCTCCATGCCCCCTGCACACTCCTGGATAGCCCCCCTCCCCCTACACCCCCCCCCCCCCCCGCACATCCCCTCCCCCTTTGCACACCCCTACTCTCCCCTCTAAACAGAACCCCCTTACACACACACACCCCTGACACCCCTCTCCCTGACAGCCCCCCACCCCCTGCACCCTGCCCCCTCCCTGCACACTCCTGGACTTCCCCCCTCCCTACCCCTTGAACACTCCTGGACAGCCCCCCTCCCCCTTTACCCCTGCCCCCCCCCCCCCACCCCCCTGGACACACCCCTTCCCTCTTCCCCAGCACCAACACCCACCTTGAATACTTGTAACCCCCCCCCCCACCACCACCACCACCACCTATCACACCCCCCCTTCCCCCTGGACAGACCCCCCAGCACATCCCCTCCCCCTTTGCACACCCCCACTATCCCCTCTGTACAGAACCCCCTTGCAACCCCCCCCCCCTTAACACCCCCTCCTGGACAACCCCCCTCCCCCTACACCCTGACCCCTCCCTGAACACTCCTGAACTACCCCCTCCATGCCCCCTGCACACTCCTGGATATCCCCCCTCCCCCTACACCCCCCCCCCCACCCCCCCACCCCACCCCCCGCACACACCCCTACCCTCTTCCCTAACACCCCATTCCCTCTTCCCCAGCACCAACCCCCCCCCCCCCGAATACTTGTAACCCCCCCCCCATCCAGCACACCCCCTCACCCCCTTCCCACAGCACACACCCCTGCCCTCTTCCCCAACACCAGCCCCCCCCCCCCCACCCTCCACGGCACACCCCCCTGTCCTTTTCCCCAGCACTAGTGAGTGGGCTGCTCATGTCATCTCAGATAGAGCTTCAGTAGGATTCTTCCCATGTTTCCCAGATTTTTCACCCTTGTATTTCCTAGACATATGCATTATGAAAAGGTGTTTGTATAGGTAATGTTGCTACAAATAGTTCCAGTATAAGCATTGCTGGTCTAAGAACTAATAGTGTAAGCGCTACTACTGTAATGATGTTAGTATAGACATTTCTAGTGTGAATACTACTCCTGTAAGAAATGCTAGTGTAATGTTTCTACTAATGAATCCAAATGTGTAAATATGTAAACTTTTCTAGTGTAAACATTGTTGTTAGTATGGGCTTCTAGTGTAAGAAATCCTAATATAAAGGTTACAGTAGAAGTCATTCTAATGTAAGCAATGATATTTAACCACTTCTAGTCTTATTCTAGTGATAATAATGTAAATATGTATTAGAACCTGTTTTTGATGGTGTCAAATATTGGAATATTGGGATTGATCATCAATTTCCTTGTGTTTAATGCTGCTACTAAAAATAAAAGAACCTGCATAATAGGATTGGGAAAATTATTAGATGTTTTATTTTATAGAAATTCAAATATTAAATAATATAGGAGCAATAACTGCCTAATATTTTATCTATCACAAGTTGTAATACCAAAAAAATGGATGACTGTGTCAAAAATGTACTCATTTGTCTTGCAAAATAATCCCAAAGTATGCAATTAATTTTAGAACCTCTGAAAAAATTAGTATTACAATTGAAAATTATGTGAAAAATTCATTTAATATATCTACACCATGAATCTAATAGAGAATAGTGATAACCTTCCATCCCCCAACACAACTTTCATTCGAAGCTAGTCCACTGGTACACCCTTCATCTCGTGAGGCTTGAAGTTGAATAATAAATATAAAGATAAAATCAGCAGTACTCACTGGATTATAAGCATCATCATCAAAGATATTTGTATCTACTTCATCACTAGACTCCTCTTTTGTTTCAAGAAGACTTGATGGTTTACTTTTTATCACAGTTCCAAGTGATTTCTTAGGTAATTTTTTCTACACAAAAACTTCAAATGTACAAGTAGTGAACAGAATTACAAAGATTATATAAAATATATCAAACTAAAAACCACTGGAAATATTTATATAATGCATGAGAATTAATAAGAACCCTCACATATTCATCAAAATCACTTCAGATGAAACAAAGGAATCACTTCTCTCATAAACCTTGGGGGAAGAAAAAATGACTTTTTTAGAGAGTGGACTTCCCATTCAAAGTAGGAGAAGCTTTAGCAGGAGGCTCCTGAAATAGAACATAGTTTAATAATCATTAAAAAGGAATGAAACAAAAAAAATTCATATTGGTAATGGTTTGTTAGTAGTATACCAAGCAATGAGAACCATATACCACTCATATTCATATTTGATAAATGCTCACTCCTTTGGAATCACTTTCAGAAGAGCTTGACGAATCAGAGCTTCTGTTGGGCTTCACTTTCTTATCAAAAGAAATAGTGACATTTTTAGCACCATTGTGGGATGGATTAGTTGAAATAGAAAGCTTGAAAATAGTATCCTAGAGAAATGAATTCAAGGCCAATACACAATAGCCTCATCCATCCTTCATTGCAGTAAGCAGCAATCAATGGAGTAAACGAAAGAAAATTTGGTTTTTTGACCCATGGTTAGAAGTAGAAAAAGGAACTCTGACGCCACTTCAATTTGATTCAGTTTTTAAAGGAATTTTATAATCTTATAACAAGTAATAATACTTGGGGTAAATCCACTTTCAGTCATCATTCTATGGAAATTAAATCCATGGTCATCTTTGCCTTTTTTAAGAAAATATTGCATGACATAGTCATATGTGTTGATATCATCACACCCTTGTTTTCTTATTACCCTACACATGTACAGAATAGAATTAATATGATTTTAATACAAATTGAAAGCTGTTTAAACTATATTCATAATTCATTTCCATAGTTTAAACTAGTTTTAGAGTTTTTTATGCATACACGTTCATTTGAATACAAATTGAAAGGTGTTTCTTTTATTGTGCTATGAGCAGTTTGAATGTAATATTCATTGTATTTTTAACAATATACACACATATATTACTAAATAAAATCATAGATAGAAAACAACCATGAGAATTATTTGAAAACACTCGTAAAAAATTCACCTTAAACATCCATGTCATACAAGCACAATAATTATGAGAATGATTTCTTTAAATGAAATATTAGTAGAGATAAAGATAAAATCATCCGTACTCACTGGATTATAAGAATCATCATCAAAGCTATCTATATCTGCTTCATCACTGGACTCCTCTTTTGTTTCAAAAAGACTTGATGGTTTACTTTTTATCACAGTTCCAAGTGATTTCTTAGGTAATTTTTTCTACACAAAAACTTCAAATGCACAATTAGTGACCAGAATTGCAAATATTATATAAAATATATCAAACTAAAAACCACTGTCACTATTTATATAATATGAGAGTATTAATAAGAACCCTCACATCTTCATCATAATCACTTTAGGTAAACTGAAGGAATCACTCTCAGAAACCTTGGCAGAAAAATAAATGACTTTTTTAGAGAGTAGACTGCCCATTCAAAGTAGGAGAAGCTTTAGTAGGAGGCTCCTAAAATAAAATATAGTTTAATAATCATTAAAAATGAATGAAACAAAAAAATGAAGATTGGTATTTGTTTTTTATAAGCATACCAAGCAATGAGAACTATAGACCACTCCTATTCATAGTTGATAAATGCTCACTCCTTCGGAATCACTTTCAGAAGAGCTTGACGAATCAGAGCTGTTGTTGGGCTTCACTTTCTTATCAGAAGAAACAGTGACATTTTTAGCACCAGCGTGGGATGGCTTAGTTGAAATAGCAGGCTTGAAAATAGTATCCTATATAAATTCATTCAAGTCCAATACACAAGAGCCTCATCCAGCCTTCCTTCATTGTAGTAAGTAGTAATCAATAGAGTAAATGAAAGAAAATTTAGTTTTTGGACCCACGGATAGAAGCAGCATAAAGAACTCTAACACCACTACAATTTGATTCATTTTTTAGAGACATTTTATAATGTTATTAAAAGTAATACTACCTAGGGTAAATCCACTTTCAGTCATCATTATATGGAAATTAAATCCATGCTATTTTTTCCTTTTCTAAGAAAATCTTGCATGACATAGGCATATATGTTGATATCAGCACACCCTTGTCTTCTTGTTGCCCTGCATATATATAGAATATAATTAATATGATTTGAATACAAATTGAAAGGTGTTTAAACTATATGCATAATTCATTTCCATAGTTTAAACTGGTTGTAGAGTTCATTATGCATACACGTTCATTTGAATAAAAATTGAAAGGTGTTTCTTTTATTATGCTATGAGTAGTTTGAATGTAATATTCATTGTATTTTAAACAATATACACACATAGCTTACTAAATAAAATCATATACAGAAAACAACCATGATAATTCTTTGAAAACACACGTAAAAAACACACCTTAGTGAAACATACCTTCAGGCAAGAAAATATCCATGGAATCCCATACCTGCAACCCAGCTGCAAATAATGTCATGAAACCAAACACATTCAAAGCTCCAGTCATACATGAGCTTATAACATTTCCATGAACACTGAGTTGCATAGACAAAAAACACCAAAATGAAAAAAAGAAACCATGGCTGTATAAAAATAATTACCTTGCATACTTTTTGCCTCTAAAGCTCAGTTGTCCATCATGAACATCATGCTTTAGGGCATTGACAATATGAAATTAACTGTCACAATATTTCAGACATCCTGAAAAATCATTGCTTTTTTTGATTAAATGATAAACAAAAGAAGCACGTGATTATCGTTGTATCAATGGCATCATATAACATGTTCCATGTTTTACACAAAGTGTGTGATTACATCTGATCTGGAATTATTTTAAACAATATCTTGTGTAACTTCATAAACCAAGAAAAACCCAATGGAGAGTGAAACAAATGCAAGAGTACATGCAAGAATGCAGTGATCCGACCTAACTTTATTATTATTGATCATATTATTGTAAAACAAAATACTCTTTATGTTGAATCGAAGAATAATCATTTATAATGTGTCTGATATGCAATATTGTTCTATTCTTTCCCCTCCTAAAGCCTTGGAATACAATGTAAAAACATTCGGTGCATAACACCTTCCACGTTTCGCACTGAGATCACATGTATGCTATCACCAAGATGGAATAAAAATAAGCCTTATATTGGAAAGGTAGAGAAAATAAAATCATCTTGGAAAGATAATAATGTCATCATATAACATGCTCTACATTTTACTTTATGATAAATTTTATATAATGATTGGGTAAGGCCAATCCTTTCTATCATGAAACTACCATACAATTGAGCATTCAATTAAATTTCTTTATATGTCATTTCATTACATAAGGTTCCATTAATGATCATTCTATCCCATTCAATGAAAACTTACAAACATGGCCTAAAAATTTGTATCAACATTAAAATAGAACACAAATGCAGGGAGTTGGGGGGGATAAGAGGGGTATACAGACAAACAATTGATGAATGCTCAAGTAGCTTAGAAATTCACAATTATGCAAAAAAATCCATCTGCACAAAAATTGATAGAAAAATATACATATGTATTACCTGATTTTCACTAGAAATATTGTGATCGCCTTGCTCACTAAATCTCCTGGTAGTGGGAAACCCACTGCCCCCCCCCCCACCTACACCCCCATACCCCCTGCCCCCCAGCACCTAGCCCCACCCCCCCAGCACCAAGCCCCCCCCTCCCCCCCCCCTACACCCCCCACACCCCCCCCCCCCCACCTACACCCCCAATACCCCCTGCCCCCCCCCCCCTCCCTTGCACCCAGCCCCAGCCCCCAGCACCCAGCCCCACCCCCCAGCACCCACCCCCCCCCCCCCCTCCCCCCCTCCCCCTACACCCAGCCCCACCTCCCCTGCACCCAGACCCACCCCCAGCACCCATCCCCCCTGCACCCAGCCCCACCCCCTGCACCCATCCCCCACCCCCCCACCCCCTGCACCCAGCCCCCCCTCCCCCTACACCCATCCCCCACCCCCCCCCCCCACCCCCTGCACCCCCCCCCCCACACACACACACACCCTTCTTACAAAGCTTCCTATAAACCCAAAAAAAATATCTAGCATGTACCATATCACTCAGTGACTTGGGATCTCAAAAAACCCAACCAGTTCAATCAATAGAACAACTTCAGATTTCACAAAATGAAAATTTTAGAAATAAAAATTGAGGAATATATTCCTTTTTTGCCTACATTAATTTATACTTGTCAATTCAATCAATATTGAAAAATAAAGAGATAATAAATAGAATCTAATGTCAATATATGGGATATCACTTAGAGCTAAGTATTCTATGGTAGTAAGGGCTTCGCTTACCCATATGCATGACTAAGGATTGTAATTTTAGCTTTATGTAAATGCATGAAAAAAATTATGCAGAACTTTTCAGAAGAAAAAAAATTAACCCTTCTCATCCATACAAAAATTAAATTCAAGTTCTTAAAGTACATACATAAGTCTCTCTACTAAGTCAAAAATGGAGGGGATTAATATCCCCCCATCACCAACATCCCCATCCCCATGTCCACACCCATCATCGTCAACGGCAACATCGTTAGCAGCCTCATCACCAACAGCAGCATCAGCAACATCCTCACCACCAACAGCTCTATCTCCACCACCTTCGTTGCCACTACGACCCTCATTGGCATCACCCCGACGCATGCTCTGGGTGACCTTCATGCACTGAAGGGGAAGCTAATAGTACAGACTCATCATATGCTGGCTGGATGGTAATAATTGGAGGCGGTGTAGATATGGCAGCATATGGGTAGTAGGATGGGGGATACATCATCGGATATGGATATAGTAAAGGTGGAAACATATGTGGAGGTGGTATAGTCATCATATGGAAAGAAGAGGCAAAATGAGATGATGGAGGCATCAGTGGGATCATACCTAAAGGCAGCAAAGACATGGAATGTGAATAAGAGGGTAGCTGAGATGATGATGGAGGCATGTATAAAAACATCCCTAAAGACTCAAGAGAAGGATGGAAAGGTGTGGTGGAAGGGGTGTCCGATGGTAGGTCAGTGTGGAAACGGGTATAACGGGTGCTCTGTCTAGGTCTAGAATCATCCCCACTCATACCCATGTTAACCGGATTATGAGTAAAATCCGGTGGAACTGAATGTCCCTTAAAAATGATAAATAATATTAACATGAAATTATATGTAATTCATAAAAAAACATTACAATTATAATGCTCATTGATGGAAGTGAAGGCAACGCACGCTCACGCCCCGATCGATCGGGATCAAATAGTCACTTCCTTCGACCTTCTTTAGTATTTGGCATAATCTACATAAGAATGAAATTCAAAGTTTTTAGAAATAGTTTTTACAAATCATGCATATAACTTACATCTATCACCAATTCATGAGAGGAACCAATTTGACTTCTTTTAATTACTAACTGTACAAATGATTACAAGGAAATGACTAACATAGTTTTTAAAATTACATTACCAAGTTATACATTTTTTTAAAACAAGATTTAAACTAAGTTTTGTACATTGAAATAAATTTGATTTAATGAAATGACACCACAAAATACAAAAAACAAACATTTCATTCCAAACTGAAACATAATTAAAGTAATTATAGTAATACTAACCTGAGAAACTCATGTAAATATAAACTGAATGTACAGTGAACATATATGGTTGATTATATATATTACTGACCACTACTTCAGGTTCAACATCAACTCTCACAATGGGACAATTTGATTCATCAAATGAAATATTTTGGCCAACACCAATGGGGACGTCAATGGTGTAAATTTCATCACCAGCATCATGAAAAATATGTATGGGGATTATGTCATTAATGACACCATAATCGGGTCTCAGATGATATTTCACATAAAAAACTTGTTTATCCATTGATGTAAAAATGTATGGTTCATCGATATGCAGGCATCGACTCATATCAATAACTCTGAATCAACAATCATCAATAAATGTACCATGTCGTCTCATTGAATCAAACCATTTACATTTCATCATAGTGACTCTACCTTGAGATTAGTAATGCAATAACAATATTTTATCAACTAGCCCATAATAATACACATCTTCATATCGATCCTGACTATCTGATACACTGTCATAACAATCCATTATAGAGGTTAACATAATGCCACCATGTTGTGTTCTCATTTTCACCACTTGATCCGTTGTAACAAATTTATACCCATTTATTATTAAAGATTTACATTCACGAACCAAAGAATTAGGACCAAAAGCCAAAGATCTCAATTCTTGAGAAACAGAGTCAATAGGTAAAATCTACACCTGAAATATATATGAATAATACAATTAAATAGATATCTATTTTTTAAACTAATTAAAGTAATGGTAATACATTTGATTTCAACCAAGCAGGAAACTCTAGGCTATGCAAAGCCTCTCTTCTTCTCAAAGACAAAGATCGATGAACTCTACTTATAATTTGTTTATGTTCCCTACATAAAATGATAATAAAAGTGTAAGGTATATGTGAAATTTTATAATATGAGATAACATATAAATATCCAAATTACTTACTTGATATAGTCATCGAACAAACCACAGTTAAACAAGATTGTGTGATGTGTCATCTCCCGCTCTTTAAGGCTCAATGTAGCCAATGTATAAGACCCAAAAATTTCTCCTATTTGGGGAAGAGATGGAAATGAAAGCTCAATTTCCCCATACTGGTCATCTTCATTTCTCATTGGCCGATTATGTCTTGTGGTGACATCAGACAAATACATTGAACAAAAATCCATACATTCTTGAGCCAGATAACCCCTCACAATCGAACCTTTAGGATAATTCTTGTTTCGAACATATGATTTCATTGTGCACATATTTCTTTCAGTGGGATACATCCACCAAAAAGAAACTGTTCCCCCAAGAAGTGTTTTAGCTGGAAGATGAATCGTTAAATGCAACATGCAAGTGAAAAGGGATGGAGGAAAAATCTTTTCCATCTCACATAAAATTAATGGTGCCTCCTACTACATTTTTATCAAGAATGACTTGGATAACCTTTTAGCACAAAGGTCTCTAAAAAATGGAATGAGCGAATCATTTTCACCCTTACATTATTGGATAGAAAATGTTGAATTGCTATTGTAATCAATTCATGAAGAATGATGTGATAATAATGAGTTTTCTGATATTTTAGTTTCACATCTCTTATGTTGACTCATTTAGATATGTTACTAGAATAGCCATCGGGTTCCTTGATATTCTCCAATACTACCAGAAATTGATCTTTCTCTGATGGTTTCATCACATAAGAAGCATAAGGAACTTTTCATTTGTTTTCACTGATACACACAGGATACAGTTCTGGTCGAATACCCCAATCAAACAAGTCTCGACGAGATCGGAAGTCTTCTTTGGTCTTCCCCTTGATATTCAGAAGAATTTCAAGAAACATTTCACATATATTTTTCTCAATATGAATTATGTCTAAACAATGAAATAACAAATTGGTAGATCAATATGGAAATTCAAAAAAAATACTTCTCTTTTTCCAATTATAAGTGGTTTCAGTGTCAACATTATTCCTCTTTTTAGATTTCAACTTACCTTTACCTAATGAAAAACTAAAATATTTTAATTCATTAAGCACATCACTTCCTGAAATATTTTGAGGTGTTTGTTTAGTCTCAACGGTATTATCAAACCTCTGATGATTCGTCATGTATTGATGATCCATTGGAAAGAATCATCGATGCCCCAAGAAACTAAAACTATAACGATATTTAATCCTTCTCGATTGTGTATTCATCATAAAAATAGGACATGATAGTTTTTCATTCGTGATCCGCCCAGACATCATTACATAAGTAGGGAAATCGTTTATGGTCCATAGAAGTGAATCACACATCTGAAACGTATTCTTTGAAGAATCATCGAATGTCCGCACACCCAAATACCAAAGTTATTTCAACTCTCTTATTAAAGGCTGAAAGTAGATATCTATATCATTACCAGGATCAGAAGGTCCATATATTATTATACTCAAGAAATTGAATGGTTTTTTCATACACATCCACAGAGGAAGATTATAAACATGAATAAAAACTGGCCACATGCTATGAGAAGTAAGCATCTGACCAAACGGATTAAAACCATCACAGGATAGGCCCAACCAGACATTATGCACCTCAGCTACAAAATTAGGATGTTGTGCATCAAATGTACACCATGCTAATCCATCTACAGGATGAACCAACTCATCATTACTTTTAATTCTCTCAGCATCATGCCATCACATATTGGCTGGGATTTCTACAAACATGAATAGATTTTGAAGTCTGGGAATCAATGGAAAGTGCCACATGACTTTCTGTGCCACACGAGATGTTATTCCATCTTCATTTTTCTTCCATCGAGATGTACCACATTCTTTATAGTCATTATGGTCAGTTTTTTCCTCCAAAAATAAACTGTATTCTTTCATACAAGCATGAACTTTATTAGTATCGAATCCAAGCTACTTAATTAACTTCCATGCCTTTTAATGATTTGATGGAATATCTACACCATCAGGAAGAAAGACCTTAAAAAATGTAAGAATGTAATCAATATAATAATTATAAATTCCATACATGGTTTTCCCATTATATAACCGCATTAAAAATTCCAACTTGTTCATTTTAGTACATTACTGATATACTGGAGTTCTGGAATCATCCAATAAATTTTTCACTCTCTCATCATCATCTTCAATATTTTCCTCATGTGTATTGATATCATTGTCTTCTTGCACTGGCATACTATCTCTCTCGGGATGATGGAAAAATGGAAACCGATCGAATATCAAATTCTCCATGCCACTTCTTTCATTTTGTTCATGACCAGTAGAACATTGACTCATCTCTCCATGGTGATACCAAACATAATAGTTTGTTTGAAATCCAAATTTCATTATATGGTATCTAACTTCTTCCTAGCTTAACCATGGTCTTCCAACACATTTATAGCATGAACATTGTATACAGCCTCTATATAAAGCATTTTCAAATGCAAAATCTAACAAATTATCCAAATTATTTTGAAACGCGGTTGAAATACTATCAGTATGATACATCCAACTTCTATCCATTATATAACAAGAAAATTAAAATTTATCTTCCAATCAACAATGTAAACCATAATTAAAAAATGGATATGTACTATAGAAAATAAAACTATTAGAGCATAAAAACATAATAGTTAATTCACATTTGTATTGCAAGTGCCTTTATTTTTATAACCAATTTCAACCCTTTCAGTATCAGAGATAAAATTCTTACCTCTATCCTATAAAGGGATGATCAACAAGGTAAACCATAATGGGCCAAGAAAGGTTTCATTTCTATGATAGAGTGGTATATGTCATTATATTTGAACTAAGGGAGAGATAAAAAAGTTTTTCCTACCTTAGGTGTAATATAAAAAAATAAACTTTTAACATTAAAACACACCCTTAAACATGGTTTATTTTATTTAAAAAGAAAGGTAGAGATAAAAACATTCATCCATCATCAAAAATATTTTAAACGAGCCCCATATGCATGTAATTTAATATTTTCCATGGGTAAAATTTTAATTCAAAGAGGGAAATTTTTTTAAAGAAAACCACTTCATATCCAAGAATTAATGAAAATAATTTATATAATTTATATAAAACAATAATGGGTATCAAATATTGGTATAAATATACTATAAGATGAATTTAATAAACTAAATCACTTCATGAATTTTTTTAATAAAATAATTACCTAGAAACACCTACTGCATACAAAGTGGAACAAGTCACAACAAGACTCTTAAAAAGGAAAATGTCATTTTGGTAAAATAAATGAATTTAAAATCAATTGAAAAATCAAATAAAAGTTATTAGATTAATATTGAACACTAAATTTTACACACACCATGATTAGGGTTCTCATTAGAAATGAAAATGAGGGAAATTGAATTGAAATGACCAGGGTAATCTCCCTTAGGATTTAGGTAATGTCTTATGTATCAAATATCATCGATTACTGTTTTGGATTCTTATGGAATACCCTCATTTAATTTTGAATGATGAGTTAACTGGATTATACTTGATCTATTTGGTTAGAATACCTCCATCGTAAGTTATGGGTTATAATACTAGCATCCTTCTAAATGTTAAGGATAGTTCCTTGAGTTTAGACTAGAAGAATGAATTTGGAATAATGAAAAGGCTCGCCTATGAGTTTTATTGAGAGAGAATTCTATATTTAGCCTTCACATAACTTTTTTCAAGTAACTCAAATAATTAACAAGTCATAATTCAAAATCATATATCCTTTTTCATCATTTTAATTTAATTAATATTTACCCATTTATTATAGTAAAATATTAACATGGTAAATAAACTAAAATAATTTAATAAATAATAAACATATTAAATAAAACAATAATAGTTTATAAACTTCTTTGAAATCTCAAATTCTCATTTTTATAATAATTTCATAAAACAAAACATTATTAATCAAATAATTTCTTAATTATCTAATATTTATTTTCTCATATTATCCCCCTTCATTCAACCATCAATTAAATATTTTTTTATTTTTAGGAAGACCACATTTATGGGTTTGGTGTTAACCCACATAAAAAGATAAATCCATACATGAAATTAAATTATATAGGGCATCATTAGACCTGTCTAAAAAATTAAAATATTGGAGTATTACACCCTATATAATCTATATGTAATATAACTTACCCTATTTTTTGGATAATATTTAATGAGTTCCTCAAAGAAATAGACTATCTTGTCTTAGGTCTTGATAAAATATTCCATGTTAATATTCCCTTCATTAAATACTCAAGGAAAAAATTGATATTGTTTCTTGATCCACTATTTTTATTCCTCATATGTATCAAATTCTATCATTTGATTTTATATTCAATAAATATCCTCTGGTGAAGGATCGATGTTCAATGTCTCTATCTATTCCTTATAGTATATAATAAGATCCAAATTATATTTTGGATTAGTTCCATCTTTTCATCTGTGGTCCAACTAAAAACCCTTAAATGTGTTTACTGTAGTAGAATGATTTCCCTTAGAGAATATTTCAGGTTTAAGTTCTTTGTATGTTATTGTCTTCGACAATTGGAGTTAGGTAAACTTATATATTATCCTACCTATATATTATCCCTTCATTCTCAGTTTGTATTTGATCTTATAAGGCCACTGGATCTTCCTTAGGAACGTCACTTAGAATAGGGTGTCTAGGCTCAAGGTATTCTTTCTCCATCCCGTGAAGAGGAGGCCTCTAGTTTTTAAATTATTCTCATCAAGGGAGGGAGAAAACAAGCCTATGTAACATCAATACTAAACCATCAATCATATATCTAAATAATAAACACATGTAACATCTCTGTACCCATAGCATTGGATCTCATTCCCCTATTAGTTAAGTGGGAATACTGACTCTGGTGGGGGATCCCACTCCCCACCCAAGCTCTTTAGAAAAGGGTAATACAAAATACATATATTGAGGATATAACACCCCATAATAGTGGGGGGAATACCAACCCTATCTGATCTATAGGTAGAGGATCTTATGCCCCAAACCCATGGGGTAAATTTATAACCCTTCCTAGGAATGGTGAGATGAAATTATTCCCCGATGTAACTTTATCATCAAGGAGGGATTCTATTTACCAAGAATTATTAATAGATAAGATTGTTTACTATAATGATGATACGATTGATCATGCTAGATTCAGAACATGCCACATATCTATCTTCAGAAGTAGGTCCACCATCATGTCCAATGTGTAAGGTCACTTTTAAGGTACTGGTTATATGTAAAAATATAATCCTGAATGAAGATTCTAGGTCACCATATAGTCTTGGTATAGGTATGCAATGTGTTCCCAAGGTAAACATCATATATCCCTTAGGAAATTGATAGACCATGTATAAAACCCAAAAAGGGGAAGTAGAAATATTACTATAATATGTGTGGATAGGTGAAAATGGTGTGTAGGATCCATAGGGATAGTTGACAGGTTCTCCGTCTTCACAGGTCATGTTCTATCAAGGAAAAATGGAATGTGGTATTAAACCTCATGGTTTGTGAGGCTACTCGGGCTTCCTGGGTGTGTATTATCTATACACAAAAAAATATATCTAGATAAGGGTAACATATTTTATGATTTAACCACACAATGAGTGGTATTTAACATATCCTAGAATCCCTAGCTATTGTACCCACCAAAGTACATGATGTGTGCTCTTTCAAACTATACACCATGTAGTTGGGTTCTAAGATCTAAACATTACTCTAGTCCTTGATTAATTTATAATTCCTCTTATTTTTCCTCATATACCACTTTAATTGACTTTGTCCATGATAAAAGTGATAATGCCACCTATTTAAATTGGTTTCTATCATTTGGTACCTGGATTGATGATTTGTATCACAATCTTGTCGATGTGCATATTGTTATTCATGAAGAAACCCCAAATCCAGACTCCCCTGTCCCATTTTATCTTATCCTATAATCCATCCTCACACTATAATTCTACATGGAGAACACACAATGTAAATATATGGAACCTATTTTAATTGTGCAATAAAATCAATCTGTGATATTAGTTGAATAATCAGCTAAAATCTAAAGTTAGTGATGAACATGTAAAAATGGTGGGAGAAATAGAAGAAACCACAAGAAATGGAAATGATGATCATGTATGATCAGGAATCATCTACATTTTTTATACAATAAATAAACAAAGAATTAATCTCTAGTCCCAATATCAGTTATCCTAATATCATAATTTCAACCAAATATCATAAGTTGAAAAGGCCATCTGCTACCTGAATATTGATTCAATTTAAATAAAATTATTCCATGTTCAAATCAAGAAAAAATGGGGATAAATCCATATATATAAATTCCCTACCATGATGGTGAAATGATATTTATTTGATTCTACTTCACAACCAAGGTACTTTTTATCAACATCACTAAAAAACTGATATTTCTTCCCTGATTTGTCATCACCGCCAAGCCCTGCTCCATATTCTTCTTCCTCTCCCTCTAAGGTTCATGTGGTCATAAAATAAATAACCCTAAGGAGATTTCATAATATGGATTAAATAAATAAATTCAGGGATTTCTCAGTATAATAACCAATTAATTAAATAATTAAATTATTTAATTAATCATATCATGACCAAAAATACCCAAGAGTCCCAATTAAAATGAATCTTAATCCATGAATATAGTAAAATACACATTTCAGATTCAATATCTATCTTGGTTTCTCAATATGAGACTCTATTTAAGATATATAAGAAACTTTAAAAAACATACAATGCATGGACTAAAAATAATATAGTATATTTTTATATTATTTCTGAAGATCCTTGACACTCTATTTTATATAAAAAGGCAGACTTGGAGTAAACATCACAATATGGAACCAAAGAAACCTTCAAAAAAAATTTGTGAAGTTGCATACTATAGTAAAATTACCTTTTTACCCCTAATAATGTCTTAATACTTTTTTTAAACATAAAATTCATCTAAGTATCATCCGATGAAAACTTAGGTCAATACACCTCCCTACTGGTTTCCACTACTTGCATAACTACCCCCTATCTTAGAGTTTGTTAGAATGGATTCCTATAAAGATATGGTTCACTCTGTAACAGTAATTCTAGAAACCCATGAACAAATTCCTACCCTATTTTTTGAATTACATGTAGACCCCTCCCACTAAAAAGAGTGGTATCATTAATACTTGGAAAAACTCATTACAGAGGAGGATAGTGAGATTCTCTCTCCCCTCACCCCACCCCATGAGTAATAATTACTACCAAAAGATCATTCCCCCTAAGTGAGGAAAAATTTAACCTGGATTTCCTAAAGGATCCTCCATTACTCCATGCCATCATGGGATTCACAAAAAATATCTAATTTTGTTTATATATTAACTCCTACAATATATCTGAAGGAGGATTAATAGAGACCCCATCCCAAATGAGAATCCTAGAGTCACTACACCATAATTAGTTGGTTAATTCACTACAACACTAGTAAATAGATTCGATGGGGATCCTTTCCACCCCTTTCTCTCCTGCCAAAGCCACCACCCAGCTCGCGAAGTTGTGGAAGAGCATCCATCCTTAGCTCTAGAACAACAATAGATAATTGTAATTCAAGTATCAAATTAGTAATAGACTCTATTGAACCATAAACATTCATCAACAAATGGAAAGGGAGTATATATCAAACCACTATATGAATTTTGAGACATCAATCCCTGTGATTCTCCAAAAGGTCAAAGTGATGAAAATACATAGTATTACCTTCATAAACAATCTTGGGGATAATACTAGTACCATAATCAAAACTAAACTAAATGAAATCTAGGATATTTTGATATAGTCTTGATTAAATACATAATCTAGCCTGAATGGGTTGCTTCCTTGTCATTTCCAACTAATCATCCTATAAGAACACCCTGAATGCATCACCAAAATGCTTATGAACTCTGAAATTCTTGGAATAGATCTGAATTCTAGGGATAAAAATAAAGAAAATTCAAAATTAATATATTTCAATGCATGAATAATCAGATTCCAAAACATTAGAAAATAATATAGAGGCTGAAAATCATGAAAGATATGACTCCAAACAACCCCAAATTCCTCTTCATCCACTCATATAATAGAAAAAGAGTGGGGCCTAATGCTCCCTAGCATCTCTTTTTTACTCCAAACCTCACTCTAGGTTCACTTGTTGATCAAACACATATGTTGAAGTCTATCATAAGCTTCATATTGAAATCAGGATAAGTTTGAGAGATGATATCTCAAAAAACAACTCAACAGAAGAGATCTGAACCACTGGAAAAACAAAGAGAATAAATTTCATGCCTAGATGTTGGAGCTGGGGTAAGGGAGGCGGAGGTCGAGATGGGATGTTGCTGGAGCTAGGGGAAGTTGAGGTAGAGTCCAAGGCCAGGAGGATAGGGAGCCGAGAGGGGGGGCGTCGCTGGAGTTGGGGGTAGGGAGGTGGAGGCTGGGACATTGAGGCTGAGGCGAAGGCCGGGAGGGAGGTCGGGAGTAGAGGCGGAGGCCGGGGAGGGGAGGAGATGGCTGGGATGTCGTGGTTGGATGGCTGGGAGGTAAAGGTTGGCGAGGGGAGGGGAGGTCCGAGTGGCGGAGGTTGGATGGACAGGAGGCGGTGGTCAAGGAGGGGAGGAGAGGAGAGGGAGTCGGGGAAGCGAGGAAGAGTGTGATGGAAGAGGGCGATGGAAGTGAGGGTAAGGAGGATCGTAATGGAATATTAGAGGAATATGATGGAAGAGGGAGGAGGAGTGCAATGGTATTCGGGGAATTGGGTATTGGTTTACACGGTTTTATTAAAACCATGGTAATAAATAATAAAAAAAAGAGAAATCCCCACAGTTTTTCTAAACCGTGGGGATAGATGCGTGGGGAAAGATCCCCTTTCCAGTAGTGAATCCAAAATCTTCTTCAATACCTTCCAAGAATCAAAATATCAAGTGGAAAGTAAGGGAATAAGATACTATCTATTTTACATGTGGCGAGAAGGGCCACTGGAAGAAAAATTGCACCCAGCCAAAGAAGCAAGGGGAAGCTTCAGGTGTGTTTTTTATCGAATTAAATTTATCTATTTCCAAAAATTGGGTATTAGATATAGATTTTGGTACTCACATATGTATTAAAATACAATAACTAAGTAGATTCAAAAAGATTAACCAAGGGGAGGTAGATCTATGAGTAGCCAACAGAGCTAAAATCACCATTGTAACTATCAGGGACTACCACCTCACATTTTCAACTGGGATGATCTTGGTTTTGAAAGGTTGTTATTATGTTCCATATGTTACCAAAAACATTATATCTATATCCATAATTGATAAAAATGTATTTTTTCAAGTTTTAAAATAAATGTTGCTTCTTTTATAAAGATGGAATTTTTTATGCTAAGGCACATTTAAATAATGGTCTTTATGTGTTGGATTACATGAACCAAGTAATGGAAATCGATAACAAAGTTAATTCACATGACTCATACCATACCCAACTCTGGAATCACTAACTAGGTCATATAAACAAAAATTGCTTGATTAAATTGCAACAATATGGATATTTAGATTCTTTTTAACTGAAACCACTTGGTGTATGTCATGCATGTTTAAAAGAAAAAATGAACAAATCCCAATTTAGTTGGAAAGTTGAAGGGATAAAGAGATTCTTGAATTAGTTCATATCAATGTGTGTAGACCATTTACTGTTGAAGAAAGGGGTGGGTACTCATACTTCATAACTTTAACTGATGATTTTAAAAGATATGGATATGTATACTAGATGAGGTATAAGTCGGATTCTTTTTATAAATTCAAGGAATACAAGAATGAAGTTGAGAACCATCTTGGTATGAATATTAAGAAACTATTCTCAGACTATGGTGGAGAATATCTTTATCAAGGCTCCATTTATTACTTACAAGAGTTTTGGGATCTTATCCCAACTCACTCCTCCTTATACGCCTCTGTGGAATGGTGTAAGCGAAAGGAATAACTGCACCGTTATGGACATGGAGAGATCAATGATGAGTCATATGAGTCTTCCATTATCCTTTTGGGGATATGTGTTATAAAAAAAGGAACATATACTAAACTAAGTATTGAATAAATTGATAAATTTTATTCCATACAAATCTTGGAGTGGAATAAAAAACATGTTATCAAATTTACATGTGTGGGGAAGTGAAGCTTTTGTTAAGGCCTATTTAGTTAAAAAACTTGCACCCTGAGGCATATAGTGTACCTTTATAGGATACCCCAAGGAAATAAGGGGATATTACTAATAAGAAACCTCATAAAAAAGGTTATAGTGGTAAGAAACACCATATTATTTGAGAGGGAGAACATATCTAAAAGAGATAGTGGGAATGAGATATACTTTGATTAATTTGAGACTTAAGGTACACAAGAGTTGGTATAGGAATAGATTCCACAAATCCCCATGGAAGATGAAACTGTTCCGGAGACACAAGTACCGCGTAGAAGTACAAGAGATATTAGAGAACCAGAATATTATTTTTTTCTAGTAACTAAGGATAGTTACTCATTATTAGTTTATAATAATGATCCTCTAACCTACAAGGAATTAGTAAGTGGTATAGATGTTTCCAAGTGGAAATAATCCATGAATTCTAAAATGGATTCCATGTACCAAAACCAAGTCTGTATTTTGGTATATCCTCCAGTAGATTTAAATCCCATTGGTTGAAAATGTGTATCCAAGAAGAAACTGGCCATGAAAGGACAATTCAGTACCTATAAGGCATGACTAGTTGTAAAATGTTTTAAATAGCATCAATTCATTGACTATGACAAAACCTTTTCACCAGTTTCAATGTTGAAATCCATCAGAATTCTACTTGTCATTGTGCCTTACTGTGACTATGAGATTTGGAAAATTGATTTCAAAAAAGAATTCCTTAATAGGAACCTTTATAAATATGTATATATGACACAACTTGAAGGTTTTGTAACTCTAAAGGATTCTAATAAGATATGAAAATTGAAAAAATCCATTTATGGATTAAATAAAGCATATCAATCATGGAACATTCATTTTGATGTAGCCATAATGGAATTTGGTTTCATAAAGAATGAGTGTGATCCTTGTGTCTAAAAATGGTTTAGTGGGAGTGAAGTTGTTTTCTTAATAGTATATGTTGATGACATGTTACTCATAGGAAATAAATACCAGTCTTATGGTCTTTTAAGACATGGTTGAATAAATGCTTCTCTATGAAGGAATTGGGTGAAGCATCATATATTATTGGGATCAAGATCCATCATGATAGATCCAAGAGACTACTCAGCCTAAGTCAAATAACTTACATTTACAAGATATTAAAGATATTTAGTATGGAATAATTCAAGAGGGTATTGTTTCCAGTATCACATGGAATTCATCTTTACAGGAAAATGTTTCCTCAGATACGTGAGGAAAGAAACATAATGGAAATGATTCTATATACATCACCGATTGGTTCATTCATGTATGATATGTTATGTACTAAGATAGATGTTTCTTACGCATTGAGTGTGGTATGAATATATCAAGTTGATCCAGGTAACCATCATTGGATGGTAGTCAAGACTATCCTTAAGTATCTAAGGCAAACTAAGGATATGTTCCTAGTCTTTGGAGGATATGAGGAACTAGTAATTAAAGTATATATAGATTCTAGTTTCTAAACTGATCAAGATGATATGAAGTCACAAACAGGATACATATTCACTTTGAATGGAGGTGTTGTGAGTTGGGAGAGCTCAAAGAAGGCTATGGTCGCAAATTCTATGGTAGAGTCTGAATATATTGTGGATTATAAGGCAGAAAAGGAATAATTATGGATGCACAACTTCATCTAATAGCTTGATGTGGTACCTAAAATTAATGACCCTATCACACTCTATTGTGATAATATTGTAGTGGTGGCTCTCTAAAAATAGACAAGGTCACATCAACTGATGAATCACATACTTTGGAAGTATCATATCTTGAGTTATTTTTCTCGTGGTGGTGAGGTTGTAGTGATCAGTATTTCCATAGAAGAAAACATGGTGTAACCCTTGACTAAATCCTTAACTCATCAAAAACATGATTATCATGTGAGGTCTAGTGGACTAAAAGTCATAGGTAGTTGGATCTATTCTAAGTGGGAGTTTGTTAGAGTTGGTGTCCTAGTAACAAATGATTGTACTTTTATTAAATGTATATTATATGTATTGAATATTAATTTAATTTCTTATTACATATTGTTCATTATTTTCACATGGATTTAATATAATAATGTCCTGGAGTATTTGTCGCACTAATAAGGTCATATTAGTTCCCTGTTATGATGAGAACCTTAAAGTGATATGATAATATTCTTAAAATAGTTATGTGGTTGGATAATGTACTATAATGGGACACATAGTATTTATACCATTAAGTGAGAGTGATCATAAGAGGATGAGGCTTCTTCTCATGAATTTTGCACTTGGTAATCTCCAAGATGGGAGATTATAAGAACTAGCCCGCTAGTAGGAATTCCATATGTTTTGGTGTCATCGGATATTCCTATCTTCGAGCATGTTTAATGGTATTTAAACTTTAATATTATCATTAATGCATGTCATGACTTGCACACTTAGATTTACTGACCAAAACCGACATTCCATATATTGGTGGGAAGTAGGGTACGTTGGGTGCATCACGATTAACATGTCATTAATGGATAAGTCGAGGAATTATTTGTCACTTCCATATTTATGGAAGTTGATATCTTGACCCTTTGATTGAAATAGGACTATCACATTAAATTCCATGGTCATAGTGTAACGACGTGTTTATTTCATATAGTCAAATAAAGACGTATCGAGTACATAGGTTGATGACACCATTGTGAAACCTTCTTGATGAGATATTGTGACAAAGGGATTATATTACACAGTGAGTTTACATATGTGGTTTTCAACATTGTGACATTAAGTTATTTATCTTGGGTTCCTCGACCTATTTATAAACAGTAATCTAATACTTTAGGCAAGTCCACCTAATGCCAACGAGAAATAATCCTTGAGGGTCATACACTAAGTGTTTTTGTTGATCTCGATTAAATTCTATGTGAGTTTAATTAATGGAATAAATATTATTCTAAGGTCCGAGGAATAATTTTATTCAAGTTATATTGATCACTTAAATTAAATAAATATTTATTCATCGACATGTGAATAAAAATATATTTATTTATTTTATTGAATATTTGATAAATATCTATTTGTTTATATGTGAATGAAATATTTATTTATGAATAAAATTTTTATTTGGGTGTTCATTGAATTTAATAAGAGTTCGAATGGACCAATACCATGTCTGGTTATAAATATTAATTAACAATCCAGTTAAATAATATTTGTTAATGTGAAAGTTGTCGCACGCCACAAAATAATAATATTATTATTATTATTATGTGCCATGGGGTTTATTAATGGTAATAAATATTATTTAATGAATGGAATGAAATTAAACTGGTGGGATCTGGTGTTTTCCTAATGGTAATATACCAATAGTTTGTTCAAACCGTTTCTATAGTGTATAATAAGGCAACATTTGCCAACGGTTTGAACAAAACATTGGAAATTCCTAAGATTTCCCAATGGTTTTCAAAAACCATTGGGAAATAAATATTTTCTCTAACATATACCAACGGTTTTGATAAACCATTGGTAAAGAGAGGCTTTCCCAATGGTTTTTAAAAACTATTGGAAAATTTTTCCCCCAAATACCCAGCACCCCAGCTCCCACTCAACCCGATTGCAGACCTAATCCAGAGCTCCTCCCGAACTCTTCTTGGCCGTGAAACTTCTTCCAGCCATATATCCTTCTTCAATCAAACAAATTTTTATTAGTACACTTCAAATTAGTAATTGTTACCTTAGTTTTAGTGTTCTTCCTCTTTTTTCTATTTTCTGTTTTGATCTCGGCTAAATTAGAGTTATTGTTGTATTTGGAGTATTGAACCCTTTGGTTTGTTTTATGTTTTGTTGGTCTACACTTCAAAAATGGTAAAGGGTTTTTTTAGTGGGGTTTGTTTAGTGCAGGGGGGTAAAGGGTTTGTTTTATGTTTTTTGAACTTTAGTTTAGCTGAAAATTGGATTTGGATTTTGGCGTTGGTTGGATGATGGATTGGAATTGTGAACACCCCCCACCCCCACCCCCTGGACACCTCCAACCCCCCTGGACAGCCCCCCTAGACACCCCCCCCCATTGGACAGCCCCCCACCCCCCTGCACCCCCCACCCCCTGGACACCCCCACCCATTGGACAACTCCCTCCCCCCCACCCCCCCTGGACACCCCCACCCCCACCCTCCCTAGACACCCCTCACCTCCCATAGATAGCCCACCCCCCACCCCCACCCCCTTGGACACCCCCACCCACCCTTTGGACAGCCCCCTCCCCCCCACCCTCCCTGGACACCCCCACCCCCACCCTCCCTAGACACCCCTCACCCCCCATGGACACCCCCCCCCCCCCCCCACCCCCTTGGAAACCCCCCCCCCCCCACCACCACCACCACCTCCACCACCCCTAGACACCCCCACCACCCCTAGACACCCCCACCCCCTGGACACCCTCCACTCCCTTGGACAGCCCCCCCCCCTCCCTAGACAGCCCCCCTGGACACCACCACACCTCCTAGACACCACCACACCTCCTAAGTGGCTGACCCAATTTTTAAATTGTAATTAACAATGTAGTTGATTTCCCCTTTTCCCGATGACATTTTCTAAGTGACCCATAGAGCCTTATAAATTGAATTCTTCATGTTTTGATAAATTGAATTTGTCATGTTTTGATAAATTGATTTTAAATAAAAATACCCTAAGGGGGGCTGCAGTAGGGGTAGGGGTGTTGTCCAGGTGTGGGGGGATGTCCAGGTGGGGTTGGGTTATCCAGGGGGTAGGGGGGTGCAGGGGGGTATGTGGCTATAGGGGTGTGGGGGAGGGGGTATGGGCTGCCCCAAGGAGGGGTGTGGGCTATCCAGGGGAGTCGGGTGGGTTTCTAGGTGGGGGAGGGGGTGTGGGGTGTCCAAGGAGTGGGGTGGGTTGTCCAGGTGGGGGGGTTGTCCAGGTGGGGGGTGTTTAGGTGGGGGGTTGTCCAGGTGGGGGGGGATGTCCAGGTGGGGGTGGGTTGTCTAGGTGGGGGGGATGTCTAGGTGGGGGGTGGGTTGTCTAGGTGGGGGTGGGGGTGGGCTGTCTAAGGGGTGGGTTGTCCAGGGGGTTGTAGGGGAGGGGGTGTGGGCTATCCAGGGAGGGGGTGGGATGTCCTTGGGGGGGATATCCAGGTGGGGAGGGGGTATGGTCTGTCCAGGGTGGTTGTCCAATGGGGGGTTGGGGCTGTCCAGGTGGGGGGTGGGCTGTCCAGGGGGGATGTCAAGGGGGCTGCAGGGGAGGGGTGTGGGCTGTCCAGGGAGGGGGTGGGTTGTCCAGGGGTGGTGGTGGGTGGGCTATGCATGTGGGGGAGGGGGTGTGGGCTGTCGAGGGGGGGGGTTCCAAGGGGGTGGGGTGGGTTGTCCGGGTGGGGGAGGGGGTGTTGGTTGTCTAGGGGGTGGGTTGTCCAGGTGTGGTGGGGGTGTCCAGGTGAGGTGGGGGGGCTATCCGGTTGGGGGTGCAGGGGGTAGGGGGCTGCAGGGGTGTGGGGTGTGGGCTATCTAGGGAGGGATGGGATTGTCCACTCCGATACTCTATGAAAAAAATAGGAATCAAATATAACCAATGTATAGTTTTTTTCACATGTTAAGACTTTTCTTAAAGTTCCATACCAACACTCACTCTTACCCTTCCAAGAAGAAGTGATCTCTACAAAGAAATCTTACTCAGGTTGTTATCCACTATCCATATTGATCACATACAAATTTAACATTTTTACAACTCCATATCACCTAATGATATAACAAGGCTCATACTCCTATGAGTAGTGTCCCATTGAAACATGGCTCATAAAATCTAATCCACGTATGATATTTGGTGGTGTGTTTACAATTGGGCATGTTGTGATTTATATGTATGATATTCATGGTTTACACCAGCAGTCTTCTTGGTAATCTATAATAGGATTAAAATCATGCTACAATTGGATAAAGATTCGATTTTACGACCCTAGTTTGGGGGTGGACACCCCCACCCCTTGGACAGCCCCCACCCCCTTGGACAGCCCCCCCCCCCACCCCTGGACACCCCCCACCCCCTGGACAGCCTTGTCACACCCATGGACAGCCCTACCACCCCCATGGACAACCCGCCCACCCCTATGGACAACCCTCCCACCCCCCTGGACACCCTGTACCCCCTGGACATCCCTGCCACCCCCATGGACAGCCCGCCCACCCACCCCGTACCCCCCTGGACAGCCCCGACACCCCCTGGATAGCCTTCCCACCCCCTGGACACCTTGTACCCCCTGGACAGCCCCTACCCCCTGGAAATCCCCCCTACCCCCCTAGACCCCCCCCCCCCGACCCCCCTGGACAGCCCCGCCACCCCCATGGATAGCCCACTCACCCCCCCCCCCCTGGACACCCCCCCCCCCACCCCCGTGGACAGCCCGACCACCTCCCCTAGACACCCTGTACCCCCCTAGACAGCCCTGCCACCCCCGTGGATAGCCCGCCCACCCACCCCATACCCCCCTGGATAGCCCCGGCACCCACTGGACAGCCCGCCCACCCCCCTGGACACCTCGTACCCCCTGGACAGCCCTCCAACCCCATGGAAAGCCCCCCCCCCCCCCCCCCGCCACCCCCTGGACACCCTCGATCCCCCTGGACAGCCTCTCCACCCCCATGGACAGCCCGTCCACGCCCCTAGACACCCCCTCCCCTGTGGACAACCCCCCACCCCCATGGACACCCCCCCCCCCCCCCGGACACCCGCCCACCACCCCCTGTCCCCCCGAACACCCCCCCCCCCCACCCCACCCCCCCTAGACACCCCCGACCCCACTGGACAGCCCGGCCACCCCCGTGGATAGCCTGACCACCCCCCGTGGACAGCCCGCCCACCCCCCTGGACACCCCATACCCACCTAGATAGCCCTGCCACCCCCTGGACAGCCCTCCCACCTCCCTGGATACCTCGTACCCCCTAGACAGCCCCCCCCCCAGACACCCCCGACCCCCTTGGACATCCCCGACACCCCCGTGGACAGCCCTCCCACCCCCCTGGATAGCCCGTACCCCCCTAGACAGCCCCCCCACCCCCATGGGCAGCCCACCCACCCACCCCCCCTGGACACCCACCCACCACCCCCCGGACGCCCCCCATCCCCCCAGACACCCCACCCCTGAACCCCCCCCCCCCCCACACACACACACTCACCCACCCACCCACCCCCCTTGACACCCCTGACCCCACTGTACAGCCCTACCATCCCCATGGATAGCCCGACCACCCCCCGTGGACAGCCCGACCACCCCCTGGACAGCCCGCCCACCCCCCTAGACACCTCGTACCCCCCTAGACAACCTCTCCCACCCCCTGGACAGCCCCCCCCCCCCCCCTGAACACCTCGTACCCCCTAGATAGCCCCTCCCACCCCCTGGACACCCCGCTCACCCCCCTAAACACCCCGTACCCCCCCTAGACAGCCCCCTACCCCCTGGAAATACCCCCACCCCCCTGGACACCTCTGACCCCCCTGGACAGCCTCGCCACCCCCGTGGACAGCCCGCCCACCCCCTGGACACCCCGTACCCCCTAGACAGCCCCCCACCCCCATGGACAGCCCGCCCACCTGGACACCCCGACCCCCCTAGACAGCCCCCCACCCCATGGATACCTCTGACCCCCCTGGATAGCCCTGCCATCCCCCTGGACACCCCACACCCCCCTGAACACCCCCACCCCCTTGGTCAATGTATGTGATCAGTCAAATTATCTACTAAAATATAAAGTTTCTTCGATCTAAAATTTAGTCAACTCTTGAATAATTCTTCTCCACAAGTGTACATGATCTTGTACACTCATGTATAGTTCTTCAAATATATTTTGTTATAAATATAGTATTTTTTTGTCTTTTATATTATGATTCTCATATAGAGTAGTGTTTCAATTATGGTTTCATATAAAGTGAAAAATTCTCATTTACTTAAATATATTTTTGATGAAACTTCAATCTTATTGAATTTATTTTGATGAAATGACTTATAACAATTTTTTTTACAGAATGGATATAAGTTGGATGTATGAAACCAGTCGGATCTCAAGTGATTTTCAAAACAATTTGGAGATCTTTTTAGATTTTTCATTTCACAATGCTTTAGATAGTGGTCACATACACTGCCCCTATTACAAGTGTGTTGGAAGACCATGGTTGAGCCATGAAGAAGTCAGCTACCACATAACCAAATATGGTTTTCAAGCAAACTACTATGTGTGGCATCACAATGGGGAGAAAATGACATCTCAAATTGTTGATGATCCAAATGAGAGGATTGGATTGGAGAATTTGTTATATGACTGGTTTCTGTTTATTCATCATCATGAAAAAAAAAGTATTTTTACCCAAGAAGATTTTGATATGAGAACACATGATGCGTCTAATGAAAATGATGATGTTGTCAGGGTGAAAAAATTGAATGATGCTGCCACAACTCCAGTATATTGACAATGTAGTAAAATGAAAAAGCTGTAATTTTTAATCCGATTGTTTCATGGGAAAACTATGTATGGGATTTCTAATACTTTCATCAATTACATTCTTACCTTCTTGAAGGACTTACTTCCAGATGATGCAGATATTCCCTCAAACCACTATATGGCATGGAATTTAGTTGAGGAACTTAGATTTTCAAGAAACAAAATTCATGCTTGCCCGAAATATTACAGTCTATTATGGGAGGAAAATGTTGAACGGAGTGATTGTATAAAATGTGGCACATCCCGCTGGAAGCCAAAAGCTGATGGAACGCCATCTCGTGTGCCACAGAAAATAATGTGGCACTTTCCATTAATCCCGAGACTCCATAATCTTTTTATGTCTGATGAAATATTAATAAAAATGTGATGGCATGATGCCGAGAGAAAGAAGACTAATGATGAGTTGGTTCACCCTGTAGATGGATTTGCATGGCAGAGATTTGATGCTTGGTATCCTAATTTTGCAGCTGATGTGCATAATGTGAGGTTGGGCCTTTCATGTGACGGTTTTAATCCATTTGGACATATGCTTACGTCGCATAGCACATGGTCGATTTTTATACACATTTATAATCTTCCCCCATGGTTGTGTATGAAAAAACCTTTCACTTTCATGAGTATACTCATATCTGGCCCTTCTGATCCTGGCAATGATATAGACGTATACATGCAACCTTTAATAAAAGAGTTGAAACTTCTTTGGGATGTGGTTGTGCGCACATACGATGCATGTTCGAAAGACATATTTCATATGCATGCTACGCTTATGTGGATGATTAATGATTTTCCTACTTATGAAATTATGTTTGGATGGAGCACAAAGGGAAAACTATCATGTCCTATTTGTATGAAGAATACACAATCCAGAAGACTAAAACATCATTGTAGTTTCAGTTTTATGGGACATCGATGATTCTTGCCAATGGACCGTCCATATAGAAATAATCGTCGAAGATTTGACAATACCATGGAGACCGATGATCCACCTCAACATATGTATGGAACTGATGTGCTTAATGAATTGAAAGATTTAAATTTTTCATATGGGAAGGGTCAAATGAAATCTATAAAGAGAAAGAATGTTTCCACTGAAACCTATTACAATTGGAAGAAGAGAAGTATCTTCTTTGATTTTCCTTATTGGTCAACCAATTTTTTACGTCATTGCTTAGACGTAATGCACATTGAAAAAATATATGTGGATTTTCAGCCTCGTTTAAGGGGGTATTATTGTCTTTTTTTGGTGGAGACTGAATTTATTATAAGGTATTACATTCATATTGATATTATGTCTTTGAAATTTTATCTTTTTTTATAATGCACTGCTATTTATAATCAAATATATAACAATATATACATATTTTTTATATATTCACAAATAAAAATTTAATTATAAATATAAATAATAAAATATATTTACATATAAAATATATTAGCTTTATCTAAATAATAACTAATATCCATTTTATTTAAAATACAAATATATGAATATATATATACCTATATATTAATCTAACTATATATATATATATATTAATCTAACTATATATATATATTCATATAACTACATATATATATTAATATGAATATAAATATATATATTAATATCACTATAAATATATATATTAATATAACTATATATATATATATATATATTAATATAACTATATATATATATATATTAATATAAATATATATTACTATATGAATAAATATAACTAAATATAACTAAATATATTTATATATAAATAGAGATATATATTAATATAACTATATATATATATTAATATAACTATATATATATATTAATATAACTATATATATTAATATAAATATATATATATATATTAATATAAATATATATTACTATACGAATAAATATAACTAAATATATATATATATATAGATATCATGAAATGTAAAACAAATCAAAATAGAGGAGTGGTAAGGGCTTAGACGCGCAGGGGGGGAGGTCTCGAGTTCAAAACCTGGTGGAGGTAGGGGTGCGCGTGCATGGGGGAATATGGGAGCTAGCGCTGATAAAGGGTGGAGGGGGTGTGTGGGGGCACTGGAGGAGGGCGGAAAAGCGCTGTAAAAGGGGGGATCAAGCGCTGTAAAATCCATCATGATTGATTGGCAGGATTTTTTAAATTTTTTTAATTTTTTTTATTTTTTTAACTTTTATCAGCATTAAAACAAAGCGCTGATAAAGGACCCTTTTATCAGCGTTAAAACAAAGCACTGATAAAGGAATCTTTTATCAGCGCTTTGTTTTAGCTCTGATAAACGACCCCTTTTATCAGCGTTTTTTTAGCACTGATAAAAGGGTCCTTTATCAGTGCTTTTTGGAGCGCTGATAAAGGGGGACCCCCCCCCCCCCTTTATCTTCGCCGAATTTAACAGAGCTTTTCTAGCAATGATAAAAGGGGGGTTTTAGCACTGATAAAAGGGGTATTTGTAGTAGTGGACCCCCCCCCCCCACCCCCTGGACAGCCCCCCATCCCACCCCCTTGGATAGCCCCCCAACCCCTGGACCGCCCCCACCCCCCCTGGACACCACCCCACCCCCTGGACACCCCCCCCCCCCACCCCCTAGAATGTCCCCCAACCCCCTGGACACCACCCCACCCCCTGGACACCCCTACAGACCCCCCCCCCCCCCGGACACCACCCCACCCCCCGGGACACCCCCTACCCCCCCCCCCCCCGGACAGCCCCCCACCCCCATGGACAGCCCCGCCCACCCCCCGGACACCCCTCACCCCCATGGAAAGCCCCCCCCCACCACCCCCCAAGACACCCCCGACCCCACTGGACAGCCCCACCACCCTCGTGGACAGCCTGACCACCCCCCATGGACAGCCCTCCCACCCCCTGGATAGCCCTGCCCACCCCCTGGATAGCCCCTCACCCCCGTGGACAACCCTACCCACCCCCCTGGACAGCCCCACCCCCCCCCCAGACACCCCTACCCCCCCGTGCACAACCCGCCCACCCCCTTGGACACCATGTACCCCCTACACAGCCCCACCCACCCCTGTGGACACCCCCTACCCCCCTAGACATCCCCCCACCCTCGTGGACAGCCCCGCCCACCCCCTGGACACCCCCGACCCCCTTGACTGCCCCGCCACCCCCGTGGACCACCCCCCACCCCACTGGACAGCCCCCCACCCCCCTGGACAACCCCCCACCCTCGTGGACACCACCCCACCCCCTTGGATAGCCCCCCTAACCCATGTACCCCCCCTGGACACCACCCTACCCCCCTAAACACCACCCTACCCCCTAGACACCCCCCCCCCCAACCCCCTAGACACCACCCCACCTCCCTGGACACCCCTATGAACACCCCCCCGGCCCTGAGATCCCCCCCCCCCCACCACCACCCTTGACAACCCCCCCCCCCACCCCCCTGGACACCCCCCCCCCCCCACCCCCACCCCCGGACACCCCCATCCCCCTGGACACCCCCTCCCCTCTGGACACCCCCTACCCCCTTGGACAGCCACCCCAAACCCCCAAATTATGTGTTAATTTGGTATGTGTATAGAGGGTAATTAAATACAGAATTGGAGGTATTCAGATTTCTGTTTAAATTATGTGTTGGATGAATTATGTATGAATTCATACAAAAATCTGTATGAATTCATACAAAATTCAGTATAAATTCATACAGAATTCTGTATGTATTATGCAGGTATACTTGTTAATGGTTTATTGTGTTACTTCTTGTATGTGTATGTATTATGGAGATATTATGTTGCTCCACAGGGGGCCTGCTGGTGGGATGCAGCTGCACAGGGGGAGGAGTCCAGTAAGTTGCTGCTGCAGGTATAAAAAAGATATGCCAACAGTTCATAACTGTTGGTATATGTGTAAAACCAGAACTTATACCAATGGTTTTATGTAAACCGTTGGTATAAGTATATGCCAATGGTTTGTAAACCATTGGCATAGATAGTTTTACTTGAGATTTACCAACGGTTTTCCACAAACCATTAGTAAAAGTCTATACCAATGGTTTACAGAACCATTGGTATAGATATTCTTCATGTTATTACTCGCGGTTTAAAACTGTTGGCAAACATATATACCAACAGTTTCAGTAAACCGTTGGTATATACTGATTTTTTCAGACATATCCCAATGGTTCTCATAGAACCATTGGGATATGTTTATCCCTACAGCTCAAGACCCAGTGGTTTGGACAACTATTGGTATAGTTTATACCAACGGTTTGGACAACTGTTGGTATAGTTTATACCAACGGTTGTCTATCATTTACCAACGGTTCTAAACCGTTGGTAAATCTAAAATTTCAAGTAGTGTTAAATATTATTTTAACCTAAATCCTAACTCTATAAATAGACACTTGTGTCTATTGTGTAGATTATTCAAAAATTTAGAATAGAGAATTGTTGCACATAACTAATTCTTTCTCAACCCCTCATTTCTCCCTCTCAAGAACGAGAAGCGCAAGAGAGATTTCTTTATGACTGGAGAATGAGAAATCAAAAACAAACAATGAAAGGCATTTGAATAACTATGCTAGCACCCAGATATCGAGTGTTATTTCTTGGAGATTATAGGATCATGTTTAGATCACCACTAGAGGGATTCTATCCTTGGATATTCATAGTGCAACAAAGGTAAACTGAAAGGATCTTTACAGACGATCAACATTCACCAACAAAGAAAGTTTCTAAGCCCAGGTATTTATCTCTTCAAATATTAAATAAATTAATTATAAATTTGGAATGTAAGATTATTACTCTTGGTTTTAGGAAATTATTATTAAAGTAAATTTTAATATGTCATCCACCACCACACGCTTCCACAGTGCTTGGAACCAACAATATGGAGATATTAATTTTTGTTCTTTTGTATTCTGATACATGTATTTTACCAGTTTCTTATTTCCATGTATTTCCTTCCATTTTTGTATAGAGACATGACATGGTTATCATATTGTATTTGTCTAATTTGGCTTTAATTATTAAATTATTCTAGATGTTTACCTTCTGTCTGGTGTTTGATTATTTTATCTACTTTTACTACTTGATTGTTATAGTTATTACTATTGTGTTACACTCTAACATGAAGTAATAGAGTCCCCAAATACACACTCTAGGACCTTACTGCTAGTCAGAAGCCTCTGGCATACAGGGAGGCATTCTTGAGGCCATATAACCCACTGGCTCGGGGCACCGTTTAGTGGTATCTGGTTCAGGATGTTACAAAGTGGTATCAGAGAAAGATTTTATTTTCTGGATTTACTATTTTTAGATAATAGATAGGAGATTAGTTATGAGATGTAATTTGGTAATGAGTTGTGTCTGGGAGTAGCTAACCCATGTATAGGAAAAATCCAAATTTCCTAGAACGGAACATGTTCTTTTGGATTTTTCCTATTACAGTTGATTTGATTCCACTGTTGGGTTATGCACTTGAGGTTTGATTTTATTGTGATTATAGATTTTTATAATTTCACTATGAGATGAGGGTATCTCATCTCATGCATCATTTTAGGAACCTATTAGAATTCATATGCTATGCATTATGTCATGTCATATAGGATACATTTCTTGACTGCATGAAATTATTATGTGTGCCTTAAGTGATATATTTTTTGTTTGATAAATGGTTTTTTTATGTAATTGAGAAAAATTATTGGTACTTAGAGTGTCTTTCATAACCTAAATAGTGTTTTCCTATATTGGCTACATCATACATCCTAAGAAACAAATTATGGAACATTGAGTCATGGACCATTGGTCGCATGGACTGGAAGGTGTTATGGTTTGGATTAAGTGGATGTCACGCTTCAGTTCATGAGGTGTATGGACACTTATGAATTGAAATTGGTGACCAATTTGATTCAACTATTTAAAGAGAATCATTAAAAAATATTAATTTAAATGAATTTAAATTGTGAAATAGAGAACTTGACCTTGACTCGACTTTAGAGTGTGCAGTAGGCAAAGTCTCTGGTGCTTTTTATAACTGTTCCTTTTACCTAGTCCTAGATTTAGGAGTAGACTGAGGGGTGTGATTAATAATAAGAATACTTCGACCTATCATACGCCTTTAACTATGATCTTCCCATTATTGATCTTTTATGAGGTTTGTGTTTGGAATTTTAGAGATATGCCACCATGAATAACTCCAGTCATATTCCAGGAGAGTGGTGAAGACCATGATTTAGAGGTATTTTTTCATGGAATACCCATAGATCCTCCTATAGTTCTAGATGCGACACTAGTGGTTGTACCAGATATGGGTTCTGAGGCACAATTCTATGAGAGTTTCCTACATTTCATGAAGACTGTTTGGGGAGAACTGTAGCCTTTCTCGTCTATGTAAGATCTGACATGCGTGTTCTAGTAGTAACATCCTCTCATGTTTTAAGGGATGGAGTTCCAAAGGCTATTGATCTATGGTTAGAGACATATTTTCTATCTTCGAGCATCTTGAGACACCTCATGAGAGGAGAGTTAAGCTCATGACTTATATGCTTTGGGGAGCATTTAAGTGTTGGTGGGATGTTTTAACTTGGATGATACACTCTGATATATGATTTTGAGGGTTTTATGACCTTGAGAGCTAAAAGGTCCAGTGATTTTATGCGTCTAAAGCAGGGCGTAATGACCATTATGGAGTATTTGGTACGCTTTATAGAGCTTTAAATTTTTTCACTAATTTATCATGTTGATGAGCCATTGAGGGTGAGACACTTCGAGGAAGGTCTCAAGCATGTCGATTGATCATAGAACAACATGTTTCAGTTGAAAACTATTACTCTGATAGTGAATCAAACGCTTATTATTGAACGAAACCTGAGGTAAGATGGAGGCATAGAGCAGGGCAGTTCATCCTTTTGACCCATTGGTTCAATGAAAACTAGCAGGATGCACCATTTTGAGGCTTCTCATGAGGGGAGTACCAGCCAGGCTGTTAGTGATGGTAGTGTTGTCTTCTTTCATTGGTGTAGTAGATGGGGACATATGAGAAACCAATGTGATCGAGACCTAATTGAGTGTTGATCTTGAGGCAGGATAGGCCATGTACAACTTTTCTATAGGACATTACCTCTAGAAGTTAGTGGAAAGGGATTGACTCAGACTCTATGTTTAGGAGCAGGATTCACTGCTCCACATTAGGCTGTGAGCTAGAGTAGTGTCGGTCATTCAGGCCAAGGTGGTGGTCATGACCGAGGTAGCCAAGAACCAGTTGTACCTAGATGGTAGAGTGGGCCTACTCTGGGTGGTGAGGTTGTTTCACAGGGTTGCGGTTTAAGACAGATATATTTTATATATCCTACACCTAAGGCGCTAAGAGTCGGGTCTTCTACAGTGAGAGGTATGATCCTAGTAGCCTCTACTTTAACATCTTCCCTTTTTGTTACAGTTGCATCAAATAGTTTGATATATGTACCTATTGTGGAGATCCTTGGGCTTGTCGTTTAGTTTTTCAATGGCATCATGACACACAACACTCCATTGAGAATCAGATCGGGGAGTGTACACCAGTGTAGGGAGTTCCCTTTGAGATAGGTGGGTGTCACTTCATATGGAATATTTTTTTCCTAGAGATGGTTGGGTTTGACATCATACTTAGGATGTATTGGATAGTTTCTTATTGAGACCATATTTATTTCTATCGTCATAGGGTGACCTTAACATCACTAGATGGAGGAGTTTTTATTCGTAAAGGTAAATGGGATGTTCGGGCTGGTAGAGACGGACCCGAGCATCGTGGTCTAGGTGGGATAAAAACCTAGATAATTATTTTATATCTAGATGATCATAGAATGAACCATACAGATTTACCTCTAGTGGATGATCATTTTAGGGGTGTTTTCCCATATGACTTTTCTGGTTTACCTCCTAAGAGAGAGGTGGAGTTATCTATTGATATGGTGTTAGGACCTACACCGATATTCATTCCTCCTTACAGGATGGCTACAACGAAGTTGCAGGAGCTCAAGACAACTAAAGGACTTGGAAAAAATGGGTTTATATGACCTAGTACTTCTCTGTGGGGTTTTCTGGTCCTTTTTGAGAAAAAAGCAGACTGAACCCTTAGGATATGTATGGATTATCAAAAATTGAACCAATTAATAGTTAAGAATCGATATCCCTTATCATGGATAAATGAACTCTTTGACCAACTCTAAGGAGCTTGGGCTTTTTCAAATATTTATTTGAGGTTAGGTTATCACTAGGTAAGTGTTCAACCTATAGACATATCTCATGCAGATTTTCGTAGCAGGTATGGTCTATATGAGTATTTGGTTATATCGTTCGGTCTCATGAACACGCCAACAGTTTTCATGGTGCTGATGAACTAAGTTTTCTATCCATATCTGGACTCATTTGTGGTGGTATTCATGGAAAATATCTTAGTGTATTCTCACAATCGACACAGCCATGCCAAACATCTTGAGATAATTTTGGATACACTAAGAGAGCATCAATTATATGTTAATCTAACTAAGTGACACTTCTAGATGGATAAGATTCACTTAATGGGTCATATTATCTCAAAGAAAAGAGTATGAGTTGTCCTAGAGAAGGTGAGAGTTGTAGTTTCCTAAGAGCATTCCAATAATGTATTTGGCACACATAGTTTCTTGGGGCTATCTAGATATTACAGATGTTTCATAAAAGTCTTATCATGATTAGAATCACCTCTTATGGGATTTAATAGAAGGTTGTGAAGTTTTTATGGTCAAATACTTGTGATATAGCCTTTAAAGAGCTGAAAGGAAGATTAAATTCAGCACTAGTCTTGATTCTTCCAAAGTCGGGTAGGAGCTACAGTGTGTATTACGATACATCAGGTATTAGGCTAGAAGCAATTTTGATGTAGGAGGAGTAGGTCATGGTGTATGGGTCTCGTCAGTTGAGACCAACTAAGAGGAACTACCCGACACATGATTTCAAGTTAGTTATTGTTGTATATGTCTTGTGTTGTTGGAGGCATTATCTAATGGGAGAGAATTTTATGGTGTAAAAGAACCATAAAAGCCTCAAGTATATATTTAATCAGAATGAATTGAATTTGAGGCAATGAAGGTGGGTGCAGTATCTACAATCTTATAACTTCGAGCTTGCCTATATGCCTAGTAAAGGCAATATAGTTGCCGATGCAATGAGAAGGATGACTTAGATATAGGTGGTTCGGGAGGCCTGTAGTGAGTGGAATCTTATGGCCTTATTCTCATAGATGCACTTAAAGGTGTAAGATGGACAAGGGTAGACTTTTCTCTCATCCTTAGCGATGGAATCCACTCTTCTGGATAAAGTGAGGATGAGACAATTATCAGATGTTGAGGGTCTAGTCCTACAGGAGAGTGTGGCAGGTGAGGACCCACCTCCTGGTTGGACCATGGGAAAGGATGAAATTATACATATTCATGGTCACATTTGGGTTCTAAAAAACATACCCGAGGAGATGATGCAAGATTTTCATACCTCGGCTTGGGCAGCACACTCTAGCATCACCAAGATGTATCGTGACTTGTGTCGTCCATACTGGTGACCAAGTATGAAATGTGAGGTAACTGGTTTTGTCATGAGGTGTTCCATATGTCAATAGGTGAAGGAATAACATCAATGACCAGTTGTGCTTTTCACTACTAGAAATTGAGTTATTTGCGATGGGGAATTTGTGACAGGGTCCTGTTGTAGAAAATGGTGTCGTAAATAGTTTCTCTAAGTTTTTAAAAAACCCTATTGCGACGGGCCCATCGAAAAAAAACTTTAAAAAAATAATAATAAATAATATTAATAAAATTTAATAAAATAATATTAATAATAATAATAAAACAATAATAAAAAATATTATTATTATTATTATTATAAATAATATTGATATAATATTGATATTAATATTAATATTAATAAAATAATATTATTAAAATTAATAATAATAATAATAATAATAATAATAAAATTATAAAATAATTATAAAATAATAAAAACCTTAATATTCAAAAAAATATTAAAAATAATAATAAGAATAGTAAGAATAATAATAATAAAATAATAAAAATAAAAAATAAATAAATGAATAATAAAATAATAAAATAATAAATAATAAAATAATAAAAAACGCAATATTTGTAACAATATAAAAACACACTATATAGAAATGTAAATATATAATATTACAAAAAAAAACATTCAAATGTTTTATCATAAAAAGTAAATATATCACTGAGGGGGGGTCTTTTGAAGGAGAAGGAGAAGATAGTGGAGGGAACTTCATCCCTAAACCATGAGTCATACGTCGCATATACTCCATCGTCTACTCGTGCTGGTGTTGTTATAATCAATGCATCTCCTCCTATTGTTGTTGCTGTTGTAGATGGATCTCTTCCTGCTCCCTACGCATACTCACTCTGAGCTCACAGTTGCTCCTGATACTGTGCAGCAGATGATGATGACTCTCTATGAGCTCCTCTTGAGTTTTGCACTGACATCGCAATGGTATTATAATAACTCACAGGTGTCAATCGAGAGCTGATACCAACAACTTGGTCTTTCTCGAAGGCATACTAGGTTGCCTGCATCCATGTTGCCTCATCAAATCCTACTACACTGGTCTAATCCCCAGTCTCAGCCTGACTCTCAGTCTATATTTGAGATGTCGTGGCCTCATATGACTCCTTCAATTGAAATTTAAAATTAAAATAGTTAAAATATTATTTGAAGTTAATTTTTAAACTTAAAAAGAAATTATACTTACCATAATTTGACATCAATGATCACTTATAATCTCTCCAGTGACAGGATCATTGTACATCTTCCTATAAACGTCGAACTCCATAATACTGGGTTGCTCGACTACCCATATGAATATAAAATAAACATTTTACATGTAAAGTTATATAAATTAATTAAAAAAGGTACTTACCATATATTCCCTATGCGTACTGAATGTACGACTACTAGATCAATGTGTCACCTCCTATCTCACCTAGTTTTATCGATTTACTGATGATCTCCTCTAAAAAAACCACTCATCCAGTATGAAAATAATCCATCCCAAACCTAGGATGAAATGTAATCAGGTTGGTGGGTGCATCAAGACACATAAAACTCTATGACTCATGCTCTTATCATTTTTGTCCTCCTCAAATTGTGAAAAACTGATGGCAACGATCATGCATACAACCCTCTCATACCTACCAGATAGAGTCATAAATTCTCTCATCAATGAGATACCATAAACCTTAAAAACAATTAATAATATCAAGTTATTAATTAAATAAATTTAAAAATAAATATTATTTATTTATGTATCAACCAATGATCAAATATGCGGTGTTGAACATCTATGGGAATCTGATCCCATGTAACTCATGCTCCAGAAAAATAATTTCGCAATATAGCACTCCCTTATCTAATAACTATATGCGAAAAATCTTTGAAAAAAAAAGATCAAATAATCAAATAATTAGTATATAAATAAATTAATTATAATTGATGAAAACTAGATAAAATACACAAGTAAACATAACTCTACATGCATGGATCAAAGCCAAGACATGGACGTCACTCGAGGATAGGGTTGGGAATTATCAATCTCGCAAGACCACGACCCCTCTAAGTCCTCGCTACAACACTGGTAGTCTAAGGGCCAGATGATTCAACATCCTTCTCTTCACTAGATAGATCAACACCCTCCAACTCAAGAAACAAATTTGAGTCCATCTAAAACACGAAATGACTGTTGTTAGCAAATAGTTGAAAACAACTATTATATATAGATATATATTATATATGATTATAACCAGCATTTAACTATGTCAATATTTATCTATATCCTCATCTTTATATATGATGGTGTCAATATCTTCATATTCCTCCTCAGTATCATCAATTTCCATAAGAGTTTCAGTTTCATCATCTCTTATCATTTCAAATTCATTTGTTACGTCAATAATATCATCATCACAATTGACTCTTAACTATGGGGTATCATCATTAATATTCATGTCTCTTCATGGAAAAGATGGATTTGGAGTAGTCACTTGAAAAAATTAAATTCCTTTCACTTCATCTAAACCACATTAACTTTGAATAAACTAATTTTCCGGAGATTGAAATTTTATTATGCTCCACCAAATCACCCAACTCTCTTGAAGCAGCTGATAATTTGAATAATAAATTTGATGTGTCTGATGATCCAATAAAAATGGCTCATTTACTACAAGAAGGATTTTATATTTAATATCAACAATTACATGGATCAAATGAACATTCAATCCTCTTTCAATTTCTGACCATTGATATTTAAATATTGTTATGTAATTCCATCCTAGATAACACAGTTCAGTAATTTCTTCCAGCATGTTGTAAAAGTCAATTTCAATTTCTCTATGATAATATCTTCTCAAGAAAACACCACTAGTCATTGTTTTTTTATTTCCTATATGCATATGTATGAATTTGAAAACCATTCATCATATATGCATTATAAGATTTAACCATTTTGGATTATGGGTTACTCAATACACACAACTGGTTATCAATTTTTTTAGCATGTTGTGATACCTGAAAATTTGTAAAATAGTTATCAATATAATAAGTAATAAATTGACTTTATATGTTAAACCATAAATAATTTATGTTACTAGTTTTTAAAACTAGTAGGAAAAATTATTTTGCTGACGTTCTTCAAGAACAAATGCTGTAATTTGTGGAAGTTGTTTCTTGATATGATTATCATATAACCTATAAATAAAATAATAATAGTTTACTGTAACAAATATTATAGAATAAGTGATATGACCACTCATAGTAAAAATGATTTAATTTCTTCATATTTGAGCATAATATATGTATGAGCTCTGTGATGTTCTCCATCTAGAAGTCGTCATTCATGAACTCCACTGAAGCCAAGTTCTGGATGATTAAAACTGATAATTGATTGCTCATTTCATCGTTAGCATTTCCCTCTTTATGGATCATGCGGTTGTGTTTTGAGGGATATTCAGATTAAAAATAATGAGAGTTGAAAAAATAAATTTTCTCCTGCAAATAAGATTCCCACTAATGAAATTATGCATTATACCAATGAACATATCCCAATGGTTTTCTCAAAACCATTAGGATAGGGTATATATTTCAATGTTTTCCCAACAGTTTTGAAAAACCATTGGGAAAGGACTGTCTATGCCAATGGTTTAGAATAACCGTTGACATAGGGTTATAAAATAGCAGTCTATGCCAACGGTTTTTATAAATTATTGGTATAGAGCCTATATCCCAATGGTTTTTAAAAACCATTGGAATAATTTTCCCCCAAATACAGTTCTAAGCCCCCCTCCCCATTATAGATCCAATTGATTTTTACCCTAACAGCAGTGCTTCTCTCTCATGATCGGTGACCACTCTTCCAATAGGTGATCTATCGTGGTTTTAAATCGGTTTTTTTTCACTTCAAATTAGTTTCTACCTACATTTATCTTCAAATTGGTGAGTTCAATTTCTTCCATTTATTTTTGGTTTCCCCATCGATTTATAATCTCTCATCATTTAGATGCATTGATTATGTTACATGTACTATATTTGTATACACATAGATTCACTGATTCTGTTGCATATATGACATCTGTATACTCATATATACACTAATTTTGTATTAATCCATTATTTTACATCTATATATATACCCTGCATCTTTATACACATAGATGCTGATTATGTTGCATATATTTCATCTGTATACATACATTACATCTATTTTGTATATATATATATTGCATATATATATAAATCCATTATACTTTTTATATGTATACTGCATTTTTTTTACTATTACAATGTGAAATAGCAATCTATTGCAATATGAACCATACACTGTGAAATATGTAATATGTGTATACATTGTGAAATATGTAATCTATTTTTCTATTACATGTGCATATGTAATATGTTTTAATATGAATTATAAACTGTAGTATGTAATCAATGCATACACTATGAAATATGTAATATGTTTTTCTATTATACCATCCAATAGTAATTTGTTTCAATATGCATCAAACCCTAGAAAATAAGTAATTTGTTCACACTGTGTAATATATAGTACGTTTTTCTATTGCACCATGCATATGTGATTTATTGCAATATGCATCACATGCTGTGAAATATGAAATCTATTATGCTTTTACACTATGTAATAATAATCTATTTCAATAAGTAATTTTCTATTCTATTACACTAAGTATGAAATATATAATCTGTTTTTTCATTACACTATCCAATAGTAATCCGGTGCAATATGAATTATACATTTTGAAATATTAATCTATGCATAAAGTATCATTCATCATGTAATATTAATTTATTACAATATGCATCGTTATACTATTTGTTTTTCTATATTGAAACATACAACATAAATTGTGCAATGGTAAGCTATTTTTCAGTACATGGTGTAATAGTAATCTCTAATGAGTGTCTGCAATACACTATTATCAGATACCCTACTATATGAAATAGTAATTCAGTATGTAATTGATTTTTCTATTATATATTAAATTGATATTGCATATAATAGTGTATGTAATCTATTTTTGATGTATATAGTACACTATGTATAAAATATTATTGTATAAACTATATGAAATACACTACTATTGCATATAATAAAAATGAAATAGTAGTTTAATATGTTACCTATGTGAGGCATGTTGGTGAAGTGACACGTGGGATGCACTTTGGGTAAGTAACTTATGTGAGGCACTTGGTAATAATTCACGACTTTTCCAAATTCATGTCCAAGGCTACAAAACCCACTTGAGGTGGAATTAACCCAAATTTGACCCATTATATCCTTTACTCAATGGTACATTAAAATAATTACATTGGTACTAATAAAATATTGTATGCCTACTTCCATACTTCATGGATTAGAAAACTATTTATATTTTAGATGAAGAAGTTGATACATGCATCTATGAGATATTGGGTATTTTTGTACCATAATATTTCCTATTATATGACCCCACACTTCTAAACCATGTGAAGTATTTGAAGAAGTACCATTCTTTTATCCTAAGGGAGAAAAATTACTATTATATGGCCACAAAGTTAGAATGAAGTTCTCATCCTAAAGTGGGGTGTCCCTTAAAAATATTGGCATGTATTGGAGTAAGGTAAATATAACACATTGGGGTATACCATGGAGTCTGTCAACCCTTCAGTAACTCATCTTGTTGGATTTATATCATTTTTGTTGAGCACCTACATGTTTCTAGTTCATGACACCGATATGGTTACCTTTTAAATAACACACCCTATAAAAAATATCATTGATCACCAATACTATAATGACACCATTGATTAGAAATATATCATTAATTATGAAATACAATAATCTCTATAAATTTAGACTTAGTTCCAACTATTTTCTCATAATTATCCTAGAGAGATCATTATTTATATAATTATTTTCCATCACATCCACCATGTTTCAATTCAATATCATGGTTTTGTATTTATAGTATTTTTTTATATATATAGTATTTTTTTGTCTTTTATATTATGATTCTCATATAGAGTAGTGTGTTAGTTATGCTTTTATATATTGTGAACAATTATCATTTACTTAAATATATTTTTGATTAAACTTCAATCTTATTTAATTTCTTTCACGAAATGACTTATTACAATTTTTTATATAATGGGTAGAAGTTGGATGTATGAAACTGATCGGATCTCAAGCGATTTTCAAAATAATTTGGAGAGATTTTTAGATTTTTCATTTGACAATGCTTCAGATAGTGGTCGTATACACTTCCCATGTTATAATTATGTTGAAAGACCTTGGTTGAGCTGTGAAGAAGTTATCTACCATATAACCAAATATGGTTTTCAAATAAACTACTATGTGTGGTATCACAATGGGGAGAAAATAGAATCTCAAAATGATGATGATCCAAATGAGAGGACTGAATTAGAGAATTTTTTATATGATTGGTTTCCATTTATTTTTCATCATGAAAAGGAAAGGATGTTGACCCAAGAAGACTTCGATATGAGCACACATGATCCGTCCAATGAAAATGATGATGTTGACAGTGTGAAAAAATTGAATGATGTTTCCATGACTCTAGTATATCAACAATGTGGTAAAATGAAAATGCTAGAATTTTTAATCTGATTGTTTCATGGGAAAACCATGTATGGGATTTCTAATACTGTCATCAATTACATTCTTACCTTTTTTAAGGAATTACTTCCAGATGATGCAGATATTTTATCAAACCACTATATAGCATATAAGTTAGTTAAAGAACTTGGATTTTCAAAAAACAAAATTTAGGCTTTCCCGAAAGATTTCAGCTTATTCTAGGAGGAAACTACTAAAAGAAATTATTGTATAAAATTTGGAACATCCTGATGGAATCCAAAAGCTAATGGAACACCATCTCATGTGCCACAGAAAGTAATGTGTCCCTTTCCATTAATCCCCAAACTCCAGAATATTTTCATGTTTGATGAAATATAAATAAAAATGTGATGGCATGATACCAAGAGAAATAAGAATAATGAATATTTGTTTCACCCTATAGATGGATTTTTATGGCAGAGATTTGATTCTTGATATCCATATTTTGTAGCTGACATACGTAATGTGAGGCTGGGTCTTTCATGTGACAGTTTTAATCCATCTGGGCAGATGATTATTTCACACAACACATGGTCGGTTTTCATACACATTTATAACCTTCCCCCATGGTTGTGTATGAAAAAACCATTCACTTTCATGAGTATACTCATATCTGGCCCTTCTGATCCTGAAAATGATATAGACGTATACATGCAACCTTTAATAAAAGAATTTAAGATTCTTTGGGATGTGGGTGTGTGCACATATGATGCATGTTAAAAAGACATATGTCATATGTGTGTTGCGCTTATGTGGATGATCAATTATTTTTTTACTTATGCAATGATTTCTAGATGGATCATGAAGGGAAAACTATCATGTCCTATTTCTATGAAGAATAATTGATCTATAAGACTAAAATATCATTGTAGTTTTAGTTTTATGGGACATCTACGATTCTTGCCAATGGACCATCCATATAAAAATAATCATTGAAGATTTTACAATACCATGGAGACTGACGATCCACCTCAGCGTATGTCTAGAATTGATGTGCTTAATGAATGGAAAGATTTCAGTTTTTATTCAGGAAGAGTCAAATGAAATATAGAAAGAGGAAGAATGTTTATAATGATACTTGTTACAATTAGAAGAACAGGGGTATCTTATTTTAGTTTCTTTATTGTTCAACCAATTTGTTACGTCATTTCTTAGACGTAATTCAAATTGAAAATAATATATGGGAAAAGTTGCTTTCAATTATTCTAAATGTAAAGGGAAATAAAAAATATGATTTACGATCTCAGTGTGACTTGGTGGATTGGGGGATCATACTAGAATTACATCTTATGTGTATCGGTGAAAATAAATGGAAAGTTCCATTTTCTTCTTATGTGATGACACCTACAGAAAAAAATCAATTTTTGTAATTACTAGAGACTATTAAAGTTCCTGATGGTTATTCAAGAAATATATCAAAATGGGTCAACCAAAGAGAGTTGAAGCTGAAATCTTTGAAGACTTGTGATTATCACGCCCTTAATCATGAGTTCATTAAAATAGAAATCCATCATCTTTAGTCCAATAATGTAAGGGTGTTAATTATTCGGTTGTTATATTTGTTTAGAGATCTTTGTGATAAGAATTTGGTCAAGTATTTCTTGTAAAAAATGTTGGCAGAGACACCATTAATTTTGTGTGAGTTAGTGAAAATATTTCCTTCATCATTTTTCACATGCATGTTGCATCTGACTATCCATCTTCTAACCAAAATACTTCTTGGAGGACTTATTTACTTTCATTGGATATATCCAACTAAAAGAAATATGTACACATTGAAATCTTATGTCCAGAACAGGAATCATCCCAAAGGTTCTATCATGAGAAGTTACTTGGATCAAGAATGTATGGATTTATGTTCAATGTATTTGTTTGATCTTACTAAGAGAATGAACAGACCAATGAGAAATGAAGAAAAATAGTATGAGAAAATTGAACCCAGTTTTCCATCACTTCCTCAAATAAAAGTAATTCCTAGATCATATACATTTACGACATTAATCTTTAAAGAGCGGGAGATGGCGCATCGCATAGTGTTTTTTAACTATGATTTATTCGATGACTACATCAAGTAAGTAAATTGAACATGTATATCTTATCTCGTATCTTGTAATTTTTTATATTTTTTAAACGGTTTCTATTTTTATATATAGGGAACATAAAGAAATGATAAATAGAAAGAATTGTTCTTTATCTTTGAGAAGGAGAGATACTTTTCATAGAAAATAGTTTTCTACTTGGTTGGAATTGAAGGTAGAAATATTGTTGTAATAAATAAATAAAATCAATATTTAATTAAGTTTAATATTCTTTTATATTTCATGTATCAAGTTTTTCTGTTGACTCTGTCTCTGAGGAAATAAGAGCTTTGGATTTTGGTTCTAATACTATGGTTTGTGAATGTAAATCAATTGTGATCAATGGGTACAAATTTATTATCACTTAATGATCAAAGAATATGAGAACACAACATGATGGTATTATGATAACTACCACAACAGACTTTTATGTTAGTGCATCGGATAATAGACCTCATTTTTAAAATGTATCTTATTATGGAGTTGTTGGAAAAATAATAATATTGGATTATTACTCTCATGGTCAAGTCACTATGATGAAATGTCAGTGGTTTGATTCGATGACAAGGTAGGGCACCTTTATTGATGATTGTGGATTTTAAGTTATTGACATGACTCGCACTCTTGCTACTGATGAACCATATGTATTAGCATTAATGAAGAAACAGGTTTTTTATGTCAAATATCATATTCAAACTAAATTTGGTGTCATTATTGAAGCAATTCCAATAAATTTTTTTGATGATGGAATTGGAACCATCCCTACTACCATTGTCCCAAATTTATTTATTACTTATGATGACTCCAATATCTCAATTGTTAAAGTTGATTGTGAACCTGAAGTTATGGTGAGAAATATATAGAATAATTCATCCATGTTCTCAGTTCTTTTAGTTTAGCTCAACTTAGGTTGTTAAGGTTGGTACTATTCAAAATGATTTAATATTGATTAGAAATATTTTGTATTCTACTTGGCCTTAATGTTAATTTTCAATATTTTTTGGTTTTCGTTTTATTTGAGTTTCATTTTCTAATATTTAATTAAACTTTATTCAAACCTATGAAACCAAACACAACTAAAACAATTAAATTATAATAAAAAACAAGAGGAATTAAATTGGACATATTAAACTTATTGATATGAAAATAAAAAACAAATGAAAATAATGACCTAACCAAAAAATAGCTAAATTACCTAACCAAAAATATGAACCAAATGACCTAAGACAAATAAGTTATGTATCATGTTTTTTGTTTTTTGGGTTACACATTAGTTATCCTTTTCTAATTACTTCCATATTTTCTTTCAAATGAAGGAAGTGAAACCTATTGAGGAGTAGTGAAGAAAAAGGATGACGGACAACAATCACTGAATGACTGAGATGGGAATTCCTCCATTAGTTCATGTTGTGAGTATTTTATTTCAAATATATGTGTGTGTGTGTGTTAATAACATATAATTTCACGTGATTAATTTTTTTGAAACTTTTATGTAGGATCCACCACTTAGGCACCAGTTATTTGATGAGTATCCTAATAGTGGTCCTAGTACTTAGGTTGATGGTACAAGGGGGTGGTACGAGAGCTAGACGCTCTAGTCAGCGTACTCGATTAGACCATATCCCTCCCACTGATGTACCGTCTTCCACACATTCTGATCTTGTTGTGTTGTTAGGGACACACAAGATATTTAGTCCTCCCATGTTTTCACCATCCTTTACATATGAGCCTCCTCGCCCATATTTACCATATTCGATGATGATTATCACTCCTCATCCATATCATGCATTTTTTCTACCATTTATTCCATATTATGTACCATCTAATTCTTTTAATTTGAGATTCTATATTCCTTATTCGACTCCTGCTCTGACATAGTTTGTGCCTATGAAACATACATTGGGACACAGTCCACCTGTACAGGGTGATGTTCCTTCATTTCCTGCAGATCTAGTGGCACCCATTGATCATACTACTGCAGGTATATTTTAGAACCCTAACAAAATTTTTTACCATAATTTATTTTCATTATAACATTTATTAATAAAATATTTGTTTTTCTTTCATAATAGATACATCTACTGATAGGCGGTGGGGGTGTATATTCATGTATGCAGTGTGGAATTGTCACACATAGTTGATGGTGGACTATAATGAAGAAAACCAAATGATCAAAAAAAAACAGGGTAGCAATGCCAAAGTTTTTTGGTGACGCTTGACAAATACTCTGAGATCATTCCCATTAGTCCGCTCTCATGGATACAATTACCAAAAGAAGTCAAGGATAATTCTTGGGAATAGATATGGGTAAAAAAATCTGTTAGATTTAATGTAATATTATTTTTGTATTTATATGAATTAATATTTTGGTGTCAACTTCGTTTTAATTTTCCTAATGGTGAGGGTGCACGGCCAACACGTCTAAATGTATTGGGTGAGTTTTTGAGAGCCTATAAGCACGATTTGTATATTAGATGGCATGATAGAGTTGGAATAGAGTTAAAGGTGGTACCTATCATGGATTATTTCCCGATAGAACAGTATCAGCAAATGATTACTCATTAGATGACTACCAAGTTTAAGGTATTAATCACATTTGAGGTTTTTAAATGAAAATTTTAATATATTTCATTAATAATATATTTTTTATTATTGAATTTTATTTAGGAATCATCCAGAAAAAATAAAAAAAAACATTGATGCTAAAAAATACCTCCACATTTTGGGGCATACTACGATGGAAGATCATGAGAGGAAGCATGTACGATAATTGTTTATAGTTTTTCTTTAGGAATTGCACTTTATATTATTTTCTCCATAATTTATTCGATTTATAAAGTTTTGATATAATTTTATTTATCAAATTCATTATTGGTAACCTATTTTCAATTATGGTTTCCTACGTTCAATGTCATTGTAGAGGCAAGTATTGAATATTGAAGGACGTGTGTCTCGATCAAAACTATTTTACTTGAGTAGAAAGAAAAAAAATGGAAGTGCGGTTAACGAACTGACATAGTAGCAGATTGTAAGTTTTACTTTATTGATTTCAAATTTTAATATTTATTTTTTAACTTAATAATCTATTTATATTTGTAACAGGATGCTTTGGAGGCCCTTGATGCCTAGGAACCTGACAATTTTGGGCCAAATGATCACTTACATCAGGTGTTGGGAGATGAGCACCATGGAAGATTACACTACCGACCTGAGAATAATATAGTCCTGATGAGGTATTGGCCCTCTTTAGGTACCAGTTTTAGTACCATTGAGTTGGAAAAGGTTAAGGCGTGGGAATAACAGTCCGAAAAAAGGGCCACACAAGTGGAAGAATAGGTTGAAAGGGAAAACACTGAATTTATGAAACTAATGAAAGTTTTATGTCCATCACTTACACCAGAGACCATCATGGATTATGATGAATATATTTCATTGATGCATTCATTATATAGCGCACCAAGCAGAAATCCTAGTGGTGGTCGAGACAATGTATTTCTTGGCGATGATGATGACGAGGAAGAGGCTGAGGCCAAGGATGATGTTGAGGCTGAGACTGAGGTTGAGGACGAGGTGGAGGACGAGGGAGAGGATGAGGCTGAGGATGAGGAATTGGATGAGGACAAGGACAAATATGGGGATAAGGATGAGGCTTATGATGAGGCTAATGATGATGGTGATGATAGTAATGGCGATGAGGGACAGATTGATTTGTTACATATTTTACTAATATTACTTACATTTGATGTTTGATGATTTGATGTGACTGAATATATGTGTGATTAGGTAGGTCACATTATGCTTGACTAGAGTACCTAAATACTATGTAGTTTTAATCACAACACCTTTTACCAATGTATTGTAATCTTTTTTTATAAAGTAATTAGGGTATTTGGATATTTAATATATGATTCAACATTCAAAGGGTTTATTAGGTCAATGGTCTTACTTTTATCTTTATTTCTTTATCTATAAATAATAAAACTTGACTTGACATGGAGGTATGGATTCTATGAATTATCTTTTTACATAGTATCAAAGATATTTCATAGCCCTACCCATCCTTATCCATGACACCCTCCCTAATAAATCACTCTCCCTGCCAAAACCACCCATGTCCATGTCCCCTCCTAGTATCCCCTTCTATGTTATCTCCTTACCACCCTCTACCCTCCTACTGGGTTCACTTACTATACCACCCCTCTTGATGTCTCTACCTCTGACTGTGTTGTGTGTGACTAACATCATTTTTTAAAACACACCTTTTGACTTTACTTGAACACTTATTTTGGGATTCTAGTTATTCCATGCCAACATATATTATTCATTAAAATTTTATTTTGTAGTGATTTTAGTATCCTTTAGTTACATGTGGTATTTTTCAGTCTTATACAACTCATCAAAGCCTCCACATGTCTTGTGGATAATCATTTGGCCAATGAAATGTTTTCTGTCTAGAGAAAGATATTAATTATATCTCTTGAGGGTATGGACCTTGATTATTATTTGGTAGTAAATCCTCCCTCTTCAATATATCCCAAGTATAAGGCATGGAAACTAGATTATATTAAAATATTTTCCTTATTGTTCAATTCCATATAATAGTCGGTTAATGAGGTTACCCACACAACAATTATGGTAACTTTTATGTACCCTAAGACAAAAAATATGAAGTGTGTTTTATACACTATTCAAAATATTTTACATATTTATATGAAACATAAATCCTTCCTCATGTGCTACACATTATTTAAATCATATTGATATAGGATCCTTGAACAATGAACTATTCCATAGACACCAATATAGTCCATAACCAAATGTAGTTAGATATGCCTTTTTTCTTTTCTTCATGGGTTAACTTCCAATTATGCCACCACTATGATAGATATTCTAGAAAGTCCAACCACAATCAACATCTCTTATTTCTATAATCTTCTTTTTGAGCCCAATATTATTTTGGATCATACTATAGTTTCTTTGTGATAGATAATAGTGCCATGACATCTTTTCAAGGACATGGTGGTGTGTACTATTCCACTACTCATGGACTTGTTTGTGGAAGTGACTATAAAACATCATTTTATAACATTATGGAAAACAATTCCATCATATTGACATCTATTAGACTCTCAATGTATGCCTAATGTCCCTTCACACTACCCATACAACCTTCAGTGAGTCACAAGATCCACCAAAGCATACACTCAAACTCTTGGCTGAAGAACATGTGCTTATTCGTTATCAGTATACCACTTATTATCCATATTCCTCTGATTCATTGTCTTTTTATTCTTTACATTATGGGACACCATTTTGATCTAGTCTCATTCCCACTTTCCAATGGTGATTGGTATCTCACCATCGGGGTGATGATAATGGCTCCCTTCATCCATAAATCCATGGATGGTTTCTTCAATCTCTCTTTGAGTAAGCATTATACTAAATTTCATTACAACCCTTCATTTAAATACATCTATAAAAATTATTACCTACCATCAAGAACCTATTCTAAAAAATCATTCAAGTATTTTAAATACTAAACTCATCAATCAATAATATCAATACAACAAGGATGGATTTCCGTTTCTTAATCTATATGGTGTTCTTTTTCCCCATTGTTCACTTTGGTGTGGATATCATCTTTCTTTTGGTATAGTTTCCATCCTTATTTTCATATTTATTCAAATGGAATGTTGTGATTTCCAGTGTTGTATTTTTCCCTATCATTGTATTGTATATTTTCTATATTTTTAGGTGTATTTATAGTGTGGTGTCTTTTCCAGTGCAGTGTTTTTTTAGGTATTGTATTTATTTTGTTTCCAGGTGTTGTATTCATCATTATTCTGTAGTGTTTTTTCATATGTTTGTAGAGTATTTTCAGGTGTTATGATTTCTAGTGTGGTATTCTATATATTTTCTACATTAGTGTTATTTTGAATTCCACACATTGTATTTTCTGTAATGTAATTTCAATTACAGGTAATTGTAGAGGGGAGGTTGTTGTATGCTGTTGTCTGGAAATGGAGTACCCTATACCAATGGTTTCTAAACCATTGGTATAGATCTGAAAACCATATCTATACCAAAATTTCTTATAAAACTATTAGTAAAACTCTATACCAATATTTTATAAACCATTGGTATAGATTTAAGGATTGATATATACCAATGGTATAAAACTGTTAGTAAAAATTTATTCCAATGGTAACATGAAACTATTGGGATAGTGTAATTTTCAGTGTCCTATGCCAATGGTTATTGCATAACTATTGGTATAGGGATATCCCCATGCCTCAACAGCCAACGTTTTGGAAAACTGTTGGTATAGGGTACACCAATGGTTTTCCAGCCTATACAAATAGTTTAAAACCGCTGGTATATCCTAAGTTTACAGCAGTGTATGAAATTGATCCTTTAACTGATGCTTTATTACGTACTTTTTTCTTCAATTTCTGTATGTATCTCTCGAATGGGTACATCCATAATAACTGTACCTGACCTCCAAATTTTTCTTCATGCGATAAATGTAATTTCAAATTTTCCATTGAGTCAAAGAAAGTTGGTGAGAATATTTTTTACAGTTTACATAAAATTAAAAAAAAATCTTACAATCTTCTTAGTGAATTTTAGTCTATTTTCGCTTCACAAATGTATTAGAAAAAATATGATATGTATGTTAGTGCATCCCAAATCATAGAATTCAACAAACCTATTAATCCAATCTGTAGAAGTCTTTCCATTATAACATGACAGTCATGAATTTTTAATTCGGTAATATGACCATTTCTAACATATCTACCCAAATTAGAAACATAACGACATAAAAGTCTCAAATCTACAATCCATTGATAAAATAATAATCGAATTTCTTTGGAATGTGTATAAGCTATTTTTGGATTCATTAAATTCTATAATCTAACATTTTTAAACAGTTCAAGTTCTGGTCGCCTGCAAATTTGGGCAAGATCTAATCATGCCTTTACATTATCTTTGGTATTACCTGGTGTATCCAAAATTGTATAAAATATATTATCAAAATATTTCTTATCAATATTCATGAAATCCAATATGTGATAGACCAATAAATTAGACCAATATGGCAGATCCCAAAAAAATGCTCCATTTTATCCAATTATGTTTTTTCCCAAAGCCATCAATTTTATGTTGGTTTATAGTTGGTCTAAATGTAATGGGAGGTAATGAAGAGACAAATGATTTTAACTTCGTACCTAAGATCATTGTTAGAGGTCCATCTCTTTCAATTGTGTCTTTTTAAAATGATATTTGTTCCTCTGAAAAGGGTGATCGGTTGGAAGGAATCTATGATGATAGTCGGAAAAACAAGGTTTTCTTCCATTAATGAGCATAAACATTTTTCTATCTCTCATACAGTGTAGACATGATTTTAGACCATGTGTACTCTAGTCAGATAATATGTCATATGTTGGGAAGTCACTAATTGTCCACATCAATATCGCTTTTAGTAGGAAATTTTTTTTGCAACAAAATCATATATACTAACACCATTACTCCATAATAAATTTAACTCATCAATCAATGACTTCAAATAAACATCAATATTATTTTTCAGATATCTTAGAATTAATAAGGTCAAAAAGATATATGGCTCCTTCATCAACATCTAAGAAGATAAATTGTACAAAGTTATAAATATAGGATAACAAGAATATTGACTATCGTAAGAACCAAATGGATAGAAACTGTCAGTAGAAAGACCCAATCACATGTTTCAGGCTTCTAAAGAAAAAGATAGATATACTTAGTCAAAATGTTTCCATGAATCACCATCATAGGTATGATTTAATCTTTTACCGATTGAAATATTGGTTTTGTTCCATGACATTAATGGCGTTGTGTTCTAAGACATGAATAAACGCTGCAATATGGGTGTAAGTGGGAAATAACTCAACTATTTTACATGAATCAATCTATACTTCCCTAGTTGAGTCTCTTTATACCTCAATTTTCCACATGTAGAACAACTATCCAACGACTCATTTTTACCATAATATAAGATTCAATCATTTGAACATGCATGAATCTTCTGATAACCAAGACCCAGATTACGAACTAGCCTCTTGCTCTCATAAAAACTTATAGGCAACATATTTTATTCAAGTAAAAGTGTTTTAACTAAAGAGAATATATGATCAAAATATTTATATGACATTCCATTATCTGATTTAATATCCATAAATTTTACAACCACTTCAAATTTTCTTATCTTAAAACCATGATATAAGGCATCCTCAACAGACCTCATCAACTCATAAAATTGAGATGGTTCCAACTCAAGAGTTAAATCAATATCATCCTGAGTTTTAGTTTTTTTGAAAAGACGGACCTACCACATCATGTACTAAATTTTGAAACCATGATGGATCTGGAACCAAATTATTAGTATCTTCTTTGGAACTATGTTCACCATGTTGATACCAAAAAACATAATCTGTTTAAAAACCAAAATGAAATAGATGACCCCCAACATTGTCAAATGTGTCAAACATCCTCAGACCACATTTTTTACTTAGACACTTAATTGTTCCTTCTAAAACAAATTCTAGTTTTGATGATGCAAATGATAAGAAAGTTTCAACACCCTCAATATATACAGGATTTATACCAGAACCGTTTGAATTCCTATACTGATTTATCCAAGTGTGATCATCTAATAATGACTTTTGTCGACTTCCTTGTTCCATATTTCTCTAAAAAATATAAAATAATTATTTTTTTTATAAATATTTTTATATAAGAAAAACACAACCCAAAAAAATAAAAAAATTGTTAATTATTACTAATTACAGTTATTTATTGCTAATTATTCCAATTTATTGCTAATTATTTCTATCTATTACTAATTGTTCCTATTTATTCTTATTTATTCTTTTTTATTGCTATTTATTTCTAATTATTCCTATTTATTCCTATTTATTCCTATTACTATTTATTTCTATTTATTCATATTCCCATTTATTCCTATTTATTTCTATTTATTCCAATTTATTCCTATTTGTTCCTCTTTGTTCCTATTTATTCCTATTTATTTTATTTGTTCCTATTTGTTCCCATTTATTCCCATTTGTTCTTATTTGTTCCTATTTGTTCCTATTTGTTCCTATTTGTTCCTATTTGTTCCTATTTGTTCATATTTATTCACATTTCTTCATATTTATTCCTATTTATTCCTATTTATTCCTATTTGTTTCTATTTGTTCCCATTTATTCCTATTTATTCCTATTTATTCCTGTTTGTTCCTGTTTGTTTCTATTTGTTCCTATTTGTTCCTATTTGTTCATATTTGTTCCTATTTGTTCATATTTATTCCTATTTATTCCTATTTATTCTTATTTATTTCTATTTATTCCTAATTATTCCTATTTATTCATATTTATTCATAATTATTCCTAATTATTCCTATGTATTTCTATTCATCTCTATCTATTCCTATTTATTCCTATTTATTCCTATTTACTGATATTTATTCCTATTTTTTCTTATTTTTTCCTATTTATTCATATTTATTCCTATTTATTCCTAATTATTTTTATTTATTACTAATTATTACTAGTTATTCCTAATTATTCCTAATTATTCCTAATTGTTACTAATTATTCCTAATTATTCCTAATTATTCCTAATTATTCCTAATTATTGTTAATTGTTACTAATTATTCATATTTATTCCTATTTATTTCTATTTATTACTATTCATTACCATTCATTACTATTCATTACTATTCATTACTATTCATTATTATTCATTACTAATCATTACTAATCATTATTAATCATTTCTAACCATTATTAATCATTACTAATCATTACTAATCATTACTAATCATTGCTATCATTACTAATCATTACTATTTATTACTATTTATTACTATTTATTACTAATTATTACTATTTATTACTATTTATTACTATTTATTACTATTTATTACTATTTATTACTAATTATTACTAATTATTATTAATTATTACTATTTATTCCTATTTATTCCTATTTATTCCTATTTATTCCTATTTATTCTTAATTATTACTAATTATTACTATTTATTCCTATTTATTGCTTATTATTACTAATTATTACTATTTATTCCTATCTATTACTAATTGTTATTATTTATTACTATTTATTACTATTTATTACTATTTATTACTAATTATTACTAATTATTCATAGTTATTACTAATTATTACTAATTATTATTGATTATTACTAATTATTACTATTTATTACTATTTATTCCTATTTATTACTATTTATTACTACTTATTACTACTTATTACTATTTATTCCTAGTTGTTCCTATTTATTCTTATTTATTAATAATTATTACTATTTATTAATAATTATTACTAGTTATTTCTATTTATTCCTATTTATTACTAATTATTCTTATTTATTACTGTTTATTACTAATTATTACTATTTATTACTATTTAGTCATATTTTTTACTATTTATTCCTAATTATTTCAAATTATTACTAATTACCATTATTTATTACTAATTACCACTAATTATTACTGATTATTACTAATTGTTAGTAATTATTAGTATTTATTACTATTTATTATTAATTACTGCTAATTTTTACTAATTACCATTAATTTTTACTAATTATTATTAATTATCGCTAATTATTACTAAGTATCGCTAATTATTACTAATTAGGGCTAATTATTACTAATTAGGGCTAATTATTACTAATTAGGGTTAATTATTACTAATTACTGTTAATTATTACAATTTATTATTATTTATTGGTAATGAAACATTATACTAGTAAAAATAAATAATGAAAAATAAAATTATCCAATTCTAATTTAATTTAATTATCGCTAATTGACAATAATTATAACTAATATAAAATTAAATGAATTAAATAATTAATAAAAGCAGTGGATAAATACCTTAAAACAGAATCTTTTGTACGATGCAAGGCTTGAAAATAGCTCCGATGTAAAATTTTAAACTTTGAAAAAATTTAAGGGAGAAATATGAGAGTTGAGAGGGAGAGGAGAGTTGAGAGGGGTGAATGGAAAAAAATTGATGGGGATATATGTATTTTTTAGATTATTTGCGATAGAAGCATTTGCGATAGGAATCTCGTTGCAAATACTAACCCCCCATTAATGAGAGGCGGCGGTTAAAAAGGTATTTGCAACAGGATTGATAAAACACTATTTTTTTGAATATTTTATTGATAATAAATGATATAATTTCCTCACATTGTGCTAAATATATTCATTTATGAAATATTTGGGATTAGATCATTCGTTTGAAAATTTGATGAAAATTCCAGTTTTACCCTTTTAAAATGTACTGTAGTATTTTGAAGATATATATTTTAATATTTATTATTTGAACTTAATATTTTGTAACAGTGTTCCTAACTTAATTTTTTACAACTTTTATTCAGGACACTAGAGCTAAAGAGTGCATTTAGATAGAGTAAATGGGTCATTAAGTCAATGGTGGGCTGGACTTGGCAGAATGGACATGGGTTCTGTATTTGGGCTATATCTTCTTCATCTGGGCTTGGATTGAGCCCAAATTTTGATTAAAGCTCGGGGACATGATTTGGCACAAATCATCCTTCTATAATTCCGTCCAATTCACGCGTTTTGGAGGTCAAATATGCAGTTCAACTTGGAATAAAATATTTGGCCGAGTTTTTCATTTCACACTTAAAAAGTTATGTAACCCTAGCCCTCACAAAATCTATTTAAAGGAGTTTTTAACTCTTTGAGAGGTCTTTTAGAGGCTTTGGGAATGTTTGTACAAAAGGGTGTCTCTTGGGATCCCCTCACAACTCTTGTAAGAAGTAAGTCTTTGTGCAAACCTCTCTACCAAAAAGGCTCTCCTCTCCCACCTCCTCTTTGTATTTATTTTCTTTCATGTTTGTATCTTGAATTTTTCTTCAAATAATCTTCTGTGTTATTCCCTTTTCTTCTTCTATTAATCTTCTTAATTGGGTTGGAATCAAGAGTGGAGATGAGATTGGGTTCTACCCTTTCAATCCTTTGCTCATGCAAAACGTCTTCACGATGACTGCACCGCCCATGGAAGAGTAGTTTTTAGTGATCGATCTATCTTCTACCCTCTTCATTTAATTATTTTGAATCATTGAGAAACTGTAATTCACTTAATATGATCCATGAATTGTGTTTTTAAATTTTAATAAACTAAGAAAGCAATTGAACAATTAACACAAAAACATGCGAGGTAGGGATTTTGTGTAAATTGTGAGAGTGCAATCTTAATCGGTAATACAAGACCACACGGGATAAATTTGTAGAGTTAAAATATAATCCCTAAACACAATTCATACTCATTTATAGAATAGATATGTGCTCTAATTAACCACTGACCATAATATAACCTTAGAATAACAATCAAAGCAGGGTGTTGCGATTGCGTGTTCCGAAGCTAGCCTAGGGTTTAAGTAATTCCATATTTGTGGTTAACTTAGCTCTTGTAGGGTTCGAGGGTTAACAAATTAGAGGATCATAATTAAGTGGATATTGATTTAAATTATAATTATTAATAATTAAATGAAGAGGTATAGTTATATAGATTACACCTTTTAAAATATTTTCTAAAAAAACATCTTCTTGTTGTGTCTTTTTAATCAAACTTCATTTCAAAATTAAAAACAAAAAAAATGAAATCTTCTTCTAGAAAACTTCTTCTAGATTTATAAACTATAAACAACCCCCATCCTTTCAAGTAGTGTTTTAATTCTATTCTATTTTATTTTTATAATACCTTTAAGAAGTTGTTTTAATTTACTTCCTCCTTTGAGAAACGACCTTGGTCAGCCACTTTGTTGCACCTAAGTACCCCAAAATCACATTAATCATTTTAGGGCACCCATGACAGCGCTCTTTCAAATTGGCGCCATTTTTGGGGAGGCAAGTAATTATTTCAACCAATTAGAGGTATTTATTTTATTTTACATTTTATTCTCTTCCTCTCTTCTTTCTTCCTTCTTTACCCAATCTGATTTATTTTCTTCTTCTTTTATTTTCTTCTACTTATTTTTGGACCATCAACTCAAACTTCTACTTTTTATTTTACTATGGTCCACTTTCCTTCTTTTCATCTTTTATTTATTTATGACATGAACTAATCCCAAAGATATCTTAGATCTTGACCCTGAGATTGAACGTAGCCTTAGGGCTTGAATCAGACATTCTCAGTCTATGGGAAGTTTCAACATTCAACCAGTTGGAGAATTACTCCAATATTAGAACATTGAAATTAGAAGCAATTCAAATTCAACCATAAAGCAAGAACCAATGGCTGAAAATAATGGAAATGAACTTAATATAACCATTCGAGAATTGGCTTCACCTGATATTAATTATCAACCAAATTGTATTGCATACCCAAATCTCAAATCGGAATTTGAACTAAAATTTGGGTTAATTCACTTACTTTTAAAGTTTCATAGCCTCTCTATTGAGGATCCTAATAAACATTTGAAAGAATTTAATGTGGTTTTCTTAACCCTAAAACCTAGAAATGTCTCTGAAGATCAAATAAAACTAAGAGCATTCCCATTCTCACTTGATGGAGCTGCGAAAGACTAGATGTATTATTTACAACCCGAAGATGTAACTTGTTGGAACGATTTGAAACGTCTTTTTTTGCATAGATTTTTTCCAGCATCGAGGACCACTTCCATTCGTAAGGAGATCTTGGGGATCAATAAAGCACAAGGGGAGTCAATTTATGAGTACTGGGAGCGATTCGAGAAGTTGTGTGCAAGCTGTCCACATCATCAAATCAGTGAGCAACTCCTCATTCAGTACTTATATGAAGGACTCACACCTATGGAGAGGAGTATAGTGGATGCCGCAGCATGAGGGGTATTGGTGGACAAGACACCAGTAGTCGCACGTGCATTGATCAACAAGATGGCCCAAAACTCCCAACAATTTGGTGATAGAGGTACACCACATGTTAGGGGAGTACATCAGGTAAGTCCTTCTTCTCTTGAAAGTCATTTGATTGATACCAAGTTGGAAGAATTGACCACCATGGTGAGGAAGATTGCTTTGGCTCAAAAGACATCCCAACCCACTCCTTCAAGGCCTTGTGGTATTTGCACTGAGACAAGCCACCCAACTGACTGTTACCCCCAACTCCAAGAAACAGAAGATTGTGCAACAGTGTTCCTTGGGAGACCATATCAGCAACAACAACAACAACCATATCCCCAAAAGAAGTTTGATCCAACATACAACCAAGGGTGGAAGGATCAATCGTACATGAGGTATGGCTCTGGACAACAACAAAGGTCACCCTTTCAACAAAACTTCCAGCAGCCTCTACCTTACCAGCAGGGTTTCCAACAACCCCAAAGGAGATTTTAATCTCAAGAATCAACAAGCCAACAACAAGGGAATCCCCCACCCAAGGTAGATTCTAACACTGATGACCTTTTGAAGCAAATTGTTCTTAATCAACAGAATGAGCTGAAAAGTCAAGGTTCGGAGCTGAGGGAGTTGAAGACTCAAATGAGCCAGATTGCCACCGCCCTCCATGAACTGGTGAGTAAGAATTCTGGAAATATTCCTTCCCAATACACTCCAAATCTAAAGGGGAATGTTAGTGCTATCACATTGAGAAGTGGGAAGCAAACAACTGATGCTTCTCCACCTACCATTCCACCGGGATTCACCTTAACTCCGGAGAAGCCTCATTCCATACCAACTGATGAGAAACCCAAGGAGAAAGATAAAGGTAATAAAAATATTGATGATGTTCCTCCTAAACCTCTTCCCTTTACAAATAGGGTTTTTTAAACCAAGAATATGGCTGAAGAAGCAATGAAAAAGGAGGTTTTGGACACATTCAAGTGTGTGGAGATCAAAATTCCTCTACTTGAATCCATTAAGAAAATTCTAAGGTATGCGAAATTCTTAAAAGAACTTTGTACCAATCGAAGAGGGATCAAGGGAAATGAGAGGATCAATCTTGGAAGGAATGTGTCAACACTCATTACGCCAACTCTAGCAATGCCGACAAAGTGCAAGGATCCAGGGACATTCACCATCCCATGCACCATAGGGGAGTTGCACTTTTCTGATGCACTTTGTGATTTGGGAGCTTCCATAAATGTGATGTCTCACTCTATATTCTCTTCTTTACAGGTTGGTGATCTGAAACCGACGAGAGTAGTGGTGCAGTTGGCGAATAGAGCTATGTCATATCCAGCGGGATTCCTTGAGGATATACTTGTCCGGGTAAGAGACATGATATTTCCAGCAGATTTTTACGTGCTTAACATGGAGGATGGTCAGGTAAGTTCTCATGCCCCCATTATCTTAGGTAGGCCCTTCCTCAAAACTGCAAAAACTATCATAAATGTCAATGAGGGTACACTTTCCATGGAATTTGGGGATGAAGTTGTGATATTTAATGTTATGGATTCCATGAAGTACCCCTCATAGGATCATTCTGCATTTGTTATCTCCCATTTTGAACCACCAAGTAAAAACACCATGGAATTGGATTGTCCTATACTTAGGGATATTATGAGTATTGGTTCTAGTTTGATGTCTAAGAGTACTTCCACACCCATTTATAAGGAACAAGACTCTCTAAGATTTGATTTTGAAATGGAATCATGTTCTAATATTGATCATGTGAACTCTAATTATGACATGGCTATTGAGTATGCTGATGGATTTGATGCTTTATTCTCTGATTTTGATGATGTATATTCTGATACTGATTCTCTTTGTGCACATATTTCAGTTCCTTCTATGACCCCATCCATACACCACCCCCCTACATCGGAACTCAATCCATTTCCACCAAATATCAAATAATCATACTTGTTAAGTGGTGAGAAATTACCTGTTATCATTGCTAACAATCTCCCTTTTGAACATGAAGAAAAACTTTTGAATCTTTTGAGGGAGAACATCAGGGAAATTGGGTGTACCTTGGCTGGCATATCAGGTATTAGCCCCTCCATTTGCATGCATAGGATTCTTTTGGAGGATGAGGCTAAACCGGTGAGGCAACCACAAAGGAGACTCAATCCAACCCTTCTGGAGGTTGCTAAAAAAGAGGTTGAAAAATTGCTCGAGGCAGGTATAATCTATCCCATTTCAAATTCTCAGTGGGTAAGTCCTATTCAGGTTGTGACTAAGAAAAGTGGTGTTACTGTTGTTAAAAATGAGAAAGATGAGTTAGTTCCAATGAGGGTACAAAATAGTTGGTGTGTGTGTATTGATTATAGGAAACTAAATTATTCCACTCGCAAAGACCATTTCCCCCTCCCATTTATTGATCATATGCTTGAGAGACTAGCTGGGAAGACACACTATTGTTTCTTGGATGGATTTTCTGGATATTTTCAGGTTCCTATAGCTCCGGAGGATCAGGAGAAGACTACATTAACTTGTCCCTTTGGCACATTTTCCTACCAGAGGATGCCATTTGGACTTTGCAACACCCCAGGTACCTTCTAGAGATACATGGTGAGTATTTTTTCTGATTTTATTGAGACCTGCATGGAGGTATTTATGGATGATTTTACAGTGTATGGATCCTCATTTGATGAATGTATAAATAGTTTGGGAAAGGTATTGAATCATTTTATTGAGAAGAATCTGGTCCTGAACTTTGAAAAGTGTAATTTCATGGTAGAGCATGGCATTGTCTTAGGTAATTTAGTGTCAAAACATGGGATAAAGGTTGATAGATCTAAGATAGACATTATTTAATCCTTACCATATCCTTCATGTGTGCATGATGTTAGATCTTTCCTAGGGCATGCAGGATTTTATCGGCGCTTCATCAAAGATTTTAGTAAGATTGCTCTTCTTATGTCACGATTACTTCAAAAGGATTCTGATTTTGTGTTTGATGATTCTTGCAGGACTTCCTTTGATGAGCTAAAGAAGTGTCTGACCACTCCACCTATCATACAGCCCCCACGGTGGGAGATTCCTTTTGAGATTATGTGTGATGCCTCCAACTTCACGGTTGGATCTGTCTTATCTCAGAGGGTGGAGGGACATTCACATGTGATCGCCTATGCATCGAGGATATTGGATTCAGCCCAATCAAATTACACAACCATGGAAAAGGTGTTTCTTGTTGTCATATTTACTTTAGATAAATTCCATTCATATTTATTGGGCTCTAAAGTAGTTGTTTTTTCTGACCATACAGCTCTGAGGTACCTCTTGAAGAAGCCAGATGCAAAGCCCAGGCTGATCCGATGGATGCTCCTTCTTCAAAAATTTGATATTGAGATAAAGGACAAAAAGGGGTCAGAAAACTTGGTGGCGGACCACATGAGTAGGATTAATCACAAACTAGAGGATGACACATTGGACCAGGTACCACTTCGGGACACTTTCCCCGATGATCATCTTTATTCTATCTCAGGTATGCATCCTTGTTATGCAGATTTAGTTAACTACCTTGTTGCCTCTGAAATCCCTACAAATTTAAAGAAACATCAAGTCCAAAAATTAAAAAGTGAGTCTATATATTATGTTTGGGATGATCCATACCTCCGGCGCATGTGTAGTGATCAAGTTATTAGGAGGTGTGTTCCTGATCATGAGTTGGATTCTGTTTTACATTTTTGCCATACACTTGCTTGTGGTGAACACTTTGGACCCCAACGGAAAGCTAGGAAAGTTTTAAACTCTGTATTATATTTTCCTAGCTTATTCCATGATTCCCATGTGTTTTGTAAGTCATTCTCTCATTGCCAACACACTGGTAACATTTCTAGGAGACATGAGATGCCCCAACAACCCATACTATTCTGTGAGATTTTTTATGTATGGGGCATCGATTTTATGGGTCCTTTTCCTAGTTCCTTTGGTTTTTTGTACATTTTGGTTGCTGTTGATTATGTGACTAAATGGGTGGAGTCTTTGCCCACCAGGACTGATGATTCTCATGTTGTTGTGGACTTTGTCAAAACGCAAATTTTTTGTAGGTTTGGAGTACCGAAGGCCATCATTAGTGATCAAGGGACACACTTCTGCAATCAGAATTTGGATTCCCTCCTTCGTAAGTATGGGGTGACACACAAAACATCAACACCATACCACCCCCAAACAAATGGCAAGGCTGAGGTTTCAAATCGTGAGTTGAAACGGATTTTAGAGAAAACTGTGCAGCCAAATATGAAGGATTGGATCAAGCACTTGGATGATGCATTGTGGGCTTATAGGATAGCATACAAGACACCCATTGGTATGTCCCCATTTTGGATTGTTTTTGGGAAAGCATTTCATCTCCCCGTGGAAGTTGATCATCGGGCTTATTGGGCTATAAAGAAATGCAACATGGATTTGGCCCAAGTTGGAATCCAAAGGAAGCTGCAAATTCAAGAGCTTAAGGAGATTAGATTATCTTCATATGAGAACTCAAGGATCTATAAGGAAAAATCAAAAGCAGATAATGATATAATGATCCAACAAAAGTAGTTTCATGTTAGAGAGAAAGTCCTTCTCTACAGTTCACGACTAAAGCTGATGCCTGGTAAGTTGCATTCCAGATGGTTAGGTCCTCATATTGTATCTAATGTTTTTCCTTATAGTGTAGTGGAGATCACACAAGAGGACACTGGAAGGAGATTTACAGTCAATGGGCAACGTTTGAAGAGATACATTAATGGACTTCCTACTAATGCAGTGGATTTTATCACACTGCATGACCCCATCATCACTTGAGCACATCAGGCTGTTCCTAACCCTTTCACTTTTATATTATTTTTCCTATTTAAAAATTATGAATTTCATGTGCATATATCATCTCATGGGTTCACATTGAGGACAATGCAATATTTTAAGTGTGGGGCCACCTTTAAGGGCCTCGGGCCACCTCAAGGCCTTCAGGCCACATACAGTTTCCCCAGACACACTACAAAAAGGAGAAGCCCCAGATGAGGATTCAGAGTAGGTGCACTCACCAGAGCAGAACCAAATGGATTGTCAGAATGAGAGGGTATGTCTATGCCATCGGTACCAGCCTGTTCTTACACGGGAAGCCTAGCCAGATGGCCATGCAAAGGTGGAGAGCTATTATCATGACGCAGATGTTGGGGAGGGGCAGTTCCTTGTAGATAGTCTGGTTGAATTCCCTAAGACCTTCGGGTCATGTAATCTCCTAAGCCTATGGGCCTTGTAATCTCTGATCCTACGGGCCTTGTAAGGGTTCCCTCTCATCCCTTTAAAGGGGGGTTATCAAAATCAATAAAAATGAAGGCCTTCGAGCCATTCGGGCATATCAATGAGTGAAACAATTTATCCCATGAAACTGATCTTAAATGAATGCTGAAAATGACTTTGTTTCAAGTTCAAATATTTAGTAATTTCATGAAAAGTTCATTGAATTTTTAATCCCATGCCACATATCACTGTCTTTATATTTGAAACCACTTTCTTGTGAGGCTTCTGAACTATTATTTTCATATTCTTTACATTCACCTCACTTCTTGAGAGAACCAAACCATGCTTGATTTAACCAGAATTTTATTTATTCCTGTCAAAACTTGAGGGTTTGAGGTACTTATGTTTAAATGATTGAGGCATTTGTTTGGTATTAAATCCCCTATTTCAAAGAATCCTTTTTTATAATGTCCTACCTTGAACATTTAATCCTTGTAGCCCTTAGAATCCATGCACATCCTGTTAGGTTAGCCACATTACAAGCCAATTTTCCCTATAAAACAAACTCTTGAAGTGAAATTGCATAATCTAGTTGAGCTTAAGTGTGGGGGAATCTGTCTTGTGTTGTTCTACCACATTTTTTGATAATTCGGGTGAAAAATTAAATTTTGAAGAGATGTGTTTGCTGCTGAAGAAAAAAAAAATTATACTGAAAGTTGTGCCTTTCTGGAGCTTTCATGATAAAAGAAGTTGTGCCTTTCCAGAGCTTCTAATAGAGGGGGAAAGTTGTGCCTATCTGGAGCTTTTAAGAAAATCATGTTCGAGAAGACTGACATTTTTACTACGGAATTGTTGAATGGTGTGCAAATTCATTTATTTTTCATGATGATGGAGTTGAATTGATACTATGGGGATTGAGTAGGAGACCATATTTAAGTGAAAAATAGATTAATGCAATTTTTCTTCAAAAAGAGTCAAGCCCTCCTTATTCAGCCTCAGAATTTTTCACATCTAAATCTTACAAACCGAAAGCCACAGAACAACCCTAAAAATTTCTCATGATAAACATACATCCTTAACTCACATCGGGTGGCAATGTAGGAATTTATCAAGCCTATGGTGACCCTTTTATGAGTTTGGATGAGAAAGACATTGCAAAAAAAATTGACATTTGTGTGATAAGAGAAAATTCAAGTGAGGTAAGTGTTTTGTGCATGGGAGGATAAATAAAGTGTAAGTATATTGAATGATATAAATTAAGAACTTGAAATAATGGTTTTTTATGAGGCATGATATCTTTTATTTCTTGGTGTGTAATTGTTTGATCTCAAGGATATGTGTTTTTAAATTGGTTTTGATTTGATATTGATGTTTACTTAACATGAGGTTTTTCCCAGGAGTGCAAAAGGGTAAGTGTGGGGGAGTTGATAAAACACTATTTTTTTGAATATTTTATTGATAATAAATGATATAATTTCCTCAAATTGTGATAAATATATTCATTTATGAAATATTTGGGATTAGATCATTCATTAGAAAATTTGATGAAAATTCCAGTTTTACCCTTTTAAAATGTACTGTAGTATTTTGAAGATATATATTTTAATATTTATTATTTGAACTTAATATTTTGTAATAGTGTTCCTAACTTAATTTTCTACAACTTTTATTCAGGACACTAGAGCTAAATAGTGCATTTGGATGGATTAAATGGTCCATTAAGTCAATGGTGGGCTGGACTTGGAAGAATGGACGTGGGTTCTGTATTTGGGTCATATATTCTTCATCTAGTCTTTGATTGAGCCCAAATTTTGAGGAAAGCTCTGGAACATGATTTGGAAAAAATAATCCTTCTATAAGGCCAGACAATTCATTCGTTTTGGAGGTAAACTATTCAGTTCAAATTGGAATAAAATATTTGGCCGAGTTTTTCATTTCACACTTAAAACATTATGTAACCCTAGCCCTCACAAACTCTATTTAAAGGGGTTTTTCACTCTTTGAGAGGGATGGTAGAGGATTTGGGAAATTTTTTCCGAAAGGGTGTCTCTTGGGATCTATGACAACCCTGCTTTCTATTACAACTTAAACATGATTTATTACATATAACTTCACTTGATACAACAAAGAAGATCGATAGGTTTAGTGTCTTTGGGGCTTAGGATCATTACATAAAAACTTTAAACTTGAAATACAATATATTTATTGAAAACTTCCTTTACATGACCGCTACATTCCTTCGTACTTAGCATTTCATGGGATAACCTGAGGACATGCATAAGAAAAGGGTGAGCTATAAAGCCCAGTAAGGGAGTACACAATGAATAACATGAGGAGTTCAATACATGTTAGGAAATAGGAATATCAATAGAGCATAAGAGTAACATGAACATAAAGGCATGATAAAGCATGATAATCATAACATGGAAATGTGGCAACAACACTTAACATTGAATTAGCATGAGCCAAGGCTCATTGCACATGGAGCATGAGTAAACCCTCATTGCACTTGAAGCATGAGTAAACCCTCGTTTCACTTGAATTAGCATGAGTCAACACTCATTGCACATGACTTATCATGATAATATACTTTACCCAATGCATTGGAGCGCTATAAGGGCGCACCCTTCTTAAACATTTCATTTCATGCATAAGTGTGCCACATGGATCATAAAACATGGATTCATAAAATATAATCATTTATTCCACGATAAAGGAATGTGGAATTCATACATGAAACTTTATAATCAATAAGTAAATGTGCATAAAGGTGAATACCCTTGATGGAGAAATGGGCATGGTATTCACTATACAATGATATTGGCTTAGAAAATCGGTGTGATTTCGGCAGCGTAACGGCGTGACATAAGAATTAATAAAAATGGTTGATGAGAGAGAAAGGGGTTCTTCATCATATTTAAATGTAATGGACAGTAAGGAGGTAATATAGATACATTTCCCAACAATTGAAAAGGAATTTAGATTCATGATACAAAAGTATTGCTTGAATATAAAAGAGGAGAAAAAAATTCCTTTCGGAATTTCGGCATAGTAACGGGTGTACATGGGAGGCATTTAATGAGAGAGAAAGGGGTCTCCCATCATTCAAACAATAAGAGGTCAGTATGGGGGAGGTGAGAAACCATACCCCAACATTCATAATTGAAATTAAAAGGGCAATACAACTTAAAGAAAATTGACAAAAATGAGAAAGGAAGAAAAAACCCTTACTTGGAAGTGTGCTTCCAAAGGCTAGAGAGAGGCTTGTGAGAGGCTTCTTGGGAGCTTGGGGCACCTTGAGAGGATTCTATAGAGAGTAGGGCAGAGGTTGGACAAACTCCAAGGTCTTTTAGTGAGGAGGAAGTGGGAGCTTGGGTGGGTTTATATAGGAAAGGTGAGGGAATTATTTATTATTTAGGTTTGGGACCCCTTATATTAAAATAATCCAAACCACAAACCATCCCATGGTATTTGCTCATGGTTTCTGGAAAAGTAAAGAGGAAAAAAATATTTTACAAGGCCAAGGTCCGAACTTATTAAAAAATTAGGGTTGCTTATGTGGAGGTGAGTCACACTCCCATAGAAATTAATTTAAAAAGGCAAAGTGTTGAATAAGTCTTGAGGGCTCCATTAATGCTTTGAAAAGTAAGTCAAACAAACCCAAAACCTCATTATTTTAATGATAAAACACATATTGGCTGAACATAAGGATTATGGTATTTTATTACATCACCATTGGGTCATTATGATGTCATAAAACACATTATATATTTAAATGGTATTTAATTTTTACCCAAAAATTTGACTGTCTCAGAAAATTATGAAAAATTCACCGTTGGATAATTTCGACGTCCTGATTCCAAAAATAATATTTATTTATCTAAATAATTTTCTAAATATGTGAATTTTCACTTTTAAAATAAAAACCGACATTTATAAAAAAATTCACGGGTTTTGACAGAAATGGCTTTCAAACCTTAATAAAAATTTTAATTGCATTCATAAAATTATAAGATCATTTATATTTAATAAAAATTAATTTAATATTAATATTAATATTTTATTAAAATATTATTTAATTCAAAAATCCATTAATTTAATAAAATATAATTCTTAATTACACAAAAAACTAATTACAATGTATAAAAAATGACTAGAAATTATATTCATTATTATATACAAAAATAATGTACATGAACATGGTGCTACTTATTTGTTACATAACCCCTTAAAATAGCCGCATAAGACCTAAGGGTAAGGTGTGCGATGGTGACAGACTCTTGGGGCGGCTCGGATAACATCGCTCGAGTGGTAATCTCTATCAACTTCCACTTTTCCCGTAGACAGTCCCATTCAAGATTGACATAATGAAGCTCAGCTTGGGCTTGGTCAAGGGAGAAGCCCAAAGACGCCACCTCTTTTTCGAGCTCCGACAAATGGGCTTCGTAAGGGGAAAATCTACTGGATGAGGTCATCGCTTCCTTTGTCTGAGTAGAAAAGGGTTCGTTAAAGCCTTATATTTATACTAGTCAGATGATCACTGTTCAACGGCTATAAAAGTAACGGTCACAAATATTAATGTAAAACTAAAGAAGTTGACATCTTATAAAAACATTTTTCATAAAGAAACATTTAACTGGATCAAGAGGGATTTTCCATTAATGAAACTTTGGGTCGTTACAATATTCCCCCCTTAAGAAATTTCACCCTCGAAATTTTTCTTTTCCCACACTAAAACAAATGTGGGTAACTCAGCTTCATCATATCCTCCGACTCCCAAGTTGCTTCTTCAAACTTGTGGTTTCTCCACAACACCTTGACCAGGGGAATTGTCCTATTTTGTAGAACTTTTTCTCTACGATCTAAGATCTTCACTGGTTGCTCCTCATAAGAAAGATCATCTTCCAATTGTACCACCTCGGAAGAGAGTACATGTGAAGGGTCCGGTATGTACTTCCTTAAGAGGGATACATGAAAGACATCATACACCTTGGCCATAGTAGGTGGAAGTGTTAGTCGATAGGCCACAGCCCCAACACGATCAAGAATCTCGAAGGGGCCGATGTACCTTGGACTTAACTTCCCTTTCTTTCCAACCCTCATGACCTTCTTCCACGGAGATATGCGTAAAAACACCATGTCTCCGACTTTAAACTCAGGGTCTCGTCGACGATTATCTGCATAACTCTTCTGTCGACTTTGGGCTGCCTTGATATACTGCTGAATGGTTTTCACCTTCTCCACCATTTCTTCAACCATTTCTGGTCCAAGCAGCTTACGTTCACCGACCTCATCCCAACATGTTGGTGTTCTACACCTTTTCCCATACAGGGCTTCATATGGTGCCATTTGGATGCTCGAGTGGAAACTATTATTATAAGAGAACTCAACCAGAGGAAGATGTTGATCCCATCCTCCTTTAAAGTCCATTGAGCACGCTCTCAGCATATCCTCAAGTGTTTGGATAGTCCGCTTGGATTGTCCATCAGTTTGAGGATGATAGGCCGTACTGAAGTTCAGTTCAGTATTCAGAGCTTGTTGAAGACTCTTCCAAAACTTAGAGGTGAATCTTGGATCTCGGTCAGAAACAATAGATAGTGGTACTCCATGCAACCGTACCAAATCCCTGATATATATCTGTGTCAGTTGATCCAAAGAGAAATCCTCTCGAATAGCAATGAAGTGTGCAGTCTTTGTAAGACGATCCACAACAACCCAGATTGTATTGTTGCCTTTGGATGTCCTTGGAATTCCAGTAACAAAGTCCATGGTGATGTTCTCCCATTTCCATTCTGGTATGGGCAATGGTTGCATCATCCCCTTAGACTCCTGCCTCTCTGCCTTCACTTTCTGACACACCAGGCACTTTGATGTATATTCAGCGATCTCCTTCTTCATATTATCCCACCAAAAGTTTTCTTGGATATCTCGATACATCTTTGTGATCCCTGGGTGAATAGAGAAATTTGAACTATGTGCATCATCCAAAAGTTCCTTCTTCAGCTCCGAACTTGATGGAACACATAGTCTTTTCCCAAACCGCACAATTCCTTCTTCATTAACATTAAACTCTGAGGATTTTCCCTTTTTGATAGCTTCCACTTTTTCTTGGATTCCCGCATCATCCTTTTGAGCATCCTTTAACCTTTCCAAAAGAGATGGTTGAGAAATCATTTGTGAAAGTATTGATGATGTTCCCTTATTTATGATTCCCACATCCATATTCATTAAGTCTAAGAATATTGGATCCTTCTCAATTCTCATCATTGATAGAATCGCTGGATCCTTTCTACTTAGGGCATCTGCCACCTTGTTCGCTTTCCCAGGGTAGTAATGTATTGAACAGTCATAATCCTTGATGAGCTCTATCCATCTTCTCTGGCGCATATTAAGCTCTTTCTATGTGAATATATATTTAAGACTCTTGTGGTCAGTATATATCTCACATTTCTCTCCATAGAGATAATGCCGCCATATTTTCAAGGCAAAGATCACTACCGCCAACTCCAGATCATGTGTTGGATAGTTTCGCTCATGGATTTTCAACTGCCTTGAGGCATAGGATATCACTTTATCATTCTACATCAGCACACATCCTAAGACCTTCTTCGAAGCATCACTGAATACCACAAAAAGCTCCCCACTTGTGGGTAAAGTGAGCACGGGTGCAGTGATAATCCTCCTTTTCAACTCCTTAAAGCTTTCTTCGCATTCATCACTCCAAGCAAACTTTACTCCCTTTCGAGTTAGCTTGGTAAGAGGGTTGGAAAATCGTGAGAAATTTCTCACAAATCGTCGATAATATCCAGTTAACCCCAAGAAGCTACGGATATCAGTTATCGATGTTGGCCTCGGCCATCCCTCAATTGCATCTGTTTTGGAGGGGTCCACAGATATCCCATTTCTTGTGATGATATGGCCCAATAATGAGACCTCCTTCAACCAAAACTCGCACTTTCTGTACTTGGCATAGAGCTTCTCCTTACGCAAAGTCTCCAGTACAGTTCTTAAATGCTCCTCATGGTCCTCCTTGGTTTTGGAGTATATTAGAATATCATCTATAAAGACTACCATAAATTTGTCTAGGTAATCTCTAAAGACTCTATTCATCAATTCCATGAATATTTCTGGAGCATTGGTGAGTCCTAAAGGCATTTCTATGAATTCATAGTGCCCATACCTTGTATGAAAAGCAGTCTTGGGGATATCTTCCTTCTTCACCCTTACTTGATAATATCCCGACCGCAAGTCCACCTTGGAGAAGTATTGTTCTCCACGCAGCTGATCAAACAAGTCATAGATTCTTGGGAGAGGATACTTGTTCTTTATCGTGATTTTTTTAAGTTCATGATAATCGATGCAAAGCCGCATTGACCCATCCTTCTTCTTGACGAAGAGGACTGGTGCACCCCATGGTGATGCACTTGGGCGTATAAACCCTTTATCCAGATTCTCCTGTAGTTGTTTCTTCAGCTCTTCAAGCTCAACAACAACCATTCTATATGGAGTCTTGGATATTGGTAGCGCCCCAGGTATAAGTTCAATTGAGAACTCAACATCTCTTCTTGGAGGAAGACCAGGAAGTTCCTTGGGAAATACTTTAGCGAATTCCCTCACAATAGGCATTTCTTCAAGGGTGGTTTCTTCCTTGGACTCAATCATATGAGCCGGATATGTGTGCTCATAAGGCAGTAATATCCATGCTTGAGATGATGGAGCTAAAGGAAATTCATCTTCCTCCTGACACTTGTAAAGAATCGGGGGTCGATTCTCCATATGGAGTGTGATTTCCCTCTCCTGACAATTTATGTTGGCTCTATATAAGGAAAGTCAATCCATGCCAAGAATTGCATCAAATTCCACCAAAGGGAGTATAATGAGGTTCGTCAGGAAATTCAATCCACAGATTATAACAGGGGAGGACTTATACTCATGGGATGCAATGATTTCCCCATTTGTCGTACTCACCAACATCTTTACTTCCATGATTTGTGGTGGTGCAGGGATTGTTCTACTAAACTTTTGAGATATAAAAGAATGCGTAGAACATGAATCAAAAAGTGTGTTCGCTATTCTTGAATGAATAACTAGCGTACATGTCACCACTTTGTTGTCGGGGTTCACTTCGGCAGAAGTGATGGAAAAAGTTCTTCCTTGCTGTCTTGGAGGTTGCCGGTTGCCTCCGATAACCCTTGGATTAGGGCACTGATTTGCAAAATGACCCGGTTCTTTGCATTTGTAGCATTGAACAATGTGTTGAGGCTCGAACGGAGCGTTCCTCTCCTCTGTCGCAGCCGCGGGTCCTTCTTGCTGACAGTTAACAGCTAGGTGCCCTTCTCTTCCACACCTGAAGCATTTTCTTGTCCCCCTAAGGCAATTTCCAGGGTGCTTCTTTCCACATTTTTGGCAAGTGGGGTGCTGGAACTTCTTAGTGCCATTGGATTTATCCATCGGACCACCAGCATTGAAGTCCACCTTACGCTTCTTGTCCCCATGATACCCCTATGATTCTCCGATCTCCATTTCAACCTTGAGGGCACATCGGACAATTTCCTCATAGCTGTCGAAGTCACGTATCGCTAATGCTTTCCGCAAGCTTGGCTTCAGCCCACCAAAGAAGCGGCCAACCTTGCATTCGGGGGTAACGACAAAGCCGGAAGTGTATCGTGCAAGCCTTGTGAAGTTTGCCTCGTACGCTCCCACAGATTCTTCATATTTCTGCTTGAGGGAAAGGAAGTCCCTTTCCATCTTAAGACGGAGGGTGCGCGGAAAATATTTATCGAAAAACATCTTCCAGAATTCCTTCCATTCCAAAGCCTTGATCTCATCCTCAGGCTTCGTATTTTTGATCAACGTCCACCATTGATCAGATTCACCCTCCATACGATATGCCGCCAGGAGAACCTTCTCTTGTTCGGAATATTGAAGGATAGAGAAGATCTTTTCAATGGATTTGATCCATTGCTCAGCGATCGTGGGATCAGATGATCCACTAAAAGTAGGAGGCTTTTGTCTCATGAATCTCTCAATAGCGACTTGTTATTTCTTAGGGGGGGTTGAACGTTCCTCTTGACCCGTGTTTCTATTCAAAACTTGAGTTAGCTGAGAGAGAAGCGTGACAAAGTTCGTGATTCCCGCTCCCATTGGATTGGGCATCTCATTAGTAAAATCATCACACTGATCCTCACAACGGTTGTTAGCCCGAGTTCTCCTATTACCGGCCATTGGATGGAATAAAAGGAAAGTTAGGGGTAACACATAAAGGGTAATCCAAAGACAAAAGTTGATGACTTATAAATAAACTTTAATCTCTTTAACTCATGAGTCTATAGGATTCAATCCAGGCTTTTCATGATCTTCCTTCTAACATATATTCTTAGGGGCATTTTTTCCCTTAATAAGGGTTCATACTAAGATTGTGAATTTATAAAAACATATCTCCCAGGAGTGTCGTAACCAAGAGTGAAGCAGGGCCCGTTGTCGTGCACCAGTTCCCGTTCGAGTCTAGCTCAAAGTGGTGTTTTCAGGTTTTACCCCTAGGATACATCTGTGCCAGAGCCGCCTCTACCTGCTCGTATCCAGACAGGGATGTATTTGTTTGATAAACCACTTACTTAGTATTTACCAAAACTTAGGGATGTTTTTATTATACTTAGTCTTGTATCTAAGGCTTTACTAGGGTTTCATAATCCCAAAAATAACTAAACCTATCCTTTGATACCAACTATGACAACCCTGCTTTCTATTACAACTTAAACATGCTTTATTACATATAACTTCACTTGATACAACAAAGAAGATCGAGAGGTTTAGTGTCTTTGGGGATTAGGATCATTGCATAAAAACTTTAAACTTGAAATAAAACATCTTTATTGAAAACTTCCTTTACATGACCACTACATTCCTTCGTACTTAGCATTGCATGGGATAACCTGAGGACATGCATAAGAAAAGGGTGAGCTATAAAGCCCAGTAAGGGAGTACACAATGAATAACATGAGGAGTTCAATACATGTTAGGCAATAGGAATATCAATAGAGCATAAGAGTAACATGAACATAAAGTCATGACAAAGCATGATAATCATAACATGGAAATGTGGCAACAACACTTAACATTGAATTAGCATGAGCCAAGGCTCATTGCACATGGAGCATGAGTAAACCCTCATTGCACTTGAAGCACGAGTAAACCCTCGTTTCACTTGAATTAGCATGAGTCAACACTCATTGCACATGACGTATCATGATACTATACTTTACCCAATGTATTGGAGCGCTATAAGGGCGCACCCTTCTTAAACATTTCATTTCATGCATAAGTGTGCCACATGGATCATAAAACATGGATTCATAAAATATAATCATTTATTCCATGATAAAGGAATGTGGAATTTATACATGAAACTTTATAATCAATAAGTAAATGTGCATAAAGGTGAATACCCTTTATGGAGAAATGGGCATGGTATTCACTACACAATGATATTGGCTTAGAAAATCGGTGTGATTTCGGCAGCGTAACGGCATGACATAAGAATTCATAAAAATGGTTGATGAGAGAGAAAGGGGTTCCTCATCATATTTACATGTAATGGAAAGTAAAGAGGTCATATAGATACATGTCCCAACAATTGAAAAGGAATTTAGATTCATGATACAAAAGTATTGCTTGAATATAAAAGAGGAGAAAAAAATTCCTTTCGGAATTTCGGCATAGTAACGGGTGTACATGGGAGGCATTTAATGAGAGAGAAAGGGGTATCCCATCATTAAAACAATAAGAGGTCAGTATGGGGGAGGTTCAAAACCATAACCCAACATTCATAATTGAAATTAAAAGGGCAATACAACTTAAAGAAAATTGACAAAAATGAGAAAGGAAGAAAAAACCCTTACTTGGAAGTGTGCTTCCAAAGGCTAGAGAGAGGCTTGTGAGAGGATTCTTGGGAGCTTGGGGCACCTTGAGAGGATTCTAGAGAGATTAGGAAAGAGGTTGGACGAACTCCAAGGGCTTTTATTGAGGAGTAAGTGGGAGCTTGGGTGGGTTTATATAGGAAAGGTGAGGGAATTCTTTATTATTTAGGTTTGGGACCCCTTATATTAAAATAATCCAAACCACAAACCATCCCATGGTATTTGACCATGGTTTCTGGAAAAGGAAAGAGGAAAACAATATTTTACAAGGAAAAGATCCTAACTTATTAAAAAATTAAGGTTGCTTATGTGGAGGTGAGTCACACTCCCATGGAAATTAATTTAAAAAGGCAAAGTGTTGAATAAGTCTTGAGGGCTCCATTAATGCTTTGAAAAGTAAGTCAAACAAACCCAAAACCTCGTTATCTTAATGATAAAACATGTATTGGCTGAACATAAGGATTATGGTATTTTATTACATCACCATTGGGTCATTATGATGTCATAAAACACATTATATATTTAAATGGTATTTAATTTTTACCCAAAAATTTGACTGTCTCAGAAAATTATGAAAAATTCACCGTTGGATAATTTTGTTGCCCTGATTCCAAAAATAATATTTATTTTATCTAAATAATTTTCTAAATATGTGAATTTTCACTTTTAAAATAAAAACCGACATTTATAAAAAAATCACGGGTTTTGACAGAAATGGCTTTCAAACCTTAATAAAAATTTTAATTGCATTCATAAAATTATAAGATCATTTATATTTAATAAAAATTAATTTAATATTAATATTAATATTTTATTAAAATATTATTTAATTCAAAAATACTTTAATTTAATAAAATATAATTCTTAATTACCCAAAAAACTAATTACAATGTATCAAAAATGACTAGAAATTATATTCATTATTATATACAAAAATAATGTACATGAACATGGTGCTAATTATTTGTTACATAACCCCTTAAAATATCCACATAAGACCTAAGGGTAAGGTGTGCGATGGTGACAGACTCTTGGGGCGGCTCGGATAACATCGCTCGAGTGGTAATCTCTATCAACTTCCACTTTTCCCGTAGACGGTCTCGTTCAAGCTTGACATAATGAAGCTCAGCTTGGGCTTGGTCAAGGGCGAAGCCCAAAGACGCCACCTCTTTTTCGAGCTCCGACAAATGGGCTTCGTAAGGGGCAAATCTACTGGATCAGGTTATCGCTTCCTTTGTCTGAGTAAAAAAGGGTTCGTTAAAGCCTTATATTTATACTAGTCAGATGATCACTGTTCAACGGCTATAAAAGTAATGGTCACAAATCTTAACGTAAAACTAAAGAAGTTGACATCTTATAAAAACATTTTTCATAAAGAAACATTTAACTGGATCAAGAGGGATTTTCCATTAATGAAACTTTGGGTTGTTACAGGATCCCCTCACAACTATTGTAAGAAGTAAGGCTTTGTGCAAACCTCTCTTCTAAAAAGGCTCTCATCTCCCACCTCCTCTTTGTATGTTTTTTCTTTCATGTTTGTATCTTGAATTTTTCTTCAAATAATCTTCTGTGTTATTACCTTTTCTTCTTCTCTTAATCTTCTTAATTGGTTTGGAATCAATAGTGGAGACGATATTGGGTTCTACCCTTTCAATCCTTTGCTCATGCAAAAACATCTCCATGATGACCACACCACCCATGGAAGAGTAGTTTTTAGTGATCGATCTATCTTCTACCCTCTTCATTTAATTATTTTAAATCAGTGAGCTAATTTAATTCAATTAATATGATCCATGAATTGTGAGAGTGCAATCTTAATCGGTAATACAAGACCCCACGAGATAAATTTGTAGAGTTAAAATATAATACCTAAAGACAATTCATACTCATTTACAGAATTGATATGTGCTATAATTAAACACTTACCATAATCTAACCTTATAACAATAATCAAAGCAGGGTGCTTCGATTGCGTGTTCCGAAGCTAGCCTGGGGTTTAAGTAATTTCATCTTTGTGGTTAAGTTAGCTCTTGTAGGGTTCGAGGGTTAACAAATTAGGGGATCATAATTAAGTGGATATTGATTTAACTGATAATGATTAATAAGTAAATGAAGAGGTAGAGTTATATCGATTATGCCTTTTAAAATATTTTCTAAAAAAACATCTTCTTGTTGTGTCTTTTTAATCAAACTTCATTTCAAAATTAAAAACAAAAAAAATGAAATCTTCTTCCAGAAAACTTCTTCTAGATTTATAAACTATAAACAACCCCCATCCTTTCAAGTGGTGTTTTAATTCTATTCTATTTTATTTTTAGAATACCTTTAATAAGTTGTTTTAATTTACTTCCTCCTTTGAGAAACGACCTTGGTCAGCCACTCTGCTGCACCTAAGTACCCCAAAATCACATTAATCATTTGAGGGCGCCCACGACAGCGCTCTTTCAAGGATATAAATCTCGTCACAAATAATATTATTTGCGACGATTCTCATAGAAAATGATAAACCCCTAGTAATTAGGGGCAGTGGTTAAAAACGTATTTGTGAAGGGTCCCGTCACAAATACTAAAAACCACCATTGGGTATTTGTGACAGGACCCATCACAAATACTAAAACCCACCGAATGGTATTTGCGATGAGTGGAACCACCTGTCGCAAATTCCCTTATCCCGATTTGGCATGCAGTGCACGTCAAACCTTTTGCGAAGAGATACCTATCTTCGTCGTAAATAGTCATTCTCGACAGACTTTTTGTGACAGAACTCTTCCCCATCATAATTGCCCATTTTTTTGTAGTGTTTATAGTAGTTACCCATTCCCAAGTAGAAATGATAAGATTTTGTGATGGATTTCATGATCGGGTTATCGAGGTCACCTTGAGGTAGTGATGTAGTGTGGGTTTTTGTGTACAGGCTCATAAAGGTCACCCATTTCCTGCCTATCAGGGAGACTTTCTCAGTCGATGAGCTTGGGAGACTATATCTGTGAGATTGTGCGCTATCATAGGGTTCTTAAAACCATGTTATCGAATAGGGATTTCTGGTTTACATCTCATTTTTGATAGAGTTTGCAGAAGGTGTTGGGTACACAGACACTTTTGAGCACAACATATCACCCTCAAATTGATGGTCAGTCAGAATGCTCTGTACAGGTTTTAGAAGACATGATTAGAGCATGCGTCCTTGATTTCAGGGGCTTTTGGGAGAGGTGTATACCCCTAGTTGAGTTTGATTACAATAATAGATATTAGGTGATGATACTTATGACACCCTATGAGCCTCTGTACGGTAGGCTATGCCGATCACCTCTATATTGTTTAGAGGTAGGAGAGGAAACTTTACTCGGACCTCATCTCGTTCAAGAGACTTTAGATCAGGTCTAGTTGATCAAAAAGCGGATGGCTACTACACAGTCTAGATAGAAATCTTACGTCAATCATAATCGACAACCTCTGGAGTTCCATGTCGGTGATCAAGTCGTTTTATGTATCTTATCAAGGTTTAGACACAAATAGATACAAATACAGGGTAAACTTTCATCGTGATATGTCGGGTCATTTGAGATTCTTAAGAGAGTCAAGCTGGTAGTCTATCGGTTATAGTTATCTCAAAGGCATCGATCCATGCACAACTTCTTCTATGTATCTTAGTTTCACTGTTATCACTTAGAATCATCTCACACTCTGCATCCAGATGAGGTTGAGCTACAGATATATGCGTCCTTTGAGGAACATCCTATTTGCATCGTTGATAGGATCACGAAGGTTCTCTGAGCCCGGTTAATTCTTCTAGTACGGGTGTTATGGCAACATGACTGTTTACAGGATGAGACTTGGGAGCGGGAGACCGACGTACATGCTCAGTGGCCAGAGTTATTCTCTGACGACTCTTAAACACCCTTGGAAGAGAAATTTATGGATGAATTTATTTAAGGGGGAATATTGTAATATTTTAGGTTTTCCTATAGGGTATGAATATTTTTAATTTCGGTTTAACTCTTTATTTTTTACCTAATGTGAGTGTCTAATGATATCATGGGAGTTTAAGAGTTGTTTGGGGATTGTTCAGAGCCAGAGGCTCAGTTTTTTGAAAAAGAAACTAAACCTCATGGTTAGAAGAAATCCTATGACCCAAGTTGCAGGGTTATGAGTAATTGTACGGGGTTGGATAGAGGGAAACAGGAGGCTTCACAGTTTGAGGAAACTGTACAGATAGGGGTGCATGCCTGTGTGGGAGCTCTGCTAACATTTAACATAGGTTAAATGCACAGTTTACGCATGATTTCCTAAACTATGTGCATGAACCGCGCAAGGTCCTCCTTGAGGCAGGGAAGGGTGCACAGTTGGCGCACGGTTTGACCAACCGTGTGGCCAAACCATGCAACCCAGTGTTTTGGGGAAAATTTACAATTTTTCCCTTAATGAGTTTAAAACTTAAACCCCTTTCTTATTTCTTATTTCCAGTGTGCAGGGAGCTCTCTTTTCTTCTATTGAGCTCATCCTCCATCGATCTAGGTTCCTTGATAACTCCACCATCTAGACTCGGATCTAAACAATGTTTGTATCATTGGATTCACGCTGATAATTTCTTTGATTATATTGTGTCATTATTTGTTTTTCTACATATCGACGGAGCTATTTAGGTGCAAGCTAATATGACCTATTTTTAGGGTTTTTGTTTATTCTTCATTTTTTTTCCAATCTGGACCGAATCAGTGGCCAATACTAGATGAATGTTATACCAAAGACCTATGGTAGGTGGTATATACCTTTTCCCTCATGGTTTGGTGTTTTATAAGTTTCCAGAGCTTCCAACGTTTCCCATAAAATTAATTTAGTGCTTGAATTGAATGAATTGGAACTTGTTAGAGTTTCCACTAGTACCTTTGTTTGGTTGGAGATTGTTTGCCTCAACCAAGACCAGTCATGATGTAAGTTGTAGTATTTGTCTTAGTTGTAACACCCCATTGGGTGTGTGTGAGCTTGCCTTGTTAGAGGGATACTTTTTAAAACTAAATGATAATTGAATGTGACATTAGGAGAGGGTTATTACCTCCTTTTTGTGTGATTTTATATGATTAAAATGGAACTAATATAAAAATATCCTATACCAACATTTTGGAACCATTGGTATAGGCCTCCAAACTATTGGTATAGCCTATACCAATGGTTTGGAGGACCGTTGGCTAGTTTGGCACTGGGATAGGTCTATACCAACGATTTTGGGAAAATCGTTTGGTATAGGTCATATGAAAAACCTATACCAATGGTTTTAGGAAATTGTTGGTATATGTAATTCAAAAAATAAAACCCGGATTGGTGTTGATCCAAGCACCCCCCGTTTATAATCCAATGACCTAACCACTAACCTAAAATGACTTTTGTGAACTTAATTTCATATATATATATATATATATATATATATATTCATAAGTATTTTAAATTTTGATTTATTTAATGTTATTTGACAAAAGATTCCATAAAAAATATGGGTACCTATACCAACAGTTCTTAAAATTGTTGGTATAGGTTCTTTAAAATTTTGAACTATACCAACGGTTTTGATGAAACTGTTGGCATAGGGTAGACCTATATCAATATTTTCTCCAAAACGGTTGGTATATGGTCTCTATAATGGACCTATACTAACGGTTTGGAAGAAACTATTGGTATAGGGTGGCTACAAGAGACCTATACCAACAGTTTCTTCAAAACCATTGGAATAGGTCTCTTTAAGGTACTTATGCCAACAGTTTTGTACAAACCATTGGTATAGGTCCTATTTCTAGTAGTGTGGTTAGATTATTTAAATGGGAAGTTTGAAAATGGGTTAGAAGAACTCATGGTTTGTGAATGATTAAAGATATGAGATGATGAATTGAAATGGTAGTTGATGTCTAGGATGATCTTTTTGGATCCGAATTCCATTATATGTCATGGACGTTTCTACTCAATGGGTCTTGATTATGGTAGTGGATGTCTTAGACATGTTTACTCCTTGGATCCTAATTATGTAGGATACCACAAGACTTGTTACCCCTTGGATATGGTTTTCTTGGAATCATATTGGACATGCTCTATTATCATGCTCCTTGGACTCCACCCAAGTCTTTATCAAGTTTCCATCGAGATGCTCCTAGGACTCGACGAGAATGCTTTGGTCTTCTATACCTTGGATCTGACCCTTCGTGGTCTGTAACACCCCAATATTTTTATAAGATGGATTTTTTTAATTTATTTTATGTCTTGTGTTGTATGCTACACCAAGATAATCTTGCACTATATGAAACACCATATTAGCTTCTGGTATACACAAAACTATGTTTGGCTTGTGTTACACATAAATTCTAGTTATTTTGATAGAATTCATTTCACGCAAAACTAAGTTTAATTGAGTTTATAAAATAATAAAATCATTATTGATATATTTTATTAATTAAATATATATATGTAATATATTCAATCTAATATTTAAAATTCTTATATGTTTTCTATACATGATATAAGAACAAAATCAATTTTTCGAATAAAAGAAGTATTTTTCAAAAAATGCAGTTTTATTGCCTTTTGATGGTGAACTCATTTTAAATATAGTTTTTAACATTTTTCTAAGTTCAATTTGGAAAAATAATTTTCTTATTTGGAATTGGGACATCAAAATTTAGTTTGGATAATTTTTTTGTATTTTTTTGATTACTTTTATATTTTAATGAATAGTGAAAAATACTGCATTTTAATTCAAAATTGTTTGTTCATCTAATTTATTTATATTGTTATATTGTCCTTTTAATTGGTTTTAAAGTATAATTAGATTAATTTTTTATCATTTAATATAATTTTTTTTCATTATAAGTAATTTCACATTGAAATTTGATATAAACATATGTCAATCTTTTGATGGTTTTTACTTTTTAAAAACTCGTTTTCTCATTCCCTCAATAGGATTAATTTTAATTTAATTACTGAAACTTCTGTGTTTCAAATTTTAAAAATTTGATTCCATATTTTAAATTATTGGGTCCAAATTATGCAAATAAGTTAATTTTATTTTTTGAATATTATGAATAGTAACTACGGTAATTTTTATTTAACGCAGTTAAAGGTAAATCACGTAATTTAAGTAACAAATCAGTATGATGAGGACAATACAATTACCCTAACACCTTCAAAAATCCTATTTGATGAGTAAGTATCAACCCTTAACACCTAAGGATCATAATTGACTCATTTAATGAACTTTTTTCCATGAATATGATATAAATATTATTAAAATAAAAGAAAGTGACATGAAAGTAACAAAATGTCCCCCACATATTTCTTATAAGTATAATGATTTTAATATAGTGATAAACATGATGATAAATTGATAATAAATAGTCTTCAAAAATATAATTAAATTATCTACATAATGGTAATTTATTTATAATTTTTTTAGATTAAATAATTACCTTAAAGGCTTATACAATGATGAGGCAGAAATTATTTAATTGATGAAAAATCAATAAAATATTTTTTATTAAAATGATAATAGCCATTAAAAGACACAAACACTTGAAAAAATATTATTGGTCGAGTATATATTGACCATAATCATTCAAGGGTTGAGTTATTGACCATTTTTATCCTTATAAAAGAGATTATGACACTTAAATTATTTTATTTAAAGTGATGTTAAAATTTTTACATTCATGTTTTAATAAGTATAACATTTTTAATGATGTATTTTCCAGAATATATATTCTAATACAAGTATTATTATGAAATATCGTAGATTTATATTCATCATAGTATTTTATTTTTAATTTTTATTCAAAAATAAGTGTATTAAATAATTACACAAAAATGATGTTGTGATTATTTTCTTAATGGAAATATCAAATAAATGTCATTAAAAATATTAAAATAAATATAATTTGAGATAATTAATATATCCAATGAATTTTATAGATTCTCTTGACCTATTAGGAATATAATAAAATATTTGGTTTGAAGTTAACTTGTTATCTTAATATTTTTTAAAAATCAATGAATTGAATAGTTTCAAAATTTACACTATTGATTGTTTGACAAAATAATATTTTGTTAAATTATTTAAAAATAATAAAATGTTTTTAAAAATAAATAATTATTATTATATGGTCTAAAATGTTCTAAATTATTTATTTATGGTCTAATTGACATCAACTAAGTAAATATTGCACCCTTTCAATATTGAAATATTTGATACCTTAATTAAAATTAAATAGAATAATTGAGTGTTAATTAAAATGATAAGGTTTAAATTGATAGAAAAACTTGTCTAAAATTTATTGGTAGATGATATTAAAACCTTATATCATCTCATATTATAAATTAAGACATTTTTTAGGGTTTTATGGGGTTTGATTTTATTATAAATTAATATTTTTGGAGATCCCAAAAGTACCTCTCACCTCAATTATAAAAGGGCATCTCCTCTCTCACCTATTCACTTAACTTTGAGCCTTAAATCTTGTCCATACCCTTCCCATTTAACTTATCAAATTTCATATTCACATTATAGAGGTTTTTTCCTTCTTAAAAGACCAAATCTAGTGCTTTAAGAGGAGATTTAGAGGGAGCACATCAAAGAAGAGGTAATCTCCTCTACCGATTTTTTCAAATTATTTCTTCTTATACTTACTATTCATGAGTTGTTTCCATTATAAAATAATAAATCTATTATAAATTATATTATAATATGTTATTATGGTTATGTAAAAACCATATTCCACCTTTTATCCATCCTATGAAAAATGAAATCACTGCGTGTGCGTACGTATGGCTTACCGTCTCCATGTCGTGGTGTAATCTATTTTTCACTACCACTTTACTTGGATGGGTATAATGATGAAAATAATAAATATATATGATTATTATAACAAGATATTTATTCTTTAATAATATATATACCATCTACCTTCATTCCATTTTATCAATAAAGGAATGATATCGTCGCTCGTGCGTACGTACGACCTACCGTATCCACGATGCAATGAGATTCATTCTACATGATATTAATTAAAACATGATTATATAAATGAATAAAATGAATAAATATGATAAATATTATAATAATATCATTATGTAAATGATATAACTATATCCTAAGAAGGATCATCGAAACTTATTCGACAAAACATGCATAAGAAAATGAAGTAGTTAATACCTGAATAACGAGTAGTAATGAAATTTTATTAACAACCGAATGATAATATGATCATATATGATATAATAAAAATGTATATAATTATTTAATAAGTTAATTTAATTTTTTAAATTATTATACAGTATTTTCAAATACATACAAAGGATATTGGACCTAAGGTAAGAGATTATTTTGTCTCGCTTTTATTTTTGTGGGACATATGCCTTATACACCACCTATTTCTTTTGTGTGGTTTTTATATTTTCCATGAATTTTTTTATGATTATTATTATGGATTTTATGATATTTACATGTGAATATAATTTTCTTTATTTTATGAGGCATATTATTCGACTAATTATAAATTGGTAAGAGATAATTTCACAATCTCATTTTTATCTGAGATTATTTATATGTAAGTATTTACTATAGATTATTTATCATCTATGTCCATGTTTTAAAAAAATTCTTTCATAAAATGTTTTACTATTCTTATATAGATGTTTAAAGTCTTTTTTACCCATTTTTATTTTTTACTACACGATTTGAAAGGAATCTTTCTTTCATTTTCCATACGAGGAACTTTTTGACTTTTCCAGAAAAAGTACGAGAAGAATATTTTTTTAACTTATATGGAATGAATAGATTCTTAAACTTTTATAACTCCTTATTTCCATGATGCTTCCCTTATAATATTTCAAGTTTATTTTCCAAGAAATTCTTTTATTTTAAAATTACACGGTATTTTAAGAAAAGAATTTTTTTTTATGAAGAAAGGATATTTTCCTCAAAAATTAATTTCAAATGTTATATAAAAGTTATTTTCCATATAAGATGGAATTATTTAATAGGGTTATGTTTCAATTATACTATACATATTGTTCCTATTATTTGATTATTTTTATGATGAAATTCTATTTATGAAATCTATTTTTTTTACATGGATTATCTTATAATGAAATGATGTTTAAGAAATCCATTTTATTCCTTGGGTTATGCTATAATGAATGAATTATGTTTTTATGTAACATGTAAGAATGATTTCATTATGAGATGGTTGGGACCTATATCTTCTTCCAATTCGTTGGGTAAATATTTATATCTCATGAGATAAATAGGACTAGAATGACAAGTAAATTTGGTTCAGTAATACAGGGTTGGAAAAAAGGAGTGAACTCGGTTCAGTAATGGACTTCGTCCACTATAATGGTCTTGGAAATGATCCTTTAATAATATGAAATTATTTTATATGATTATGTGTATGCCACAAAATTTCATGTCTTATGTTATGACTTTTAGGATTACGTTCATTGATTTTCATGAACTTTTATGATTTATCACATGACATGATATCATGATCTTTCATATATAGGATAAGATTTTTAAATGTTATGTTCATATGTATTGTGATTATGATATGATTAATATCTCCCTTATTTAACCTTACTGAGCATCTAAGATTACCCTTTTCATATGTTTTCTTTTCCTTGGGATATAAAGAAAGGTTTTATGTAGGAAAACTAAAGGGGGATATCTTTATGGGAGATTTTGAAGATCTTTTACCAATTAGAATAATGTGTTCAAGGTTTCCAATGGAACTAAACTAATACAGTCTTTGGGAATATTTTTGTGTAATGTATTTATTATTCTATAAAAGTGATGTAATTTCCATGTACATCAAGCCTGGGTCATTACAGTTGGTATTAGAGTGAAGGTTTAGTTAACCTTTGGAATCTAGGATGTGAAAACCTTAGTGAGATCCCTAGAGATATTTATAAGGATATGTCTTGGGATATCCTAAGGATGAGTATAAGTATAGGTTACAATCCTAGAGTTTTTGTGATAATCATGAATAACATAATATTAAACCTAAGATACCGTAGATTGAAATATTATAAGTAATTTACCTTACTTGTGTGTTTTTAATCTCTGATGTGTATTTATCACACTTTTCTTTCTGGTCTTAGTCAATAGCCAAAAATAGATAGAACATAGTTAACCTTGAATGTTTCGGATGTGGAAAGTATGGGAATTATGAAAACCAATTTCCTAAGTGTAAATCTCATAAAGATAATCATGAAGGTGGCATGAGTATTGGTTATACTACTAAGGATAAAGAGATCGTAAAAGACGTGAAAGGTATGGGATGTTCTAGCATTATTTTTTACTTTAAACCTAAGAATCTTGGTTAGATTAAGGTTGATTAACCTTAATACATGGTTCATATTTTAGGAAAGACTGGGATGATGGATCCTGAGTAATGGTTTAAGAATAAAGTTGGATGATTGAGGTATATATGTTTTGGAATTCAAATATTATGTTATATGAATCATGAAATATATAAGAGTTTTCAGTATGAGTTTTTCATTAAGGATCGGAAAGGATATGTTAAATAGTTCTAAGAACCTAGAAAAGTGATTTAAGGGTAAGGTGATATATTTGGAGAACACGTGATTAAGGGAAAGATAACCCTTAATATGTCTCTTATGTTAAGATAATGATGTTTTGGATAAAGATATGTTGGGTTTGAATAAGTAAATTGGATGATATTAGTTTCTTGGGAACTAATAATGGATTTGTTGTCAAGAGGGTTATGCTATCATGGATGAAGTATACAACTTTTTAGGATTGAAGGAATATATCCAATAAGTTTTTCAATAATGAAACATGCATTTTTTCAATAAGGATATATGGTAATTTAGGTTATTACCAAGACTCAAGAAAATACATGTTTGGAATGTGAACAACAAGAGATGCCTTATGATATATGGGAGATAAATGTTAAGCTGAGTTAGTGTAACTATTTCTAAAGTTTTTATTTTCAACTTTCAAAAGGATTATATGGTTATGAATTTATGTATAGTAAAAGTTAAACTCCATGTGAATTTTTTTATATTAAAGTATTATCTCACTATAGGTGGACTTATGCATATTTGATAACTTATGTTAACTTTTTATTATGATAAAGACGGATAGAATGAACTATCATTCTATTTATGGATCACATGATCTACTAATGCTTCAGGAATGAAAAATCCAACTTCATTTATTTTAATAAGATATGAAGTGGAAATTGTTTATGGCACGACCAACAATGAGATTATAATGAAATCAATTAAGTATATATTCTCATGAAAATTCATCAACATTAGGAAAATGGATTGTGATGTAAAAGGGTGTCATGTTATCATCATTTTTTATGATATCAATGACCTCATTCATGCTTCTTTAGTTTATGGTTTTTTGATTGTTAACTTCCTCTGGATCACTCACTTTTTTGTGATAAGTAATCTTTATCAATCTCTATGATTATTTATGTTTGTCCTCTATGTCCAAATCTTCACCTATGTTCTCCTACGTAGAGACCTAGTTATGATTTACTTTGGGTAACAGTTATTTTCCAACTATTAGTTTTTAAAAGGAAGTTTTAGACTTCATTTTTAAGATATGGGTTTCTATTAAATAAAATTTCAAGTATTAATCCTTGTATAATCGAGACAAATTTAGAGGGAAAAAATAAATTTAAGGGGGATAGAATGTAACACCCCAAGATTTTTATGAGATATATTTTTTTTAATTTCTTTGATGTCTTGTGTTGTACACTACAAAAAGATAAGCTTGAACTATATGCAACACTAACTTAGATTGTGGTATACACAACACTATGCTTGGCTTGTGTTTCATAGAGTTTCTAGTTATTTTGATAGAATTCATTTCACGCACGACTGAGTTTAATCGAGTTTATAAAATAATAAAATAATTCTTGATATATTTTATTAATGAAATATATATGTTATATATTCAATATAATTTTTAAAATTATTATATGTTTTATATACATGAGATAAGAACAAAATCAATTTATTGGATAAAAGAAGTATTTTTCAAAAAATGCAGTTTTGTCGTCTTTTAATGGAGAACCCATTTTAAATCTAGTTTTTAATAATTTTATAAGTTCAATTTGGAAAAATAAACTTATTATTTGTAATAGGGGCATAAAAATTTAGTTTGGATAAATTTTTTGTATTTTTCTGATAACTTTAATATTTTAATGAATAGTGAAAAATACTGCATTTTAGTTCAAAAATGATTTTTCATCTAATTTATTTATATTGTTAGATTATCCTTTTAATTGGATTTAAAGTATAATTAGATTAATTTTTTATCATTTAATCTAATTTTGTTCATTGGAAGTAATTTCACATTGAAATTTGATATAAACACATGTCAATCTTTTGATGGTTTTTACTTTTTAAAAACTTGTTTTCTCGTTCCCTCAATTGGATTAATTTTAATTTAATTACTACAGATTTTATGTTTAAAATTTTGAAAAATGGATTAAATATTTGGAATAATTGGGTCCAACTTATGTAAATAAGTTACTTTTATTTTTTGGATATTATGAATAGTAATTACGATAATTTTTATTTAACGCGGTTAAAGGTAAATCAGGTAATTTAAGTAACAAATTAATATGATAAGGATAATAAAATTACCCTAAACCCTTCCAAAATCATATTGGATGAGTAAACATTTACCCTTAACACATAAGGATCATAATTAAAGCATTTAATGGACTTTTGTCCATGAAAATGATATAAATATTATTAAAATAAAAGAAAGTGACATGAAAGTGACAAAATGTCACCCTTTTATTTCTTATAAGTATAATAATTTTAATATTATGATAAACATGATAAAACTTCGATAATAAATAGTCTCCAAAAATATAATTAAATTATCTACATCATGGTAATTTATTTATAAATTTTTAATATTAAATAATTACCTTAAAAACTTATAGAATGATTAAGCAGAAATTATTTAATTAATGAAAAATCAATAAACTAATTTTTATTAAAATAATAAAAACTATTAAAAGACACAAAAACTTGAACAAATATTATTGGTTGAGTATACCTTGACCATAATCATCCAAGGGTCAAGTTATTGACCATTCAGAGCCTTATAGAAGAGATTATAACACTTATATTATTTTATTTAAAGTGATGTTAAGCATGTCACGTTCATGTTTTAATAAGTATAACATTTTTAATGATGAATTTTCCAGAAGATATATTTGACTATAAGTATTATTATGAAATCTAGTAGATTTATCTTTATCATGGTATTTTATTTTTAATTTTTATTCAAAAAATAAGTGTATTAAATAATTACACAAAACTAATGTTGTAATTATTTTATTAATGGAAATATCAAAATAAATGTTATTAAAAATATTAAAATAAATATAATTTTAGCTAATTAATATATCCAATGAATTTTATATATTTCCTTGACCTATTATGAATATAATAAAATAGTTTTTTTGAAGTTAACTTATTATCTTAATATTTTTTTTAAATCAATGAATTGAATAGTATCAAAATTGACACCATTGATTGTTTGACAAAATAATATTTTATTAAATTATTTAAAAATCATAAAACATTTTTAAAAATATATAATAATTATTATATGGTCTAAAATGTTCTAAATTATTTATTTATGGTCTAATTGACATCAAATAAGTAAATATTTCACCCTTTCAATGTTGAAATATTTGTTACCTTAATTAAAATTAAATAGAATAATTAAGTGTTAATTAAAATGATAAGGTTTAAATTGATAGAAAAACTTGTCTAAAATTTATTAGTTGATGAGATTACAGCCTTATCTCACCTCATATTCTAAATTATGAAATTTTGGAGATTTTTGGATGGGGTTTTATTTTATTATAGATTAATATTTTTAGAGATCCCAAAAGTGATCCTCGCCTCAATTATAAAAGGGAACCTCCTCTCTCACCTCTTCACTTCACTTTAAGCCTTAAATATTTTTCATACCCTGCCCATTTACCTTATAAACTTTCTTATTCACATTCTAGAGGTTTTTGTATTCTCAAAATACTAATTCTAGTGCTTTAAGAGGAGATTTAGATGGAGCACATCGAAGTAGAGGTAATCTCCTCTACCGATGTTTTTCAAATTATTTCTTCTTATAATTCCTATTCATGAGTTGTTTCCATTATAAAGTAATAAATCCAGTATGAATTATATTCTGATATGTTATTATGGTTATGTAACAACCATATTCCACCTTTTATCCATCCTATGAAAAACAAAATCACCATGAGTGCGTACGTATGGCTTACCATCTTCATGTCATGGTGTAATCTGTTTTTCACTGCCACTTTACTTGGATGGGTATAATAATGGAAATAATAACTATATATGATTATTATAACAATATATTTATTCTGAAACAATATATATACCATCTACTTTCATTCCATTTCATCAATAAAGGGATGATATCGTCGCTCATGCGTACGTACGACCTACTGTCTCTAGGATGCGATGTGATCCATTCTACATGATCTTCATTACAGCATGATTATATAAATGAATAGAATGAATAAATATGATAAATATTATAATAATATCATTCTTGAAATGATAGAAATATAACCTGAGAATGAGAACTGAAACTTATTCGACAAAATATGCATAAACAAATGAAGTAATTAATACCCGAATAATGAGTAGTAATGAAATTTTATTAACAACCGGATGATAATATGATCATATATGATATTATAAAAATGGATATGATTCTGTAATAAGTTAATAAAATTATTTAAATCATTATACAGGAGGTTCAGATACATACAAAGGATATCATACCTAATGTAAGGGATTATTTTGTCTCAATTTTATTTTTGTGGGACATATGCCTTATACACCACTTATTTCTTTTGTGTGGTGTTTATATTGACCATGAATGTTTTTATGATTCATATTATGAAGGTTGTGATATTTACATATGCATGTAATTTTCTTTATTTTATGAGGCATATTATTCAACTGATTATAAATTGGTAAGGGATAATTCTACAATCTCATTTTTATCCAAGATTGTTTATACGTAAGTATTTACTGGGGATTATTTATCATACATGTCCATGTTTTCAAAAAAAATGATTTCATAAAATGTTTTATTATTCTCCTATAGATGTTTAAAGTCATTTTTACCCATTTTGACTTTTTTACTACACATTTTGAAAGGAATCTTTCTTTCATTTTCCTTACGAGGTACTTTTTTACTTTTCCAGCAAAAGTATGAGAAGAATGTTTTTTTAACTTGTACAGAATGAATGGATTATTACGCTTTCATAACACTTTATTTCCATGAAGCTTCCCTTACAAGATTTCAATGTTATTTTCTAATAAATTTTTTTCTTTTAAAATTGCATGAAATTTTAAGAAAATAAAATGTTTTCGATGAAGAAAGGATATTTTCCTCAAGAATTAATTTCAAGTGTTCTATCAAAATTATATTCCATCTAAGATGAAATTCTTTAATATGGTAGTGTTTCAAGTATACTATCCCCATTGTTCCTATGATTTGATTATGTTTACGATGGAATGCTATTTATGAAATCCATTTGTTTTACATGGATTATCTTATGATTGAATGATATTTAAAAAACCCATTTTATTCCTTGGGTTATGTTGTGATGAATGAATTATGTTTTTGTGGCACACATAAGAATGGTTTCATTATGAGATGGGTATGACCTATATCTTCCTCCTGTACATTGGGTAAAGATTTATATCTCATGAGATAGATAGGATTGGAACAACAGGTGAATCCGGTTCAGTAATACAAGGTTGGAATGAGGAGTGAACTCGGTTTAGTAGTGGACTTTGTCCACTGTGATAGTCTTGGCAATGATCCTTGACTAATATGGAATGATTTTCTATACTTATGTATATGCCACAAAATTTCATGTCTTATGTTATGACTTTTGGGATTACGTTCATTGATTTTTATGAACTTTTATGATTTATCCCATTACATGATATCATGATCTTTCATATGTAGGATAAGATTTTCAAATGTTATGTTTTTATATCATATGATTATGATATGATTAATACCTCCCTTGTTTATCCTTACTGAGCATCTGAGCTCACTCTTTTCATATGTTTTCTTTTCCCTAGGATGTAAAGAAAGGTTTTAGGTAGGAAAACAAAAGGGGAAGATATTTATGGGAGATGTTGAAGATCTTTCACCAATTAGAAGAATTTGTTCTAAGTTTTCAAATGCACTAAACTAGTACGATCTTTGGGTGTCTTTTTGTGCAATGTATTAAGTATTCCGAAAAAGTGATGTAATTTCCATGTACGTCAAACCTAGGTGGTTACGTGATCCGACACTGGATTACACGACATGGCCACTGTGGATATTGATAGTTGATTACATGGCAAGGCCGATGTGGATATTCTTATTTTGCTTACAAATAACCCTGGTATGGGTATCAGTTTACAGTTGTTAGACTGGATTGTGTCGCACTTGTTTATTCTTGCTTTACACCTACCCTTGTTTATGGGAGCTTGACTATTGTCTATAGGGAGCCATGTTTGTCTTGATAGGATCACATATGCTTCACACTTTACTTTTAGTATTGTTTTACCTTTGATATATTGCACATTGCTTTTGTTTATATTACATATACTAGATTTGTTGTAGACATCGTTGATAGCGGCTTACTAAATGTTATCTCACACCCTGTTCGGGTCGTCATCGGGTACTCGGACAAACTTTGTGGATGCCGGTAGAGATCAAGGAAAACACCCACTATATGATGCTTGACTTGATCATTGCTTAGGAGCAGGGGAGCACAGGACCGAGCTAGGCTCGTGATTCTATATGAAGATAGTCATTTTTTGTCTTTTGTATTTTGATACATGTATTGTACTGGTTGCCTGTTGCCATGTATTGCCCACCATTTTTGTATAGAGACATGACATTATCGTCGTATTGTATATGTTTGCTTTGCCTATTTATTATTACAGTCTTCTGGATGTTTTACCTTCTGTCACTACTACAAATATGGTTTTTATCAGCGCTAAAAATGGTCATTAACAGCGCGAGAAAAAAGCGCTATTAATGTCGGCGAAGATAAAGGGGGTCCCCTTTATCAGCGCTCCAAAAAGCGCTGATAAAGACCCCTTTTATCAGCACTTTTTTTAGCGCTGATAAAAATAAAAAAAATAAAAAAAAAATAAAAAAATATTGCCAATCTCGGGGGTGGGCTTTTTACAGCGCTTGAGCCCCCCCCCCCCCTTTTATCAACGTTTTCCCACACCTCCAGCGCTCGCCCGCACCGCCTACACCCTTTATCAGCGCTAACCCTTTAAATCAACCTTGCGCGCGCACCCGTGCCTCCACCCGGATTTGATATCGAGACCTCCCCCCTGCGCACCTAAAGCCTTTACCACTACCCTATATTGATTTGTTCTCTTATTCATGATATATCTATTTATTTATATATATATATATATAGTTATATTAATATATATATATATAGTTATATTAATATATACATATAGTTATATTAATATATATATATATATAGTTATATTAATATATGTATAGTTATATTAATATATACTAGTTATATAAATATTCATATATTGGTATTTTAAATAAAATGAATATTAGTTATTATTTAGATAAAACTAATATATTTTATATGTAAATATGTTTAATTATTTATTTAAAAAATTTAATTTTTAGGTGTGAATATATAAAAAATATGTACATATAGTTATATATTTGATTATAAATAGCAGTGCATTATAAAAAACGATGAAATTTCAAAGACATAATATCAATATGAATGTAATACCTTGGAATAAATTCAGTCCCCACAAAAAAAAACCAATAATACTCCCTTAAACGAGGCTGAAAATCCACAAAATGTTAAAAAATCTGGGTACTCCGACTAAAAACTCAGTTTTGGAGGCCTTCTGGGCCTCTTTTGGCCTCAAAAAACGCTTGGTCGGGGTTCCCCCGGGTCACAGCGACGTAGAGCTCAGCGCACGCTTTGATTTGATATGCGGTAGAGCTCAAACGGACACCCGGATCAAAAGTTATGGTCGTTTGAAGTTCGAGTTGCGTTTTCAACATATTTTGGATTTTTTTTTTAATTTTTTTAATTTTTTTAGTCTTCAAATTGTTATTAAATGACTATTACTCCATAATAATTAGCAAATTATTAATTAAAAATATTTTTTAAATTTTTTAAGAAGTCATTTTCACTAAATATCTTATATATTAAGTATAATAAGTGTAAATGTACATTTATACTTATGTAGAATATATTTAAAAATTATATATTATATTTATATCAATATAACTATATAACTATATTTATATATTAAAAAAATATTTTTTTTTTGAAGTCAACCCTTTATCAGCGCTTTTAAAAAAAGCGCTGATAAAGCCCCCCCTTTATCAACGCTACTAAACAAGCGCTGATAAAGGGGTCTCTTTATCAACGCAAAAAAAAAGCGTTGATAAAGACCCTCCCTTATCAGCGCTTTTTCGTTAGCGCTGATAAAGGGGTGGCGCTGGACTTGCCCAGTTTTGTGGTAGTGTGTCTGTTGTTCAGTTATTTTATTTGCTTCTGCTACTTGATTGATATAGTTATTGACGTTGCGTTGCACTATGACATGAGGGCATAGTCTTCCCACAGACACATCATAGGTCCTCGTTGCTAGTTGGCAGCTTCTGGCGTACAAGGAGGCGCGCTTGGGACCATGTGACCCATCGGCTCAGAGCATCGTTGAGTGGCTTATGGGTCGGGACGTTAAAGTCTCATTGCCCATCACACGCTGTATATACTCCACCACTCTCATGCTTCATTATTCACCACTTATAAATGTTCTATACTTCCCCTGATAACGTCTCATATTCCCAACGCTTCTTTTTCTCTTTACCATTTTTATGGCAAAATTGATCTTTATGGGATAATTAGAGCCCATGGAGTTTACATTAGTGTGTACGTTAATATTCAATGTTTATCTCTCTATATCGTTCATAGCTATTATAGTCAATATTATGTCATGATGTGTAGTAGTATTTCTATGTGCTTTTGTTGTAAAACATGATAAAATAGTCATTGTGAAACATGGGTTCTTTTATTGATAATAGATTTTTTTTGAGTTGTTACAAACCCCGTCTCTCTTCCTCCACCCCTCTCTTGACGCCACCAACCCTCAAAATACACAAATGGGTCGGAACTGTCCTGGTTGTTACAATATCTCACCAAATTGTTATACTTACCCCTGTATGTAATTATTCACATGGATAACCTATGATGTATATATGTAGACTTTGTTTACTTAGGGCATGTTGGACAAATCTCCTTGCGGTGAAGGATTTTGGATGTAGGTTAAATTTGAACCAATGAGTTTTAATCATCATGTTGTAAGGTTCCTTATTTGTTGTATTGATCTCTAAATGTGTGAAGTGGTCTCTCTTAGATTTATTTGTTGTTTATATAACATTAAATATATGCATTGCATATGGAAAACAAGTCCATGTGCAATGGATATGATTATAGGTGTATGAAACAACCGAGAAATATAAATTGTATGTGTGTTGTGTTTACAAGTATATCGACAAATAAATTTGGAAATAGTTCATCATATGACTGTGACATACCAAATTTTTTATATAATTTTGATATTTTATTTTTTTTGTTTGATTACAAGTAAAAGTTTCTCAAATTAAGTTTTAAAGTCTCGATGTTCATTGTTAACCCTTTTCATTAAGAGGAATGCACAAGATTTCTCCAAATCTGGATGCTACATTGATGTTAACGACAATGTTTTTAATGATTCAGTGATCCTATATCACGATTCATCTATAAAATATTATTTATAATAGATTTTTTACGTGCTCATCATAAGAGATGAATATTTGTTTTTTTTTAATTTCAAATGCGAAGGAATTATTATTCACCCACAATAGTAAGAAAATTACAAATTCATAAAATTGTAAAACCAACCCACCCTAATCCCACCCGTCCGCAAAACCTAAAACCTACGTAACCTTATCGAATAAGATGAGACAATTTTTTTTTTCATTGAGCCAAGTGGAGTCAAATGTCAGAGTTATTTTTTTTTAATAGGAATGACCCGATCCGTTAGATTTATTTTACACATGAAGTTTCAACCTTTTTTATACAATTTAATTAGATATAACTAATTTTAGATATAAATAGTTTTTATTTCATTGAATGCTTAAAGTTCAATGTGAGGTTGTTAAAAAAATGGTGAATGTTTTTACATGACATGTAAACAGATTATTGAAATTGACGCAAACCTGCACCGCAAACGGCGGGGTTTGAAATTTTTTCGCCTATTAAAGATGAAGCAAAAAGTTGTATTTATCTTTAAATCGATACATCCATTTCTTCAATAATTAATTTTAAAAACGACATACCATTTTGTTTTATAAGCGTGGTGTGGATATTTTCTATGACCGCCTCCCTTTTTTCCCGCGCCTCCGTTGCATTAGTGGTGCAGCGCCATCTCGCCGGCCACTGATCTTTTCCTACCGAAGCTCTTGGTAAAATCCTTGCAGAGGATTGTTGTTCTCCATTCAAAGGGCGCGTCGTAATCAGTCAATCAAAGAAAACGAATTTTAGAAGACTAACAGTAAGCCAAACGGAGGAAGCGTCGCTCCTTCGCGAAGCTTATTTTCTGGGCCCAGGCGGTCACCAGGAGGAGATCTGCTGGTGGGCAAGTGCAGGCCGGTATGGATCCTGCGGCTCTCGATGACATCATAAATCGTCTGCTGGACTTCCGACAGGCCAGACCCGGCAAGCAGGTTCAGGTTCATCTCACGGAGGGCGAGATTCGCCAGCTATGTTCCGTCTCGAGAGGAATCTTCCTCCAACAGCCCAACCTGCTCGAGCTCGAAGCTCCAATTAAGATATGCGGTGCATTATTCGCTTTTATTAGCGTTATAAATCCTTAGATTTGGGTTTTGTTTTCATGGTTCTGCAATTTCACGGGGGTGGGTTCCTATGTTCCTTCCCTCGTTATTGGTCTCATTAATTTTGTTTTCGCTGGGAAAAATCTACTAGTTAAATTCCACTGAATAGGGTTTAGTAAAGGGGCCATGGATCTTAGGAAAAATATCGCCCCACCGAATGACAGTGCCAGATTTGAAAGTGCTTCATTAGGCCTTTAAACAGGGCTGTGTCTGGGCTTATTGTACAAGAGTATTCGTTTGACTTTCCCTCCATTTTTTTGTCAATTCTGGGACATGCAATCTTCTGATATTGCTGCTGTAATCTTCTATCGAACTAACAATTTTATCTTTTAGAATAGTAAGGGTGGGGCTTTTTTCTCACGAGTCAAGTGCTTTCTACGTCCATGCCCCATTAATTTCGAGGACTTGTGATTTTGGCGTTCCTATTGATCTATCACCATGCTTGTTTAGGGAACAGGCTAGTTGAAAATGCTTAATGCTGTGTCTTTATTGCAATTTGTTATAAAATGTTCGGTTAATTTTTTAATGTCAGTTTATTAAAAATCCTGGAGGGATTGATAATGCCCAACTATATTAATTGACACTAAAATCATTCCATGACATATCGACCTAGAGATTACTATCACGACCCGTCTTCTTTAAGATGAGGGAAGGGACAACAAAGTGCCACCCCTTCATTCCTCAAGATGAAGGGGAGATAATGACCCTCGACTCCTGCCTTCAATAGGCCCCAGAGTTGCGATTAGTATCAAGGGTATAGAATCTTACATAATATTGAAGACATCACCCTTTTTATATAACAAGACCGGAAAATAAGATGGTAAATCTCAAGCAACTCCAAATACTGAAAGTAAAAGTGAAGCCCAAATCCATTCTCACATGCATGTTCAAAAGCAAAGCTGATACAAAGTACAACAAAACTGCAAGATAAAGTACCAACAGAAAAGAGATTAAGCAACAACAACTAATCCCGACGCCCGAGTTAGTAAAGTCCAACACGATCCTCAAAGTCTTCTTGAAAATTTGAAAGTAGTTTTATATACGTAGGGTGAGCATACAAGTATACTCAGTAGGGAAACTAAAGCTACTTGTGCACAATTGGGGAAACATACTAATGTCCCTGAGAGAAAACAGTAAAACCTCAAAGCACCTACCAAGAAGTACTAACCAGCCCAGCCTCACCAAGACACTCACCAAATAACGCAAGCCAAGTAATAGTAGTAGTATAAGCACATCGACATTTGGGTACCCCGCACTACTTTCTCACTGGTTCTGTTCATTCCTAACGGCTAACGTCTTGACGCTACCACTCTTCCCATACGCAGTCACACTGCCACAATCTGCCCGCACACACTTGGGCCTCAAACCACACACAATCCCCTGCCTGCAGACACTTGGGCCACAAACCTGACCCGCAAACACCTGAGCCCCTCGTCTACAACAAACCTGCTCGAAGAATCTGGAACTATGGTAAACCTCAAGCCATTACAGCCTGTCCAGATACGCTCGAGCGGTAAGAACCCGAAAGATGGTGCGAGAAAGGAAATCAGTAACCAGCCATCCATCCTCCCACCGGAATGTTGGGAAAGACACCCTCTTCCATGAGATGGGGGTGTTCGGCACATGGTGCTCAACAAGGGTGGGGTGCGTATAGATTCCACAAGGAACTACAATTTATACATATAGGTAATCAAACACTCAATCCAACCTATGAGTTTTGTTGGAGTCTGTATCCCACATCGGACTTGAGGTCCGGTGTGGTTTTTAATATTCATTATAAATACACCCCAAGGGCTCCTTTGGAGAGAGACCTTGGGGGTTCCGGTTTATCTCATTTTTCTCTTCTACGTGGTATCAGAGGGTTTTCTAACCCGATCCCTCCCTCCCGTTTAGGTTTTTTTTTTTCCCGACTCGGCAATCCCCCGTGGGGGGCGGCGGCCTCAAAGCCCCGTAGGGTTACCGCCGCCGCCCCTCCGCCTCTGCCCCACGCCGCTTCTGCCGGTCCTCCCTTCCGGCAGCTCTTCTGCTCTCGCGGCTCCCCGGCGGCCCTCCGCCTCGTGTCCCGCCTCTGCCCTGCGCGGCTCCCCGACAGCTCTCCCTACCGATGTGGCAGCCTCCCGCGCGGCAGCCTTCTGCTCCGGCTCTGTCCGGCGACGCTTCTGCCTGGCGCGGCTCCGTCACGGCGGCCCTCCCTTCGCGCCACAGCGCCCTTGCCCCGACGCCTCGCCCTCGGCGCGCCTCGCCCCGACTCCCGGCGACACTCCGTCGCGGCGGCCTCCCGCGCCTCCCGCTGCTCCCGGCGCCTCCCGCTGCTCCAGCGCCTCCGGCGCCTCCCGCTGCTCCAGCGTTTCCCGCGCCTCCCGCTGCTCCCGCGCGCTCGCGACTCTCGGCTCCCCGGCGTCTCCTTCGGCCGCGGGTCCCTCCGCGGGTCTCTTCCGCGGCTTCCCGTCGCCGGCCCTCCTCAGCTCTTCCCGGCGGAGTCCAGTTTCGGCGCGGCTCCCTCCTTTGCGCGCTGGCCTCTCGGTGGCTCCCTCTGTCAGATCCGGCCAGATCTGGCCGGATCCACTCACTGCTCCGCTGCTCCGTCGACTACGTCCCCTCCTCCTGCGGCTTCCCGGCTTCGCCTCCTTGCGACGACCGGCCCCGCCTGTAACGACCCGAAATTCTGAATAAATCTTGTTCCTAATTTTATGTGTTATTTTATTTTATTTTTATACTCAACAAAAATGTTTCATTTGATAACATGATTATAATTAAAATGAGACCGTTGGGTTTAGACGGTTATATGACCATTGGTCAATATGACCGCTGGAAACTAAACGTTTTGATTATTGTCTCTAAATACAAGTAATCTTGGTTAATTATTATAGAAAGAAGATTCGATGACCTCACCCAGTAGTCTTGGACCGATCGAAGCCCATCTAACAGAACTTGGGAAGGAGGTAGCACCACTGGGCTTTGCTCTGGACCAAACCCAAGCCGAACTTCATCGTGTGAAGCTAGAACGGAATCACATTTGCGAGAAGTTCAAACTGATAGAAATTACTACTCGTGCGATGTTAGCTGAGCCTCCCTCAGATTCTCTCACCTTAGCACACCTTACACTTAAGTCCTATACTGGTGTGATAAGGGGCTATGTAAGGAGACCGTAACTGCCTTGTGTAATCCTTTGTTTTAAATAAAAATTGGGATTTCTTCTTATGATGAAGTTTATGAATTTTTAAATGACCGGATAAATATTGTATGCATATTTTTGATTAATTTTAGAAAAAAGATATTTTAAAAATGTTTATGTAAACCTTAAATAATTAAAAATGTGTAATGATTTTCAAAAAATGGTCTCTACAAATATGTTCAGTACAAAATTTAGAGTCTAATAAGATCAACATGATTTTTGATGAATAGTAAATTATGAATAGTAAATTATGAATAGTGATTTTATGATTAGAATTAGTAATGTGTCCAAATGGATTAGTAATCTCACTTAAAGAAAGTATTAATATAATCTAGGCACCTTGATTAAGTAATGTGATTCAATAAAATGGTTAAATAACGGTTTCATAAATTATTATTCAAGTATTAGTTTTTTCGAGTGTAATGTTTTTTAATTAAAAATTAAATTAAAAATATTTAAAAAAATTATTTTTATAAAATGGATTTCATTTTTGAACTCAGAGCACCGATTTTATGTTATGATAATTTTTGGGGTTTTTTCTGAAAAAATGAATTTTCGGTGAATAGTGTATTTATTTTAAAAAATAAATTAAAAATATTTAGAAAATTATTTTTATAAAATGGAGTTCATTTTTGAAATTAGAGCATTGATATCTGGTTAAGGTGAAATTTTGGGATTATTCTGAGAAAGTTGAATTTTTGATGAATAGTGAAAATACAGTTTTTAAGTTACGGGTGTTTAATGACATCATTAAATGATGTATTAAGTATGTAATCAATATGGTCGACTTATGAATAGTAAGATAAGGTATGAGGTGTCCCAAGTGACCAATACCATGGGCAAATACCATGGGCAAGCCCATGGTTTTGCCAAAACCACTAATGAGGTGTCCCTTGGCCATTAATGTCTTGTCCCCCCACTTTCCCTATAAATACCAAGCCATCCTCTCATCCATTCGACTCCCCACTCTCCCCCAACGAAGTTCTGGTCTCATTACCTCCCAAGGAGTCCTCCCAAGGTTCCCCCAAACCCTCAAGGTCCCAACCTTTGAGTTTTAAGAGTTACGTTTTAAGGTAAGGGATCTGATCTCTCTCTTTCTTTTCAAGAAATCTCTTTTATGTAATTTCTTTTATGCTCCATGTTCTTATGTTAAAGGGTGTTCTTTCATACTCCTCTTACTGCCCTTTTCATGTTCACATAATGAGAGATCTCCTCTTACTCTCATTATTTTGTTTTATGAAGTTTTAAGTGGTGCCGTTAGGCTGCCGAAATTTTTGTAACAGATTTTTTCTCCCTTCTCATTTTTCAAGATCTATTATCATGTAAAGTATTTCAAGTTCATTTTTATTATGTTGGGGTATGATCTCTAAATTTATCATACTGATCTTTTATGATCATATGATGAGAGACCCCATTTGATCTCTTCAATTCAGTATTTTGAAGTTTTAAGTGGCGCCGTTAGGCTGCCGAATTTTTAAGTGGTTCTTCACCCTTTTCGTTTTGAAGTTCTACTTTCATGTCAATTCTTTCAAGTTCCTTTTTGTTATGTTGGGGTATGATCTCTATATCTATCATACTGGACTCTTATGTTCATATGATGAGAGACCATATTTGATCTCATCAATTCATTTTTTGTTGAAGTTTAAGTGACGCCGTTAGGCTGTCGAATTTTTAAGGGATTCTTTCACCATTCTCTTTTTCAAAGTTTTACTTTCATGTCAAGTATTTCAAGTTCATTTTTATTATGTTGGGGTATGATATCTATATCTATCATACTGAACTCTTATGTTCATATGATGAGAGACCCTATTTGATCTCATCAATTCATTTTTTTTGAAGTTTAAGTGACGCCGTTAGGTTGCTGAATTTTTAAGGGGATTCTTTCACCCTTCTCTTTTTCAAAGTTCTAATTCCATGTCAAGTCTTGCAAGTTCCTTTTTATTATGTTGGGGTATGATCTCTATATCTATCATACTGATCTTTTATGTTCATATGACGAGAGATCTCATTTGATCTCATCAATTCATTTTTGGTTGAAGTTTATGTAACGCTGTTAGGCTGACGAATTTTCATAAGAGAAATCTTATTTTTGTCTTCCTTTCATATTATTCATTTCATATGATATATTTTCAAATTTCATTACCATGTTCTTAAATCTCTTATATTCTGTCCCTCTACTGTTTTATGGGTCATTTATGAATGTTTGACCCATGTCCCCTCTCTTTTCAATGTTTTCTAAAAACCTTGTAACATAGCCGTTTTGCTGCAGAATTTTCGTCTCAAAATGCCTCTCTTTTTTTCTAAAGATATTTTGTTTTATTAAGTGAATACTCAAAGCTCTACCTTCTATATGGGTATTCACATATATACCAAGATGTTCTATTTTAAATTCTGGGATTTACATACATGAAACCCGCTTTCCCTTTTCGTGGGTTTAAAGTGACGTAAAGATCATGTCTTTAAAGCAGTTTTTAAAACGTTATGATTATGAAATGAAACCCATTTATTTTATGCTATATGGGTCATTTATGAAATGTTTGATGATGATATATGTGGCTCACATGATAATAAAGACAAATTTAAGGGTCCGCCCTGATAGCGCTCTAATGCATTGGGTAATGATGTAACCACGATATCTTGGTGAATAACCTTGATAATTTTCAAATGACACCTTGGGGATGGACCTTGGTGATATGTTCATGATTGTCTATATTAAATGTTGCAGCCACATCTTCAAGTTATGAAAAATGTTATTTTTATTATGATATGCCTCATGATTTCTTTCTCATGCCTTAATGTTCTTTTCATGACCTTATTGAAGTATCTCAAGTTCACATGTAAAATGTTTCTCTTGTTTCCCTTACTGGGCCTTTTGCTCACCCTTTCTTTTGATGTATGTCCCCAGGTTATGTGATGCAGTATTGAACCTAGGATGAACATGAGGAGAAGCCTTTCAAGTGTTTTAGAAGAATGCTTTATGTTTTCACGTTTAAAGTTCCTGGTTTCCAAGACACTAAACCTTAAAGATCCTCAGTTTTGTAAAATGTAATGAAAATTTATGTGATAAAAAGGCGGGATGTTATACCGCCTCCCTCCAGCTTCTCAAGCGACGCCCGCCTCCTGCGGATGTTCCGGCAGCCTCCCTGTTCCGGCAGCCTCCCTTCCCCAGCGGCCTCCCTTCCCCGGCGGTCTGCTGCTGTCCGGCGGCTCCTTCCGCCCTCCCGCGCGACTCTCTACCGGCGGCTCTCCCCCTGCCGGCATCTCCCTGCGCCTCTCCTGCAGTTTTCGGTTCTGTCCAGCCCGCCTCTCTGCCTGGCGGCCTCCCTTCGACAGCTGGCCTCCATCCCTGCCGGCTCCTCCAGCAGCCGGTTTCCAGCCCTGCCGGCCTCCCGTACCACCTCTGCTCAACTGCTCCCTCCCTGTCGGCCTCCTCCGAGCGGATTTCCCGGCGCTTCGACGACCGGCCCCGCCACAGCGGATTTCCCGGCGCTTCGACGACCGACACCGCCATTGCGGCTTCCTCGACACTTTGACGACCGGCCCTCCCGAGCGGGATTCTCGGCGCTTTGACGATCGGCCCGACATTGCGGATTTCCTGGCGCTCTGACGACCGGCCCGTTGTGCGGATTTCCCCGATGCTCTGACGACCGACCCGCCAGTGTGGATTTCCCGGTGCTCTGATGTCCGGCCCCGCACTTTTCCGGCGACGACCCATCCTTTTTCAGCGGCATCACATTACCATCTTGAGGGGGAGCAGCATCAACAACATTTTTCTTATTTCCGTTTCTTCTGTTTTCGTCTTGTTTTGTCATCAAGCTGGGTATGTCCAGCTTGAGGGGGAGTGTTAGCGTCTGTTTTATTGTTTTCTTTTCATTATGTGTCCAAGCTAGGTACACCTAGCTTGAGGGGGAGTGTTGGAGTCTGCATCCCACATCGGACTTGAGGTCCGGTGTGGTTTTTAATATTCATTATAAATACACCCCAAGGGCTCCTTCGGAGAGAGACCTTGGGGGTTCCGGTTCATCTCATTTTTCTCTTCTACAAGTTTCAATTAACAACCAAACAACCAAGCCCACCAGTCCCACTTTTGCTGCTACCCCTATATGCACAATCACACAACTACTGCTAAAGCATAAACCCAACCCTTTTTCATTTAACCGCTTGCTATTTATTAATTAAGGGATTCACTTTAATTTATTCCAGCACTATCGGGCAACTACCAACCACAACCATATCAAAACAACAAACAAAACCAGATTTGCAGTCCCACTGCACACTCCCGTTCAACCACTACCAACTATCATTATTCAAAGTTATACCACACGATCCTTCTCTCACAACCCGGTCCCGCAGTCCCACTGCCCAAACAATTCCCCAATGCAGTCCCATTGTATACAAGTTCATAACCACACACCACAGTCCCACTGCCCAACGTTGCTTCTACGACCACAATATAAGGAAAGACAGTCCCACTGCCTACAAGTCCATCCATTCCACAATCGATTAGTCTCTCAACCTGAGACTCCAACACACCACACGTACCGCCCCATACACCAAACCCACAACAACTACCATTAACCCACAACCCTGCTGTACACACGTCCCACGCCCTTCTCACAAAACCAACTCCTCCGTCCACCCCTGTACCCATAACCGTGCTCCCAACATCAACACCACACAACTCACACAAGGTCACAAAACCCAACAGAACACAACACTCAGCCACACCTATCAAACATGACATATTCATATTTGATAAACATTGTTCTTTAAGTCCACTTGATAAACAGGGGTGATCACACAAGGGTTGTCATCCTGGGGCATCCATTTCAATTTAACTGAGTGTACGTGATTAAACAAATTTCATGTTACATCCATTTATCAAGCATCTCAACAAAACAGAACATCACCGGTGCGCAAACAAAGACCACCAACGACCATGATTTTCAGAAGGCATACAACCACAACAATTATAAAAGAATCAAAGCTAAGAAATAAAACAAGTGATCAACGTCAACCCATCTTCAATTCCCTGTCCGTTGTTATAACAGGTCTTGTTATCTTTCTATCGTCAACTTCCTCGTCCCTTATTTATTACTCGTTAAAGAAAAGGATTCAGTTGTTCTTCACAAGGAATCATCGGTACACCCACCCCGCATGATGCATAATTAAAGAGAGACAGAAGAAATCCCTACTTGAAACGAGCGGCCAAAGCTCCTCTTTGAGCCAAGAACAGAGGATTGTGCGAGTAGCAGAAAACTCCAAGAAAGCTGAGAAGGAGGGGCTCTAGCACAGGCGCACGACTCGTCTAGGGAGGAAGGCTCTAAACGCACCAAGGGGAAACGAAAAACGCATTAGGAAGGGAAAATCCCGACTTTGAAGAGTCAGATCCTATATTAAAAGAAGAACGATTTTCAAAAGTCATTAACGTGAGATCGTGGTCAAGATCACGCGGTTTGAGTATCTCAAATCCCCTGGGACGTTAGGATATTAAAGATATAATTAATATCCTTTGAAACGCTCTTAAAAACGCCCAAGGAAGGCTTGAGACTTGGTTTACGTCAATTAAGACCTAAGAGGGGCGAAACTGGGAAAACTCGGGAAACTGGAAATTTGACAAAGGGTGAGACACCGTTTGGTGTGCCACTGTTTCGGTGTGGCATCGTCACGGTGCCATCATTACGGTGCCACCGTTTTGCTGCCACCGTTTCGGTGCGCCACCGTTATGCTGCCACCGTTTCGGTGCGCCACCGTTACGATGCCACCGTTTCGGTGCGCCACCGTTACGATGCCATCGTTTCGGTGCGCCACCGTTATGGTGCCATCGTTTCGGTGCCACCGTTTCGGTGTGCCATTGTTTACGGTGCCACCGTTTCGGTGTGCTACCGTTTTGGTGAAACCGTTTGGTGAAACGAGATTTTTGGCAAACTCCCGAAACAAACCACTGCGACCCCCATGAACACCATAATCACTGGATTTTCACAAAGGAAAGGCCCGGAGAAATCCGGGTTATTACATCAGATACCTCTCAAACTATTCTCGCCCTTGAGAATTCAAAACTAAACCAGAAGGAAGAGGGGTCCGAACAATCACCTCGTGAGATACCTCTAAAGGATAAACCACCCTGTGTTATTCGAAAGCTGAAGCGAAAACCCTGATATCCAAGAACACCTCCTTGACATGTATCTCTTGAACAACTGTACAAACACTAAGGCCCCACTGCCCCAAACAACCACACAACCACCAAAAGTCGCCCTGTCAAGACACATGGATCATGGAGCTTCTTCTTCCATGTCAAGATACTATTTGTTTTGGGCGATACTGACTCGCCCGCACGGATTTAATCGTATCCACATTAATGCGTCTCGATTATGGATTAGGTCCTCCCCTCCCCACACGTCAGGACTTTTCACACACACTCCGAGAACAAGGAAACAACCCATCTCATAGCGAAGGAGGTCAAACATTACATCATAAGCAAAGCACAAAGCAAAACACAAGAGTAAAACTCAGAACAGTTCCTGGTACTAGGCACGCATTTGTGCCTCTCGCTCTCAAGTACTCTCCTCGAGGCCACCATGTCTCCAGAGCACATGAACCAAGGGAATAGTACATTCACGAAGCACCTTTTCCTCACGACCCTCGATTTTTACTGGCCGCTTCACGAACGTTGCGTCGTCCTCGATATCTAACTCTCCTCAGTCAATGATGTGGGAGTCATCGTGCAGATATCGACGGAGCTGAGAGACATGGAAGACGTCGTGGATCCTCTCCAACTGTGGTGGCAATGCCAGCTGATATGCCACTTCACCAACTCGTCCTGACACTTCGAAAGGTCCGATGAACCTGGGAGAAAGCTTGCTTCCTCTGCCAAAACTCTGCTGCCCGCATTGAGGGGAAACCTTCAAGAAAACATGGTTCCCAACCTCGAACTCCAAAGGCCTCCTCCTATGATCGGCATACGACTTCTGCCGGTCTTGAGCCGCCTTCATCATCTCACGCACAAGCTGAACTTTCTTTGTCGTGCCCTGCACCACCTCTGGGCCAAGAACACCTGCCTCCCCAACCTCTGCCCAGCACACGGGTGAACGACACGGTCTTTCGTACAAGGCTTCGAATGATGCCATGCCAATGGTAGAGTGCTAGCTATTATTGTAGGCAAATTCTACCAGAGGCAAGTGTCGTATCCACGATCCTCCGAAGTCTAGAACACACGCTCGCAACATATCCTCCAACGTCTGGATGGTCCGCTCTGTCTGCCCATCCGTCTGAGAGTGGAAAGTAGTGCTGAGGCGTAGCTGAGTGTCAAAAGCATGCTGCAATCCCTTTCAGACTCGTGAGGTAAAACGTGCGTCTTGATCCGAGACGATGATGGATCTTGGAACTCCATGCAGCCGTGCCACTTCATCCACATACCTCCTTGCCAAGACATCCACTGCGCTTGACTCCTTGATCGTCAGGAAGTGAGCTGATTTCGTTAATCGATCCACCACTACCCAGATAGCATCATAGTCTCCCTGAGCCTTGGGCAGTTCTTTGACGAAATCCATCGAGATGTTGTTCCACTTCCACTCGGGAACGTCTAAGGGCTGCAACAGACCGCCGGGAACATGGTGCTCAGTCTTCACCTGCCGACACGCTAGGCACCTTGCCACAAACTCCGTCACTGCCCGCTTCACCCCGGGCCACCAAAACTGTTTCCTCAGGCGTCGTTACATCTTGGAAACTCCTGGGTGTACCGCCAAGGGTGAGATATGTAACCCACAGAGAACTCCCTCGCGCATTGCTACTGGGACAAAAAGCTTCCCACGGAAAAGCATCTGATTATGACCATCTTCCGACCATCCTTTCGGAGCACCACCCTGGTCAACGCAATCACGCATCACTTCAGCCTCTGAGTCTCCCCATTGAGACTCCTCCACCTGCCACACCAAGGAAGACTGCATCGTCATCTGAAACAGATAGCCTCTGACACTGTCCTCCCCAACATCCAAGCGTAAAGCGACCAACTCCTCTATTGCCTTCCAAGTATCCGTGGATTCCCGAGCTACCTCCTTTTGTGACTTCCTGCTTAAGACATCGGCCACCACATTCCCCTTTCCTGAGGTGTAAGAGATCTCGAAGTCATAGTACTGGAGAAACTGCATCCACCTTCGCTGTCGCAAGTTTAAGTCTCGTTGGGAAAAGATATACCTCAGGCTCCTGTGATCCGTGAAGACCACAAAATGTTCCCCGGTGAGGTAATGGCGTCACAACTTCAACGCGAACACGACTGCTGCAAGCTCCAGGTCATGAGTGGCATAATTACGTTTGTGAGGACGTAACTGCCTAGACCCATAAGAGATCACTCCCCGTTGCTCTATCAGCACGCATTCCAAGCCTAGATCGGAAGCGTCACAGAACACCTCAAACAACACCCCTTCCTCTGGCAACCTGAGCACTGAAGCACTGACCAACTTCCCCTTCAGATAGCTGATGGCTGCCTGACACTGCTCACTCCACACGAAGGTCTGACCCTTCTTGGTCAAAGCTGTCAACAGAGCCGCAACTCGAGAGAAGTCGGGTACAAACCTCCAGTAATAGCCTGCTAGACCCAAGAAACTGCGAACCTTCGCTATGTTTTTAGGCGCTGCCCAAGAAACAACCGCTTCGACCTTTGACGGGTCCACTGCTATCCCCTGCCGAGACACCACATGTCCAAGGAAGTGCATCTCTCGTGTCCAAAACATGCACTTGGACAACTTTCTATAGAGTTGGTGGTGTCGGAGGACCTCCAAGACTGTCCTGAGATGCTCAGCGTGCTCGTCCTCTGACTTGAGTAAATCAGAATATCGTCGATGAACACGACGATGAACCGATCCATAAACTCACGGAAAACAGAGTTCATGAGCCTCATGAACACGACTGGTGCATTTGTAGCGTTGAATGACATGACCACGAACTCAAAGTGCCCATACCTGCACCTGAAAGCAGTCTTCGGGATGTCACCCTCCTTCACCCTCAACTGGTGATATCCAGACCGCAGATCGATCTTTAGAGAACCAACATGCTCCCTTTAACTAGTTGAAAAGATCGTCGATCCTCGGGAGGGGTAACCGTTTTTGACCGTTACCTGGTTCAGTCTTCGGTAGTCTATGCATAGCCTCGCCGCTATCTGCTTTCTTTGTGAACAAAACCGGAGCACTCCACAATGACACACTTGGACGGATAAAACCCTTCTTCATCAGGTTGTCAACCTGAATCCGCAACTCCCGCAACTCAGAAGGCGCCATCCGATAGGGAGCCATCGAAATCGGATGGGCACCGGGTTGTAAGTCTATTCTGAACTCGACGTCACGTCGAGGGGGTAGAGTCGCAACCTCTTTAGGGAAGACATTCAGAAATTCACTGACAACCCCTGAAACTTCCACAATCTCTGAGTCCGCTGATTCCACTGACAGCTCGGCTAACAAAGAAAGAAGAGACTCTACATGTCGGCTGCTCACCTGACATTTCTGCTCGCCAATGAAAGCTACGCGTTGACCGCCCATATCTGAGAACACGACTCTTCTTCGGAAGCAGCCGATAACGACACGCACAGAGAACAACCAGTCGATGCCCAAGATAACATCGTATGACTGCATCTGTAGCAGAAGAAGATCCCCACTAGACTGATGTGGTCCCAACATCAGTCTACATCCTCGACAGACATCAAACAGACTGGTTTGTCCTCTAACTGCCGTACTCAACACCAGGGGCATGAAAAGCCTCTCCACGTCTATACTCAGAGCTTGGGCTAGATTGAGTGCAACAAAGGAGTGCGAAACTCTTGAATCAAACAAAGCATAGACAAGAGTACTAAACAGATTGATCGTACCTCGAACAACCTCCGGTTCTGCTGGAATTGTTGCCTCTGTGGCGTGCAATTGCCCACGCCCAGCTCCTATACTTCTCTACTGTCGATCGCCTCCCCGACCACGCCCTGGTCGAGCTCCCTGAGGAGCTCCCTGAGGTCGGCCTCCTCCGACACCGTCTACCCTCAGTGGAGCGGGAGCTCGCTGCCCCTGCTGCCGGAAAGGCCTGACTGACAACTGCTGCTGCTGAGGTGGTCGCTGAACCTGCCCACCTCCACCGTACTGAGTTTGAACTGGGCACTGGTTCCGAAGATGCCCACGATCTCCACAGACAAAGCACCTCGGTCCCGGACCTATGAGGAAAGGGCAAGGACCAAGAGATTGAAACTGGAATTGTTGAGCCCTACTCCCCGCTGACTGAAACCTGGAAGGCCCTGACGTCGGAGACCTGCTGCTGACTGCCTTCCCCTTCGACGAACTCGGCTGACTCCCTTCTCGCGATACACCTCCCTGCGAGTGAATCCTCTCCACTACTTCGGCTTTCTTCTGAACTTCTAAGTATGTCGGCAGAGTAAAGGGAGTGACGACATACTGAAGAGAAGGTCGGAGTGCCTCCTCCAAGCGTCTCGCCTACGACTCCTCATCCGGAAAGAGATCCGGAACAAAGCGTAGGAGATCCTTGAACTTGATCCTCAGTTCCTTCACCGACATACTCCCCTGCCGGAGGGAGAGCAACTCCTGCCTCTTCTCGGCCTTCATCATGGAAGAAAGAAATTCCGCTTGGAACTCCTTTTCAAAATCAGCCCATGAGATATCGGTCTCCATCCTCTCCTCGAGGTAAAGCGTCCACCACTGACGCGCTGCTCCTCGCATTTGACTCACTGCCAGAGGAACCCAGTACTCCATCGTTGCCCGGATCAAGTTGAAAACGATAACCAATCTGATTTTAATTCATAGGTTTTGACGAAACATGAATGTAAAAGAACAAGGGAAGTGAAAACAATTCATCACATAAAGGTGAGAAAATAAATTCATGGTGAACACTGTGAAATTGAAGCACATGATTCAGCGCACGGTTTTTTAGTTTAAGTGTAGCACATTATCTCAGCACCTAGGTATTGACCCTGTTGTCTTAGACCATTCAAATTGATTTTGTTGCTTCCATCCTTGGCTTTGGAGACTCTTCATGGTAATTGAGCTTCATAATTTGTCCTCCCACATGTGTGGACTTTATAAGTTATATTTGGTTTTTAGAAAGAAAAATCATGGACCCATTTGCCTCATCCATGCATGAAGAAAGGTGTTGGACCATTAATTTATTGAGATGAGCTCTCATTAGATCCAATATCTTCTTTATTCGTCACTTTTTTCGGCAATTTAACGCCAAGTCTTCTACTCGGGCCGTCGTGGCTGGTTTTACATCAGTACTGTTCTAAAAATTTTTCGTAGTTAGAATGTCTAATAGCCGACCTTTTATTTCTGGCATTCAAAGTTATTTGATGTTCTATCCGGTTTTTGTGCTGCACCGAAACAGGCAATCTTTTGCTTTCATGTAGAAATCCATTGTCCTTGAAATCAAAACTCAAACAAAAATGTTAAGCACCATAATGGGATTTCACACATTGTTTATATTTACTATAAAAAATGAAACTACTTTACTAACCCAGGGCATTGTTTCCATCCTATATTTCAGGTGACATTCATGGTCAATACAGTGATCTTTTGAGGCTTTTTGAGTATGGGGGTTTTCCTCCTGAATCCAATTATTTATTCTTAGGGGACTATGTGGACCGGGGCAAACAAAGCTTGGAAACTATATGTCTACTGCTTGCTTACAAAATTAAGTACCCAGAGAACTTCTTTCTTTTAAGGGGCAATCACGAATGTGCTTCGGTTAATCGGATTTATGGATTTTATGATGAATGTAAACGGAGGTTCAGCGTGAAACTATGGAAAACCTTCACAGATTGCTTCAATTGTCTACCTGTGGCTGCTCTTGTAGATGACAAAATTTTTTGCATGCATGGTGGCCTTTCTCCTGATTTAACGGACCTTGATCAGATAAAGAACTTGCCTCGTCCAACTGATGTTCCGGATGCTGGTTTGCTTTGTGATTTGCTGTGGTCGGATCCTAGTAGAGAAGTCAAAGGCTGGGGCATGAATGATCGAGGGGTCTCCTATACGTTTGGTGTCGATAAGGTGTCCGAGTTTTTAGCAAAGCATGACATGGACCTTATTTGCCGCGCACATCAGGTTAGTGATATTCTCTTCTTGTTGATACTAGGCTTTGTTTGACAGTGCTTGTTGAAAACTGCTTGTATCATTTATCGCTTATAATAATAAGTTCAAAAAAATAAGCGGTGTTTACTCTGTTTCTGAAGAAACACCACTTGAACTTCCATTTGACAACACTTGTTGAAAATTTATCGTACCACTTATCTCTTATGATAAGTGCCTCTGTGTAAGCGTTTCCAGATTGCTTATTGAGAAAGTGCTTTTCTGCCACTTGTTTAAGTGGTTTTCTCCATCAATTTGCATCCGTTTGACAACACTTAGGCTGTTTTTGATAGTTCCTATTGAAAAGTGCTTGCAACACTTATCATAAGTGGTTTTTAAATTTTAGAGGAAAACAATTTATGGTCTGTTCGAGAACACTTACAGGAAACTGCTTATACCACTTCTCACTCATGATAAGTGATTTTATGTAAGTCTTACCATATTGCTTATTGAAAAAATGTTTTTCTACCACTAGTGGCTTTCTCCTGAAATTTAAATGAGTGTTTTTTCAGAAAAAAGAACTCCAAACTGTAAGTGATAAGTGCCATAAACAGTTTTGAATGAGTACTGTCAATTTGAGCCTTGAATACATGGCAAGAAAACACTTATTTAAAAAGAAATCTAGAAACACTAGTATCGAAACACTCATCATAAGTGATAAGCAGTTTGAAAGTTTTCATAAGTGTTAGGACCGAGAGTGCGCGAGAGAGAATAGGTAGGAGAAACAGCCGAGAAATTACACTAGAACATGTAGGAGGAGGAAGAAGAAAGCACTCCGCAGAAGACCACTTCCCAAGGTCAAGTCCGCCTAGCCAACCATGCTGAAAATCCAAAGAACATTCGTAACCCTCCCCTACAAGCCACCCCCCCTATTTAATTGGCCTTACCACTACCAACAACCCAACCAACAACCAATAAAGGAAAAACAACATCGTCCCTCGGCTTATTAACTTCTCCCTGCCCTGCACACACACAACCCTTATACAGACTGCCCTCACCCCCACAATCCTAACATTACCTCCCTCTTGAAAAACCACCTTGTCCTTAAGGTGGACCTCCGAAACACAACTCGGCCTATTTAGCACTGGAACGGTAGGTCCCCTTTGAAGATGGTAGCACACTTGATCCAACACTTGCATCATTCCCAGCCAACTCCGGTTGTGAGTAAAAGAATTACAGTAAAAGGGTGATGCGAACCATGTTGAAGGCACCGAGTCGATTAATCGAGTGGAGGAGTTGGATTTGTAAGGCCCGATGACGCGTGGGAGATTAAAGAGGTTGAATGCAACAATGGGCGCCCATCTCGCTTCATTAAAGGCCCAATGGATCTTGCCTTGCATGGATGAAGCAAATGAGCCTATTATCTCACTTATTCAAGCCCAAATATGATGTTTAAAGTTTGACCCATATGGTTGCACGAATTTTAGAAGCCTTATCCACATGGAGAATTCTAAAATGACATCTTTGGACACCAAAGTCAAATCCGGTGGGGTAGGTACTCAAAGTCAAATCCAGTGGGCTATGGGTGGAAAGACATGTGGTATGTAACGTCCCGACCCGACTTACCATCCAATTCGGTAGCCGGACCGGTCGCCACATGGCCTCAAGCGCATCTCCCCAAACGCCAGAGGCTGCCGACTAGCAGCGAGGGCCTAGGTGAGTCCGTGGGGAGACTATGCCCTCATTACCAAAGTATCACAACGGAATACAAACATGCAATAGCGGAAGAAGGTAACCAGTAGACAACACATAGACAGTAGAAATGGATAACAAATAGAAGGATTTGATATATATAGGATGGTGCAAGTCAATACAATACAGTATAAGTATACAAAATACCAAAAAGAAACCAAAATGCATCCCCTGTCGCATCGCATGCCTCAGCTTGGTCCCTCGCACTCCTACTCCGAGCAGCAAATCAAGTGCCTGTACCAGGGCGTTTTCCCTTCTCATTACCTGAAATCATATAATCTGCTTGGGTCCAAAGACATGACCCTAATAGGGTGTGAGACTAAATCTCAGTAGACAACCACCAAAGATCCGTGCTAATTTGTCATTGAATATATAAACAGGCAGTGTAATATGGAAAGCAGTAAATAAGGAAAACTATCAAGATCGACCCAAGCTTGTGCTTTAGCTTGACGTCGCTTCAAGTATCCATTCCATTCATTAATCACTTCATTCAAGTGTTCAAACCATTCCTTGAGCCCGTTCCTGGAATATTAAATTCGGAAACCAGGCATCGCTTAGGGAGAAAAATCCACCAGCACCCTACAAGCCCGTTCCGGTGAACCTCCTAGGTACCCAGCCTCGCTCTAGGTGCGGTATAGTTCGTCATTTGAGCCCTTTCCCCGGGATCCTATAAATAAGATCCGGGTATCGCCCATGACATATCATGACCTGTTGAGTCCGTCCATGACATCTCACACTGGATCCATGATTCACTCGGCATTTCAGTAACAAGTCTCGTATGAGTCCGTCCATGGCAACTCACATTGGTTCCATGGTTCACCCATGACTTCGTTTCACATTTTAAGCAGTTTAAAAGCATTTAACTCACGTGGGCTGACAAATCAAGAAAAAGCATACAAGGGTCAAGGGGCAAAACTCCATCCCATACCCGCAATCATTTCAATTACAATTTCATCTTATTGCAATTCCATTCATAGTCAATTTCCATTTTTAACAACCCACAAGGGAAAGGAAAGACATGTCTCATAGGCATCTTGGGTCAAAAACCATAAAATAGTCATTCAAGGCAACGCACCCAAGGGGTGGTTTCTGTCCAAGGTGTACAACCTAACTCATGCACATACCATCCTATTTAGATTACCTACAACATGCTAGGTAATAACAGGGTTAAATTTCAGGTTCAAGCGACACCCCAAAAGTGGGCGCGCAGCACTCCGGCATATATAAACAGCTTGACATTCAGCGAAAAGCACTAGACCACCTACCTTAGGCTCGTACTAGATAGCTCGTCCAGTATCAGACTCTGATTCGTCCTGGTTTGGAAGAAATCTGAAGAACAGACGAAGAACGAGAAATTAGGGCATATGAGCCTTAATCCAATCTCCGTTCGTTACAACCAGAAGAATCGAGAAGGATTAAAAAGGAATTGAGGACTCACCGTTGCGGATCTAACAAGACGAACGACGTTCGAAACGGAGATCGGACGAAGAAGCAGGATCAAATCCCTCCGTAGGCCTCCTTGAGAGCTCCCAAGGCTCTCCCTTTGCTGTTCGGTTGAACCGGTTGAATAGAATAGGTTAGGTTAGGTTTTTATAAAATTTAATTAATTTAATTAAAAATTAATTAAATTTCAAAACACAGCAGGTCGCACGGTTTACCCGCACGGCCTAACAAACCGTGCGGAGACCGTGCGGACCTTCCTCGAAGGCAAGGGGCAACCGCACGGCCACCCCGCACCGTTTCCTCAAACCGTGCGCAGGCCGTGCTCCTGCCTCTGCCAAGCCTGCAACAAGGCGCACGGTTTACCCAGGCCGTGCGCAGGCTGTGTGCAAATCATGTGTCAGGCCATTTCCAGCCTAAAACTTGGTTCTGGGCTCCGAACAAGCCTCGGACACCTCCGTAACTCCCTCGGTCAAGTTAGACATCCACATTAGGGCTCAACATAACAGTTAAACCGGAAAGAAAAAGGATCCGTACCTCGTACGAAAACCCGGGTTCTTACATGCTACTTTTTCCAAAAGTCTTTGTTAGACTTCATCTTTTTTACTTAAAGGGGACAAGGTAGATTTAGCCTTTATGACTTTAGGGTATTAGACCCTTGACTATTGTATCACCCCTTGGCTATAAATAGTCACCCCATGACATTGTATTTTCATTCAAGATTTAATTGAGAGCTTTTGCTTTGTTTCTCTCTGTTGTGTGAGGATTGTCTCAGTTTATCCCCTTGCTCTTGTGTATTCTTGTCTTGTCAATCTGCAAGTTAGATTGGTGATCCAAGATCACAAAACCCCCAATTCCATGCCTCAACCCAAGTGCGTTGTTGTGTGGATTGACTATCACATCCCACCCTTAAGTGTGTTGTCTAAGTAGTAGGTCGCGCTCCTTATAGCGTTGATTACTTGCATCCGCTATCCATACCCATCATCCACCACTTTGCCCCGAACCACCTCCTTCATCCGCCGCCCTACGCCGTGAAGATCGGGCCACCCCGAGCGTCTCACATCAGTTGGTATCAGAGCTCCGGTTGACACGGTAGGCATCTATACCTTTGTTTACTTTACTTTTTTCCATTACTCTTCTTATCTTTCCTTATTATCCACCCATTCAAAAAAAAAATCCCTTTTCTTTGAAAACCTTCAGAATTGGCCTTTGTCGTGCAAGATTGAAATATTTTTACGTTGAGGCAATTATTCATCCATCTTCTTTTTGCCTTTAATTCTCTATATGTGATTTGTATCAAAAAAAAAAAAAAAACAAAAAAAAAAAAAAATCTCTCCACCCATCATTTTGTGATTTTCAAAATTAAGCACATCCTTTCTTTGAGAGATTCAAATTTTTTTTTGTCTTACTCCATTCATCATCTTGTGCTTTAAAACTCCAAGCACAACACTTTTTTGGGAGATTTGACGAAAAAAAGAAAAAAAAGCGGATACAACTACTTCATTATCGTGCTTTGCATTATTAGCACTTTCCATTTCCGTACATCACTTTCTCCATCATTGTACTTCATTCTCATATTATATTTGGCTCATATTGTAATTAATTTTTCTTATCTTGCACAATCGTGCAAAACCCAAATACAACTTTTCTACCCCTTTGCCACCCACCCTTTATCCATTTTCTACCATCTTTTCACCCTTTAACCTTTACCACTCAAGCTGGTTGTGTTAAACCAGCCCCCAACACAATCTTGATTGGGGAAAGATTGGTGGCAAGTGATCACCCTAAACAAGGTATTGTATTTCATAAGAGCTTGGGATTTAAATTGAGTGTTGAGAGGAGAGAAATAAGCAAAAAAAAAAAAAAAAAAAATCTTGTGTGTGTGTACATCTTGTTGTGTGTGCGCGCGTGTGTACATCTTGTGTGTGTGAGTGTGTGTATCTTGCATGCTTGAGTGTGTATCCTTGTGTGCGTGAATGTGTACATCTTGTGTGTGTGTACATCTCGCGTGTGTGAGTGAGTGTGTATCATTGTGTGTGTCCCCCCCGGTGTGTGTTTGTGTTTGCGTAACTTATCATGGCAGAAGATCGTGGGAAGAAAATTGTTCATGTTAGCAATGAAAGAAGTCGAAGTAGATCTCCCGCACCCGAAGCTATACAACTCCAAATGAAAGCTTTGGTGAGCCACTTCGAGAAGCTTCTTAATAGGAAGTTGGAAGTGGTATATGAGAGGATCGATGAATTGAAGAATAAACCAAGCCCAAGGATGTTCCATGATAACCCACGACGTGCTCCGACACCACGTCGTCCCCACATCATGGAGGAGATGGTGAACTTTGATGATTATCTTGATGATGTCCCACAAAGGAGGAGGTTGTACCAACAGCCTAGAGGAGGCCAAAGGAGACCACATGATGATGACCTACTTGGCGGGATCAAGGTGAAGGTCCCTTCGTTTCAAGGGAAAAGCGATCCGGAAGCATACTTGGAGTGGGAGATGCGGATCGAGCAGGTGTTTTCATGTCATACCTATTCCGAGGAGAAAAAGGTAAAACTTACAACCCTTGAATTCATTGATTATGCATTAATATGGTGGGATCAAGTTCAAAAGGAGAGAGCCCGATATGGAGGACGTCCTATCCAAACTTGGGAAGACATGAAGTTTGCCATGCGGAAGCGGTTTGTTCCCTCACACTACCATAGAGATCTCCACAACAAGCTCCAACGCCTCATGCAAGGGAGTAAGAGTGTTGAAGATTACTATAAGGAGATGCAAATTGCCATGATTCGAGCGAACATTGAAGAAGATCTTGAGGCCACTATGGCGCGCTTCTTACATGGGCTCAATCGGAAGATTGCCGATCAAGTAGAGATGTACCACCATGTAGAGATACAAGATATGATCCACCAAGCCACCAAGATCGAGCAACAAATCAAAAGGAGGAACAACATGAGGAAACCCACTGCCCCTTTCACACCATGGAGAAATCCGAGGAAGGAGATTGGAGAACCATCAAAGGCAAAGGAGGTGGTTGACCGCAAAAGTGACAAGGTAATTCTTTCACCTAAGAAACCTACTTTTGAGGCTAACCAAACCAGGAATTGAGATATTCGTTGTTACAAATGTCAAGGAAGGGGTCACATTGCTAGTGAGTGCCCAAACCGGCGCACCATGACCATCAACAAGTATGGAGAATGGGAGATCGATAGAGAGAGCTCGGAAGAGGAGGGAGAATCTCCAGAAATTAAAAATGGAGAATTTGCGGAAGACAGTGAGATTCTTGTCATTAGGAGAGTTTTAAGTGCACAAATGACTGTTGGAGAAAATGAGCAGTGAGAGAGCCTTTTTCATACACGATGCAAGATCAATGAGAAGATATGTGGTGTTATTATTGATGGGGGAAGCTGCAGCAATGTGGCAAGCACTGAGTTGGTGGAGAAGTTGGGACTCTCTACTTTGAGACATCAAAATCCAAACTGACTTCAGTGGTTGAATGATTGCGGGGAGCTGAAGGTCACCAAGCAAGTGAAGGTACTGTTCACCATTGGAAAGTACAAAGATGAGGTTTTGTGCGATGTTGTTCCTATGAAGGCTTACCATTTGTTGTTGGGATGACCATGGCAGTATGATCGGCGTGTTACTCATGACAGTTTCTTGAATCGTCACTCTTTTGTACTTCGAGGGGAACCTATAACCCTCAACCCCATGTCCCCCAAGCAAATTTTGGAAGATTACATTTTGAGAGAAAAGAAAAAAGAGCGATGAGGAAAAAAAGAGTGAAAATGAAAAAGGAGAGAATGAGGGAAAGAGAGAAAATGAGAGAAAGAAAAGAAATGGAGAGCAAAGAAAAATCAAGTGGGAAAAAGAATTTGAGAGATGAGAAGTGTGATGTTGGCAAAAAAGAGTGACGTTAAGGAAGCTTTGTTTTCACATCAAACCCTCCTAGTACTCATGTACAAAGAGGTGCTGCTAAATACTAACGACTTACCCCCTTTGCCAAATGTTGTTGAGTCCTTATTGCAGGAGTATGATGATGTCTTTCCTGAAGAGATGCCACCAAGTTTGCCACCAATTAGAGGTATTGAGCATCAAATTGATCTCATGCCTGAAGCATCACTACCGAACCGCCCTGCATATCGCACCAACCCGGAAGAGACAAAAGAAATTCAAAGGCAAGTTCAAGAGCTGTTGGATGTGGGATATGTCAGAGAGAGCCTTAGTCCTTGTGCCGTACCAGTGATTCTAGTACCAAAGAAGGATGAAACATGGTGAATGTGCATTGACTGTAGAGCCATCAACAACATCACGGTCAGGTATCGTCACCCTATCCCTAGGTTAGATGATATGGTAGATGAATTAAACAGTTAAACTATTTTCTCAAAAAATGATTTAAGAAGTGGCTACCATCAAATTAGGATGAAATGAGATGAGTGGAAAACTGCATTTAAGGCAAAACATGGACTTTATGAATGGTTAGTCATGCCCTTTGGTCTCACCAATGCACCTAGCACATTTATGAGGTTAATGAATCATGTCTTACGTGCATATGTTGGAAAATTTGTGGTAGTTTACTTTGATGACATTTTGGTTTATAGTAGGACCTTGCTTGAACATACAGATCACTTAAAGAAAAGTCTTAGAGGTGTTGAGGAAAACCTGTTTGGAAACATAAATAAGTGTGAATTTTGTCTCGATAAGATTGTTTTCCTTAGATTTGTTGTGAGCGGCAATGAAGTTGAAGTGGACACCGGGAAGATCAAAGCAATACAAGAATGACCAACTCTAACCTCCGTTGGACATGTAAGAAGTTTTCACGGGCTTGCTAGTTTTTACAGGAGATTTGTGAAGGACTTTAGCACACTAGCAGCACCATTGAACAAGTTGATAAAGAAGAATGTTCCTTTCAAATGCGGGATAACTCAAGAGAATGCCTTCCATGAACTTAAGGAGAGACTCACCCGTGCCCCTCTACTTGCACTTCCAGACTTCGGCAAGACCTTTGAAATTGAATGTGATGCAAACGGAATTGGCATAGGAGGAGTACTCATGCAAAAAGGTAAGCCTATTGCTTTCTTTAGTGAGAAGTTAAATGACCCAACTCTAAACTATGCTACATATGATAAAAAGTTGTATGCATTGTTTAGAGTACTAGAGACATGGCAGCACTATCTTTGGCCTAAAGAATTTGTGATCCATTTTGATCACGAGACTCTTAAATACCTTAGGAGCCAACATAAACTAAATAGGAGACATGCTAGATGACTGGAATTCATTGAATCATTTCCATATGTCATCAAGTATAAAAAGGGTAAAGAAAATACTGTGGCTGATGCATTTTCACGTAGATATTCTCTTTTATCCTTGTTGGATTCAAAACTCCTTGGTTTTGAATACATTAAGGATTTATATGCCAATGATAGTAATTTTAGAGAACCTTATGAACATTGTAAACTTGGAGTTAGTTGGGAAAAGTTATATTTACATGATGGATTCTTATTCCGGATTGATAAGCTTTGCATTCCCGATTGCTCTATCCGTTTACTTTTACTGAAGGAGTCACATTCGGGTGGGTTAATGGGGCATTTTGGTGTTGCAAAAACTCGTAAGTGTTCTTAGTGAGCATTTTTATTGGCCTAGGATATTTAGAGATGTTGAGAAATTTGTGGGAAAGTGCATTGTCTGTCATAAAGCCAAATCGAAACTGAACCCACACGGACTATATCTTCCTCGCCCAATCCCCAACACCCTTTGGGAGGACATATCAATGGACTTTATTGCGGGGTTACCACAGACCAAGAGGTGGAGAGATTCCATTTTTGTTGTGGTGGATCGATTTTCAAAAATGACACATTTTATTCCTTGTCACAAAATTGATGACGCCACTAACATTGCAACACTTTTTTTTTCAGGAAGTAGTCAAACTTCATGGAATGCCAAGGACGATTGTGTCGGATCGAGACACAAAATTTCTAAGCTACTTTTGGAAGACATTATGGAGCAAACTAGGAACGAAGTTACTATTTTCCACTACTTGTCATCCGCAAACCGATGGACAAACCGAGGTGGTAAATTGGACACTATCGTCCATTCTGCGAACCATTGTGAAGAACATCAAGAATTGGGAGGAGTGTCTGCCACATGTGGAATTCGCATATAATAGGGCCAAGCATTCCACTACTCAATATTCTCCATTTGAAACTGTTTACGACTTTAACCCCCTTGCCCTTATTGATCTAGTTCCTTTGCCTTTGCAGGAAACAACTAATATGGATGCGAAAGAGCGTGCAGAATTCATCAAGAAAATCCATGAAAGGGCAAGGATAAATATCGAGCGGATGTGTGACGTCCCGGACCCGGCTGCCCCTCAACCCGAGCCCCGAGCCGGGTTGGCCACATGACCCCTGGCTCGTCTCCCCATAGGCTAGGGGCTGCCGACTAGTAGCGGGGGTGTAATGGTAAGTCAGTGGGGAGACTGTACCCTCATGTCAGAGTACACAACGGTATAACATCAAAGTAATAGAAATAGCGGAAGCACAACCAATGGAAAACAGGAGCGAAAGAGAAACATACAAACCAAATAACAGACGTAAGAAAAACCCTGATAGATATACAAAAGCCACAGAGGCAGTGTCTAATACAAAATGGATGTATGACATGCTGATACAGTAATACAAAAAGAGAACAAAAGTAGTCCACGGACATCTCTAGCCAAACTCGGTCCTCTGCTTTGGATCTCCAGCTAGAACATAAATATATCAACCTGAAGCTGGGCCTTTGCCCCTACTAGTACCTGCAGCAGTAAAGTGTACACGGGTGCCAAGGAGGCCGTCAGGGTAGGGTGTGAGACAGGTCTCAGTAGGCCACCACCAACGATGTCTACGTGTAATCCAAATAGGTGTTCGCAAAATAAACAGTGTAGTAAACTGCAAGTAAAGCAAAGTAATAAACAACCCTCCCGCTCAGGTTCCGGAAGGACAGCTGGCAGGTCTACCTGCTTCAGCTCATGGCTGGTAATCTGAACAAATCACCAGAGTGTAAGTACATAGATATAGGTTATCACTGACACGAGGTAAGCATGCCTCTCGTCCATAAGCACTGTAAACCCTGCCAGAACCGAGATGTAAAACGAGGATCTCTGTCTGAGACAACAGAACGAGGTGCTCCATGAAGGCGCGCTATTTCCTTGACATACAGTCTTCCCAAGTCATCAACCGTGAAGGTCTCCCGTACAGGTAAGAATTGCGCGACCTTCGTCAGACGGTCGATGATAACCCATACCACATCATTGCCACGAGGTGACCTGGGTAAACCGGTTACAAAGTCCATAGAAACATCGTCCCATTTCCACTCCGGAATGGACAACGGCTGCAAAAGCCCTGTCGGACGCTGATGTTCCGCCTTCACCTGCTGACAGGTGGAACAACGCGTAATAAAACCGGCTATCTCCCGCTTCATGTTAGGCCACCAGTACTGTCGTCGCAAATCACGATACATTTTGGTGATACCTGGGTGAACTGCCCACGCTGAGGCGTGAAAATCCCTCATCAGCTCCTCTTTGATGTATGCTGGGACCCATACACGCCCATGAAACAATAAAGTATCACCTTCATCCACGGTCCAATCTGTAGAGGCATCATCAGCTACACTTTCTTGTAGAACAGGGCCTTCCAGATCTGATAACTGTCTTGCCTTGACCCGTTCCAAAAGAGTAGACGTCACCGCTAAGGCCGAGAGAACAGTTTGACCCTGACCCTCCTGAACCTCAACGTGCATCTCCGAAAATAGGGCCATCAACTTCCACTCCTCATTAGATTCCCGAACCACTTGCGACTGAGTTTTCCGACTCAGCGCATCGGCTACTGAATTTCCTTTCCCAGGAGTGTAGGCCAGTTCGAAATCAAAGGATTGCAGGTACTCGACCCACCTGCGTTGCCTGAGATTTAGATCCCGTTGAGTGAAGATATATTTGAGGCTTTTGTGGTTAGTGAATACCACAAAATGCTCTCCCAACAAATAGTGTCTCCAACAGCGTAGGGCATGTACAACCGCTGCGAGTTCGAGGTCGTGCGTCGGATAATTCCGTTCATGAGGCTTTAACTGACGAGAACCATACGCAACGACTCGCTCGTCTCGCATCAAGACAACTCCAAGCCCGACACCTGACGCGTCACAAAAGACCGTATAAGCTCTGCCTGGATCCGGCAAGATCAGTATCAGTGTTAAAGTTAGTCTGCTCTTCAGTTCCTGAAAAGCTACTTCACAAGGTTCTAACCAATCGAATCTCACCCCCTTTTTGGTCAAAGCTGTAAGCGGTGCTGCTAGGCGTGAAAAGTCCTGAATGAACCGTCTATAATATCCAGCAAGCCCCAAGAAACTCCTGATATCAAAGACGTTCTTGGGCTGCTCTCAAGAAATTACAACACTCACCTTCTCAGGGTCAACTGACACTCCAGACTCAGAAATAATGTGACCCAGGAAGTGAACTTTATTTATCCAAAAGAGGCATTTACTGAGCTTAGCATAAAATTGATGCTCTCTTAGTATATTCAGCACGTTCTCAAGATGGGTTGCATGGTCGTGTCTTGAGCGTGAATAGACTAAGATATCATCCACAAATACAACCACAAAAGAATCAAGGTAAGAGTGAAAAATCCGATTCATAAGAGCCATAAACACTACAGGTGCATTCGTAAGCCCAAACGGCATGACTAGGTACTCATAGAGACCATACCTGCTGCTGAACGCTGTGCGAGGTATGTCCGAAGTCCTAACACGCACCTGGTGATAGTCCGACCTCAAATCTATCTTTGAAAACACCTTCGCTCCTCGAAGCTGATCGAAGAGGTCGTCAATTCGAGGTAAAGGATACCGATTCTTAATAGTCAGCTGATTTAACTTACGATAATCCACGCAAAGACGAAGGGTACCATCTGCCTTCTTGGTAAAAAGAACCGGTGATCCCCAAGGAGAAGTACTGGGACGTATAAAGCCTTTTGCTTACAGGTCCTCCAACTGACTCTTGAGCTCCAGAAGTTCCTTAAGTGCCATCATATAAGGAGGAATGGTCACTGGTGTTGCTCCTGGTATAAGCTCAATAGTAAACTCTATCTCTCGCACTGGAGGTAGATCAGAGAAGTCATCAGGAAAAACATCACTGAAATGCTCCACCATGGGAGGATAAACAGAGGGTTGTAACCCTTGGTCATCGAGATAAAGACTGACAACCTGTGCCGTGACACCACCTAAACTCTGGTGTTCCGGTCCCGCTCTTGTCGCACTAAGATCCCATTCTCCCTTATTCATATACGTGTCGCCCTCTGGTGACGTAAACGCCACCCTCCGACGATAGCAGTCAATCCGGGCTCTATAGGGAACTAACCAGTCCATCCCGATTATTACACCAAAACCTGTCATATCCAGAACATACAGGTTCCACACGAAAAGGTAACCGCCCACCTCGAGGGGACAATTCTTACAACGACGAATGCCCTCTGAACGGATACCTAATGGGGTATCTAACGTGATCATGCCATGATATGACCCAACGTCGAGGCCCAAACTTCCAATAATCGCCTCCGATATAAAAGAGTGAGAAGCACCTGTGTCAAACAAAACAGATACTAACGTAGAGGCAACTAGAATCGTACCTCGTACAGTAGATGGTCCGGCGTACTGCTCCTGTGGCGTAGGCTCGACTGCATACAACTGGCCGGTACCACGACCTTGAGTCACAGCCTGGCTACCCTGAGCAGACCCGCCCTGCTGGCGCTAAGAGTCATACACCTGATTACCTCTGCCTCGATTGCCGCCACGGCCTGATCGGCCAGCGGTATTCCAGCCGCCTGACTGACGTGATCCTGCTGATCCTGCACCAGATCGTGGAGTAGGTACAGATCCCTGCTCACTAGGCCCTGGGGGAAAAGTCCTGCAGAAACGGTGGAGATGACTCAACCTACCACAACCTCTGCACTCCACTAGATTTCATATGTCCTGACACCCCACATTGGTGACAGATAGGAGTATCACCTGAGAAAAGGGTCTGACCACCACTAACACCACGAGAGTCCTCAAAAGGTCGCTTCTTCCCAAAAGCAGATCCACTAGAACCCTTAGGTGCCGAACCACCCTGGTTCACACTGCCGGATTCTCTCAAATTCCTCTCTGTGATCAAAGCCTGATTGACAATTTCTGAAACGGTCGTCAACCTGAACACGTTAACCTGCGACCGGATGACGTAACACAACCTATCCTCAAAACGCCTAGCGGCCGTGAGGTCATCAGCCGCTAGTGTAGGAGCAAAACGCTGTAACTCAGTGAAACGGGACGAATATTCCATGACTGTCATGGTCCCTTGCTGCAAATTCATAAACTCCCTAGCTCTGTCAGCCCTCAAAGTCTGGGGAAAGAAATAATCGTAGAAGACGGTCTGGAAATCAGTCCAGATCATATCTCTCTGCTGTCCCGACTGGGTGATGACGTCCCACCACTTCCTGGCTGAACCACATAGCATATAAGCTGCGAGCTTGACCCTCCGCTCTGGAGGCGTCTCGAGGTGCTCGAAGATGGTCAGAATAGCTTCCAACTAGGACTCCGCAGCAAGTGGTCCGCCATCTCCCTTAAAAGTATGAGGATGCTGCGATTGAAACTCGCGGGTCAACTCTGCCATACTCGGGGCAGGTCGCACTCTACCTTGCATACTTTGCATCATACGCAAGCTCTCACGGAACTGAGCATCGATGCCCATCTCCGGAATAACAAGAGGTGCCACGGGTGGCTCGACAGGAATATCAACTGGCGGCTCAGGGCCCACCACCTCGGCAATGTGATTGTCGCCGCCTTCAGCGCGCGCGACTCGAGGACGTCTCGGAGGCATAGTGCTACAATGCCAAACAAACGTCTCAAAAGAAGAAACCAACAAATTACAGGCTGAACTCTAGAAGCTAGGACAGGTACTAAGCCTTCCTACCCCTAAGATCACCTAACCACACCCATATGAATTCTTAGTAAAACCTGCAACTGTTCAAATTTAACTTAATCCAGTGACATGACATTTCCCAGCCCATAAGGGCCCATACCCATGAACTGAAAGATGACACACACTTGGATGCCATTTCTCATTTACTTGTGCTAATCAAGTATTTGAATTTCTTTTAAAGCAAATGATTGGTTTAGTTGGAATGCCATTTTCTGATCCATAAGGGCCCATACACCTTATGAACCAAAGAGCGACACCCACTAAAACCACATCATTCCTCAATTCACAACCTGCAAGATGGGTTAGCACAGTTGCACACATATTAACAAGGCATGAAAATAAACAACAGGCAATGCTCGCTGAAAATTTAAACGTGGCATGGCAAGATGCATGACCTAATCATATTGTGCCTATCATGATGCATGTTCTAATGCATAACCCTCATTTCATCGGGTCGAACCCTGAATCCAAATTCCAACATTGCAAATCTCAATAACATCACAAAACATGTGAAGTACCCAACGGTGAAATGGTATCAACAGTAAATAACAGAATCAATAACACCATGATTTAGGAAACTTGGTCTTTTCCCCGTACATGGGTTCGCGACGCCCAAGCACGGCATATAACTAAGTCCCTAAGCGTTCCCAGTCTCCAAGTTTATCGTCGCCAAATAGCAAAGCAAGAAAGAAAGAACCTCTGATACCACTTTGTGAAGTCTCAGACTCGGCTGCCCCTCAACCCGAGCCCCGTGCCCGGTTGACCACATGACCCCTGGCTCGTCTCCCCATTGGCCTGCCGACTAGCAACGGGAGTGTAATGGTAAGTCAGTGGGGAGACTGTACCCCCATGTCAGAGTACACAGCGGTATAGCAACAAAGTAATAGAAATAGCGGAAGCACAACCAATGGTAAACAGGAGAGGAAAAGAAACATACAAACCAAACAACAAACGTAAGAAAAACCCTGATAGATATACAAAAGCCACATAGGCAGTGTCTAATACAAAATGTATGAATGACATGGTGATACAACAATACAAAAAGAGAACAAAAGTAGTCCACGAGCATCTCTAGCCAAGCTCGGTCCTCTGCTCTAGATCTCCAGCTAGAACATACATATATCAACAACCTGAAGCTGGGCCTTTGCCCCTACTAGTACCTGCAGCAGTAATGTCTACATGGGTGCCAAGGAGGCCGCCCGGGTAGGGTGTGAGACAAGTCTCAGTAGGCCACCACCAACGATGTCTACGTGTAATCCAAATAGGTGTTCGCAAAATAAACAGTGCGTAGTAAACTGCAAGTAAGTAAAGCAAAGTAATAAACAACCCTCCCGCTCAGGTTCCGGAAGGACACCTGGCGGGTCTACCTGCTTCAGCTCATGGCTGGTAATCTGAACAAATCACCAGAGTGTAAGTACATAGATATAGGTTAGCACTGACACGAAGTAAGCATGCCTCTCGTCCATAAGCACCGTAGCTGGCGTGGGGAAGAATGCCTCCCACCCATAGAGGTTATATAGGCACGAGGTATAAATGCTTCCCGTCCCATTACACAAAGATTCAGCTGGCACGGGGTAAGAATGCCTCCTGCCCACACACGGAGATTCGTCTGGCACGGGGTAAGAATGCCTCCCGCCCACACACGGAGATTTATCTGGCACGGGGTAAGAATGGCTCCCGCCCACACATGGGTTATCACAAGCATGTCAACACAGCAAGACATAACCATTCACATCACATTATATAAGGCAATCCATCTTATATCATATCACATTAACAAAGCATGACATTTCCCAATCACCTTATGAGGAAAACATACATCTCAATTCATTAAAGGGTTCGGGCTATCTCATCCTAGCCAACCTCTAACCCAACCATCTCATTTGCCTAACATGGCAAATCCCGTTCAAGACATAACATTAAGGTCCAAAGGTAAAAAGGGGCCAAATCTCAAGGCAGAACACCTATGGTTGACCACTCCCGGTCCACACCAAATCTAAACACCCTAACAAAGTTAGATTCATCAATCTCATACCACACGGGTCATCTAGACATGAAGAAGTCAATATAAATAAGGGGTTTGGCGAAAGACAAACCACGACACGACGATAATAACTCAAAAGGCGAAAACCCAAAATGGAAACCACGTGACCACCTATCTTAGAGCTGTAGGCGTAGGCTCGCTTGACATCGACCTCAGATTCGCAGTAGGTTGGAAGAGATCTGAGTTCCAGTTCAATGCCCTGAAAATAGGGCATAGGAGCCTGCATCAAAATAACAAGACAGAAAGCAAGATTCACCAAGGAAAGAGGGGTGCGTGAGGTAAGCCTTACCGAGGGCGATCCAATGCTTCCGTCGGATCAAGATTCGGATTCCGGATGAAGAATCCACCAAGAAAATAGAGGGAGGAGGGGTTTGGAGCTCAAAAGAGGGCTCCCCTCTGTTCTGTCCGTGGGAAGGAGGAAGAGAGAAGCTTAAGGCTTTTAAAACAAGCTAAGGGCAAAAGGGTAATTTCACCCAGAACAGGGTCGCACGGTTTAGGCGCACAGTTTACCCAAACCGTGCGCAAACCGTGCGCACCTCACTGCCTCCTAGACAAAAGTCGTAGGGCCGTGCGGCCTGGTCCGCATGGCCGTGCGGCTTGGTCCGCAGGGCCGTGCGCCCCTACAGGTGCCCCTGTTTGCAGCCGCACGGTTTATCCCAAACCGTGCGCAAGCCGTGCGCCACTGCCTGTAAGCCCATTTCTCAAACTCCTGGGCTCCGAACCAACCCCGGACACTCCCCGGACCTTCCTTAGGATGTTACACACATTAAACAAGCTTAAAGGAAAGATTTGAAAGCAAAACTAACGATCCGTACCTTTGCCAAAGAGTCGGGTCATTATAACCTCCTCTCCTTAAAGCAACTCGTCCCCGAGTTGGCCTTCCGAGGGTACTGAGGTTTCATCAACGAAAAGCTCTGGCCATTGAGAACGTATATCAACCTCTCGCTCCCAGGTCACGTCCTGTACCCGAGCGTGCTGCCATAGCACCCTGTTGGAACCCATTTAAGTGTAAATGGGTGAGTCCCACATCGGACTTACCCGTCCTGTACATTTGCTTCCTAATCTATAAAAAGGATGTCCTCACCTCACATTGAGGCAAGGGGAATTCAGCCTCTACATGGTATCAGAGGGATTTTTATCCCACATCCTCCCTCCCTTGCGGATTCCCGGCATTCTCCCGGCCCCGCCTCTCTCACTCCTGCCCTAGTCTTCCCGGCAGGCCCTCCCTCCCGGCGCTCCTCTCCTCTCCGGCCCTCCCTCCCGGCGCTCCTCTGCTCCCGGCAGGCCCTCCCTCCCGGCGCCCCTCCCCAGCGCCCCCGCACCCTCGCCCGCGCGGCTCCCTCGCCCTCACCCGACGACCCTCTCTCTCCCCGACGCTGCCCGCGCCGGCTCTGCGGAGTTCCTCCCCGACGCCGCTCCCTCCCCGCGGCTCCCCGCGGCTCCCGGCCCTCCCGACGAACCTCCCTCCTCTCGCGCGGCTCCAGCGCGCCTCCCGGCCCTCCGGTCCGCCGCGGCTCCCACCGCGCCTCCCTCTCGCCGTCGCAGCCCATCCCGTCGCCGGACCTCCACTGCCCGCGACGGCCATCCCGACGGATCTCCTCCCGCCGGCGCCTCCCGCTGCTCCAGCGCTCTCGGCGGCCTCCCGCTGCTCCCCCGCCGGCGCCTCCCGCTGCTCCCCGCGCCTCCCGCGCCTCCCTCTGCTCCAGCAGCCTCTCGCGGCTCCCGGCTCCCGGCGGCTTCTCCCGACTCCCGGCTCCCCGGCTCCCGGCTCCCGGCTCGCCCCGCCATCCCGGCGCACCGCCTCCCGGCGTCTCGCCCTCGGCCTCGCCCCGGCGCTGCACCCTCGCCCCCCCCAGCAGCTCCCTACCCACTGCCCTTTCCCGGCGTTGCTCCCGGTTCGGCCTTCCGGCGCCCGGCGCGCCCCGGTCCAGCCTTGCTCTCGGCCCTGCGGCGCTCCTGCCCCAGCACTCGCGCCGCCCCTGCCCGGCCGCACCATCCTGAGCGCGACCACCTGTCGCTGCTCCCTCCGGCCGCGTCTCCGGGCTGCTTCCCTTCCACCGCCCGACTCCCGGCGCACGGGTCCAGCGCCCGCCCTCCATGGACGCATCCTCCGTTCTTCCGTCCCTCATCACGGCCTCCTCCCGGCTTGTCGATGACCGGCTGGATGCCACTAATTTTTCTGTCTGGCGGAAGACGGTCTTGATGTCCCTCCGCGGCATGGGGCTTCATTCTCATCTTGAGAAACCCCCACCTGAACTCAATGATCCTAAGTTCGACTCTTGGCAGCTGGCGGACAACAAAATATTCGCCCTACTGGTCAACTCCATGGACCGCTCCGTGAAGGATGTCACCCGGACTGCCAACACTGTCAAGGAGCTCTGGGATTCCTTGATTGTCATGTTCTCCGAGACCAATAACTTGGCCCGGGTCTCTGACGTTCTCCAACGTCTCTCGCATATCCGCCAGCAGGATCGGACCTTCCCCACCTACTTCATGGAATGGAAGGGTCTCCGCGATGAATTACAGGAACTCTGGCCGATTCCTCAAACTCCGGCCGAAGCGCAGACTCAGCGGGACCAGCTCTGCCTCTTCAACCTCCTGAATGGCCTCGCACCGGACTATGCCACGACGGCCACCGAGATGCTTGCTAGCCCATCTACACTGGATATCCCGCAGGTCTATCATCGCCTGCAGAAGGCACATCGGGCCCTTGCACCACCCGTCCCCCTTCCTGATCACACTGCGCTCCTCGGACGTGGCGGTGGTCGTCCTCCCAGCCCTCGTGGGCGCGGCCGTGGGGACGGCCGACCTCGCCCCCTCTGCCAGCATTGCGGCAAACTCGGCCATCTGGTGGACCGTTGCTGGGTCCTGCATGGTCGTCCTGAGTTGCACCCCCCGCCGAGGCCAGACTGCGCTCCGTGATGCGCCCTCCCCTGCTGCTTCTCTTCCCTCGTCCTTGGATCTCTCCCTGGCTGAGCTCCAGCTGATTCACGATTACCGGTCCACCTCCATCGCGGGCTCTTCGTCGGCTTCTCTTGCCCATTCCGGTGGTCACACTGCCCTTGTCAGTCATCGTTCTCCGGCTTGGATGCTTGACTCTGGTGCGTCCGACCACCTCACCGGGGATGCAGGTATGCTCTCCCACTACCGTCCCTATAGTGGATCCTCTGCCATCACTGTTGCTGATGGGTCCACTCTCCCCATAGCCGGCTTTGGCTCCTGTTCCCTCACCTCCTCCCTTCACCTCTCCTCGGTGGCTCATGTACCCCGGAGTCCTTTTAACCTGCTTTCCATCAGCAAACTGACCAAGGATCTCAATTGCACTGCTCTCTTTTCCTCGTCTTCTGTTTTGTTTCAGGAGCGGACGACGAACCGGGAACTTGGTAGAGGCCAGCTTCGGGATGGAGTGTACATGTTCGCTGGCCCGTCTTCCATCGCCTGCGCATCTCTCCCTGCTCATGCCGTTGACCTCCATTCCCGGTTGGGCCACCCTTCCGCCTCTGCACTTCATCGACTCTACCCCGATATTAGTCCCCGTTTTTCCTTTCCTTGTGAGTCGTGTCGTTTTGCGAAACATCATCGCACCTCCTATCCTCCTCGAGTTGACACACGGGCCGCCAAACCCTTTGATTTGGTTCATTCTGATGTATGGGGTCCCTGTGCTACCTCGAGTCAATCTGGGTATAAATATTACATTTCCTTCATTGATGATTATTCCCGGATGACATGGCTTTATCTTCTTCGGGATCGGACAGAGGTTTTCTCCACCTTCCAGACATTTTTTCATGAGATCCAAACACAGTTTTCTATCCCTGTCAAATGTCTTCGATCTGACAATGGGCGGGAGTACTTATCCACTCACTTTCAGCAGTTTCTCCGCGCCCACGGCATCATCCACCAGACCTCTTGTCCTGATACCCCTCAGCAGAATGGGGTGGCCGAGCGGAAACACCGGCATATTTTGGAAACCGCTCGTGCCCTCCTCTTCCACCGCCAGGTCCCTCTTCTCTTCTGGGGGGATGCCATCCTCACTGCTACTTACCTTCTGAATCGTCTTCCCTCCTCCTTACTTCAGGGGGAGACTCCTTTTCATACCCTGTTTCCCTCTGTTCCTCCTCACTCCCTTCCACTCCGCGTCTTCGGATGTCTATGTTATGTCCGGGACACTCGCCCCAATCTCTCCAAACTTTCTCCCAAATCTCTTCGCTGTATTTTTCTTGGATATTCCCGCACTCAGCGCGGGTACCGCTGCTTCTCTCCAGACCTCCGCCGGTATATCACCTCTGCCGATGTATCGTTTGTCGAGACTTCTTCGTTCACTCTCCCCTCTCCTTCTCCTTCTCCTGACTCTACCATCGATGACTGTCTTCCGCTCTTCGTTCACCCACCTCTCATATCTCCCCCTCCCGGTCATCTCTTTGGCCAGACCTACTCCCGTCGTCCATCGGTTGTACCTCCCATCCCGGCCGAGGACCACCTTGTTCCTGCTTCGTCTGCTGCTCCTGTCCCCGCTCCCGCGGACGAGCCGATTGCGCTTCGGAAAGGTACTCGCTCCTGTCCCAAGGATCTTGGTCCCCTCACTTACTTCCTTGGCATCGAGGTCTCCCGGACTGCGGGCACTATTTCTCTCTGTCAGCGCAAGTATGCTCTTGATATCTTGCAGGATGCCGGGTTGAGCACCGCCACTGCAGTGGACACTCCCCTTGAGCCTGGGGAACGCTCCCTTCATTCTGACTCGGAACCCTTTCCTCATCCCGAGAGCTATCGCCGCCTGGTCGGTAAACTCAACTACCTCACCATGACACGTCCTGACATTGCATGTGCCGTTGGCAAAGTCAGCCAGTTCATGGAACATCCCACCCGCTCTCAGTGGGATGCTGTCCTTCGCATTGCCAAATACATCAAGAAAGACCCTGCCCGTGGCCTTCAGTACTCCCATCATGCTCACATGGATGTTGAGGCCTTCTGTGATGCGGACTATGCCGGCTGCCTCGCTACCCGCAGGTCTACTTCGGGTTTCGCCGTGTTCTTTGCCGGCAATCTCATCTCTTGGCGCAGCAAGAAGCAGACTGTCGTCTCCCGGTCGAGTGCCGAGGCCGAGTATCGGGCCATGGCCACCGTCACTACTGAGATCCTCTGGCTTCGTCATCTCCTCCATGAGCTCGGTTTCCCCGCATCGACTCCTGCTCATATCTGGTGTGACAATCAGGCCGCCACGAAGATTGGATCGAATCCCGTCTTCCATGAACGGACGAAGCATATCGAGGTGGACTGTCACTTTCTCCGCCACCATCTGGAGCAGCACCATATCGGCTTCGGCCATATCCCGACGGCTGATCAGCTTGCCGATCTCTTCACCAAGGGTCTTCCCGGAGCTCGCCTTGAGTCTCTCACTACCCGGCTGGGTATTCACAGCCTCCCAGGCCCAGCTTGAGGGGGAGTCTGAGATGGTCCTGTGTCTTTGTTGTCTTTTTCTATTTGTGGGACTCTATCCAATCTGGGCATGTCCAGCTTGAGGGGGAGTGTTGGAACCCATTTAAGTGTAAATGGGTGAGTCCCACATCGGACTTACCCGTCCTGTACATTTGCTTCCTAATCTATAAAAAGGATGTCCTCACCTCACATTGAGGCAAGGGGAATTCAGCCTCTACACACCCGTACAAGAGGAACAGACCTGCCACGGAGAGTCTTCACACTCCGGTCAACAATTCGCATCGGATACTCCTCGAAGGAAGCATCCATATCCAGTTCAACCTCATCAGGCTGAAAAACATGAGTCGGATCTGAAAAGTACCGGTGTAGCTGAGATACATGAAACACATTGTGCATGACCTGATATCTCTGCGGAAGTGCAAGCTGGTAAGCTACTGGTCCGATCTGCTTCATCACCTCAAAGAGTCCTACGAACCTTGGTGAAAGCTTACCCTGCTTCCGTATACGTCTCTGCCCCAACCTGCGTGAGACCTTCAAGAAAACCCGGTTCCCAACCTCGAACTCAAGAGGTCGCCGGTGCTTGTTAGCATAGGACTGCTGTCTAGACTGAGCTGTCTGCATACGCTTCCTAATAAGCTGTATCTGCTCCATAGTCTCCTGCACAAGATGTGGTCCTAGAACAGCTGCCTCCCCTGCTTCAAGCCAACACAAAGGCGAGCAACAAGACCTACCATATAAGGCTTCATAGGGATCCATCTCAATGGTAGCCTGGAAGCTATTGTTATAACTGAACTCGACAAGAGGAATGTGTTCCTCCCATGAACCTCCAAACTCGAGAACACAGACACGTAACATATCCTCTAGTACCTGTATAGTCCGCTCGGTCTGTCCGTCAGTCTGCGGGTGATAGGCTGTGCTCAAAAGTACCTGCATACCCATGATCTTCTGTAAACCCTGCCAGAACCGAGATGTAAAACGAGGATCTCTGTCTGAGACAACAGAACGAGGTGCTCCATGAAGGCGCACTATTTCCTTGACATACAGTCTTCCCAAGTCATCAACCGTGAAGGTCTCCTGCATAGGTAAGAAATGCGCGACCTTCGTCAGACGGTCGATGATAACCCATACTGCATCATTGCCACGAGATGACCTGGGTAAACCGGTTACAAAGTCCATAAAAACATCGTCCCATTTCCACTCCGGAATGGACAACGGCTGCAAAAGCCCTGTCGGACGCTGATGTTCCGCCTTCACCTGCTGACAGGTGGAACAACGCGTAATAAAACCGGCTATCTCCCGCTTCATGTGAGGCCACCAGTACTGTCGTCGCAAATCACGATACATTTTGGTGATGCCTGGGTGAACTGCCCACGCTGAGGCATGAAAACCCCTCATTAGCTCCTCTCTGATGTCTGCTGGGACCCATACACGCCCACAGAACAATAAAGTATCACCTTCATCCACGGTCCAATCTGTAGAGGCATCATCAGCTACACTTTCTCTCGTAGAACAAGGCCTTCCGGATTTGATAACTGTCTTGCCCTGACCCGTTCCAAAAGAGTAGACGTCACCGCTAAGGCTGAGAGAACAGCTTGACCCTGACCCTCCTGAACCTCAACGTGCATCTCCGAAAATAGGGCCATCAGCTTCCACTCCTCATTAGATTCCCGAACCACTTGCGACTGAGTTTTCCGACTCAGCGCATCGGCTACTGAATTTCCTTTTCTAGGAGTGTAGGCCAGTTCGAAATCAAAGGATTGCAGGTACTCGACCCACCTGCGTTGCTTGAGATTTAGACCCTGCTGAGTGAAGATATATTTGAGGCTTTTGTGGTCAGTGAATACCACAAAATGCTCTCCCAACAAATAGTGTCTTCAACAGCGTAGGGCATGTAACCGCTGCGAGCTCGAGGTCGTGCGTCGGATAATTCCGTTCATGAGGCTTTAACTGACGAGAACCATACGCAACGACTCGCTCGTCTTGCATCAAGACAACTCCAAGCCCGACACCTGACGCGTCACAAAAGACCGTATAAGCTCTGCCTGGATCCGGCAAGATCAGTATCAGTGCTAAAGTTAGTCTGCCCTTCAGTTCCTGAAAAACTACTTCACAAGGTTCTGACCAATGGAATCTCACCCCCTTTTTGGTCAAAGCTGTAAGCGGTGCTGCTAGGCGTGAGAAGTCCTGAATGAACCGCCTATAATATCCAGCAAGCCCCAAGAAACTCCTGATATCAAAGACGTTCTTGGGCTGCTCCCAAGAAATTACAACACTCACCTTCTCAGGGTCAACTGACACTCCAGACTCATAAATAATGTGACCCAGGAAGTGAACTTTATTTATCCAAAAGTGGCATTTACTGAGCTTAGCATAAAACTGATGCTCTCTTAGTGTATTCAGCACGTTCTCAAGATGGGTTGCATGGTCGTGTCTTGAGCGTGAATAGACTAAGATATCATCCACAAATACAACCACAAAAGAATCAAGGTAAGGGTGAAAAATCCGATTCATAAGAGCCATAAACACTGCAGGTGCATTCGTAAGCCCAAACGGCATGACTAGGTACTCATAGAGACCATACCTGCTGCTGAACGCTGTGTGAGGTATGTCCGAAGTCCTAACACGCACCTGGTGATAGCCCGACCTCAAATCTATCTTTGAAAACACCTTCGCTCCTCAGAGCTGATCGAAGAGGTCGTCAATTTGAGGTAAAGGATACCGATTCTTAATAGTCAGCTGATTTAACTTACGATAATCCACGCAAAGACGAAGGGTACCATCTGCCTTCTTGGTAAAAAGAACCGGTGATCCCCAAGGAGAAGTACTGGGACGTATAAAGCCTTTTGCTTACAGGTCCTCCAACTGACTCTTGAGCTCCAGAAGTTTCTTAGGTGCCATCCTATAAGGAGGAATGATCACTGGTGCTGCTCCTGGTATAAGCTCAATAGTAAACTCCACCTCTCGCACTGGAGGTAGACCAGAGAAGTCATCAGGAAAAACATCACTGAAATGCTCCACCACGAGAGGATAAACAGAGGGTTGTAACCCTTGGTCATCGAGATAAAGACTGACAACCTGTGCTGTGACACCACCTAAACACTGGTGTTCCGGTCCCGCTCGTGTCGCACTAAGATCCCATTCTCCCTTATGCATATACGTGTCGCCCTCTGGTGATGTAAACGCCACCCTCCGACGATAGCAGTCAACCCGGGCTCTATAAGGAACTAACCAGTCCATCCCGATTATTACACCAAAACCCGTCATATCCAGAACATACAGGTTCCACACGAAAAGGTAACTGCCCACCTCGAGGGGACAATTCTGACAACGACGAATGCCCTCTGAACGGATACCTAATGGGGTATCTAATGTGATCATGCCATGATATGACCCAACGTCGTGGCCCAAACTTCCAATAATCGCCTCCGATATAAAAGAGTGAGAAACACCTGTGTCAAACAAAACAGATACTAACGTAGAGGCAACTAGAATCGTACCTCGTACAGTAAATGGTCCAGCGTACTGCTCCTGTGGCGTAGGCTCGACTGCATACAACTGGCCGGTACCACGACCCTGAGTCACAGCCTAGCTACCCTGAGCAGACCCGCCCTGCTGGCGCTGAGAGTCATACACCTGATTACCTCTGCCTCGACTGCCGCCACGGCTTGATCGGCCAGCGGTATTCCAGCCGCCTGACTGACGTGATCCTGCTGATCCTGCACCAGATCGTGGAGTAGGTACAGATCCCTGCTCACTAGGCCCCGGGGGAAAAGTCCTGCAGAAACGTTGGAGATGACCCAACCTACCACAACCTCTGCACTCCACTAGATTTCATATGTCTTGACACCCCACATTGGTGACAAATACGAGTATCACCTGAGAAAAGGGTCTGACCACCACTAACACCACGAGAGTTCTCAAAACGCCGCTTCTTCCCAGAAGCAGATCCACTAGAACCCTTAGGTGCCGAACCGCCCTGGTTCACACTGTCCGATTCTCTCAAATTCCTCTCTGTGATCAAAGCCTGATTGACAATTTCTGAAACGGTCGTCAACCTGAACACGTTAACCTGCGACCGGATGACGTAACACAACCCATCCTCAAAACGCCTAGCGGTCGTGAGGTCATCAGCCGCTAGTGTAGGAGCAAAACGCTGTAACTCAGTGAAACAGGACGAATATTCCATGACTGTCATGGTCCCTTGCTGCAGATTCATAAACTCCCTAGCTCTGTCAGCCCTCAAAGTCTGGGGAAAGAAATAATCGTAGAAGACGGTCTGGAAATCAGTCCAGATCATATCTCTCTGCTGTCCCGACTGGGTGATGACGTCCCACCACCTCCTGGCTGAACCACGTAGCATATAAGCTGCGTGCTTGACCCTCCGCTCTGGAGGCATCTCAAGGTGCTCGAAGATGGTCAGAATAGCTTCCAACCAGGACTCCGCAGCAAGTGGTCCGCCATCTCCCGTAAAAGTAGGAGGATGCTGGGATTGAAACTCGCGAGTCAACTCTGCCATACTCGGGGCAGGTTGCACTCTACCTTGCATACTCTGCATCATACACAAGAAGCTCTCACGGAACTGAGCATCGACGCCCATCTCAGGAATAACAAGAGGAGCCACGGGTGGCTCGACCGAAAGATCAACTGGCGGCTCAGGGCCCACCACCTCGGGAACGTGATCGTCGCCGCCTTCAGCGCGCGCGACTCGAGGACGTCTCGGAGGCATAGTGCTACAATGCCAAACAAACGTCTCAAAAGAAGAAACCAACAAATTATAGGATGAACTCTAGAAGCTAGGACAGGTACTAAGCCTTCCTACCCCTAAGATCACCTAACCACACCCATATGAATTCTTAGTAAAACCTGCAACTGTTCAAATTTAACTTAATCCAGTGACATGACATTTCCCTGCCCATAAGGGCCCATACTCCTCATGAACTGAAAGATGACACACACTTGGATGCCATTTCTCATTTACTTGTGCTAATCAAGTGTTTGAATTTCTTTTAAAGCAAATGATTGGTTTAGTTGGAATGTCATTTTCCGATCCATAAGGGCCCATACACCTTATGAAGCAAAGAGTGACACCCACTAAAACCACATCATTCCTCAATTCACAACCTGTAAGATGGGTTAGCACAGTTGCACACATATTAACAAGGCATGGAAATAAACAACAGGCAATGCTCGCTGAAAATTTAAACGTGGCATGGTAAGATGCATGGCCTAATCATATTGTGCCTATCGTGATGCATGTTCTAATGCATAACCCTCATTTCATCGGGTCGAACCCTGAATCCAAATTCGAACATTGCAAATCTCAATAACATCACAAAACATGTGAAGCACCCAACGGTGAAACGGTATCAACAGTAAATAACAGAATCAATAACACCATGATTTAGGCAACTTGGTCTTTTCCCCATGCATGGGTTCACGACGCCCAAGCACGACTTATAACTAAGTCCCTAAGCGTTTCTAGTCTCCAAGTTTATCGTCGCCAAATAGCAAAGCAAGAAAGAAAGAACCTCTGATACCACTTTGTGACGTCCCGGACCCGGCTGTCCCTCAACCCGAGCCCCGAGCCCGGTTGGCCACATGTACCCCTGGCTCGTCTCCCCATAGGCCAGGGGCTGCCGACTAGCAGCGGGGGTGTAATGGTAAGTCAGTGTGGAGACTGTACCCCCATGTCAGAGTACACGGCAGTATAGCAACAAAGTAATAGAAATAGCGGAAGCACAACCAATGGTAAACAGGAGAGAAAGGGAAACATACAAACCAAACAACTGACGTAAGAAAAACCCTGATAGATATACAAAAGCCACATAGGCAGCGTCTAATACAAAATGGATGTATGACATGCTGATACAGTAATACAAAAAGAGAACAAAAGTAGTCCACGAGCATCTCTAGCTAAGCTCGGTCCTCTGCTCTGGATCTCCAGCTAGAACATACATATATCAACAACCTCAAGCTGGGCCTTTGCCCCTACTAGTACCTGCAGCAGTAAAGTCTACACGGGTGCCAAGGAGGCCGCCCGGGTAGGGTGTGAGACAAGTCTCAGTAGGCCACCACTAACGATGTCTACGTGTAATCCAAATAGGCGTTCGCAAAATAAACAGTGTGTAGTAAACTGCAAGTAAGTAAAGCAAAGTAATAAACAACCCTCCCGCTCAGGTTCCGGAAGGACACCTGGCGGGTCTACCTGCTTCAGCTCATGGCTGGTAATCTGAACAAATCACCAGAGTGTAAAATAGATATAGGTTATCACTGGCACGAGGTAAGCATGTCTCTCGTCCATAAGCACTGTAGCTAGCGTGGGGAAGAATGCCTCTCACCCATAGAGGTTATATAGGCACGAGGTATAAATGCTTCCCGTCCCATTACACAAAGATTCAGCTGGCACGGGGTAAGAATGCCTCCCGCCCACACACGGAGATTCATCTGACACAGGGTAAGAATGCCTCCCGCCCACACACGGAGATTTATCTGGCACAGGGTAAGAATGGCTTCCGCCCACACATGGGTTATCACAAGCATGTCAACACAGCAAGGCATAACCATTCAAATCACATTATATTAGTCAATCCATCTTATATCATATCACATTAACAAAACATGACATTTCCCAATCACCTTATGAGGAAAACATACATCTCAATTCATTAAAGGGTTCGGGTTATCTCATCCTAGCCAACCTCTAACCCAACCATCTCATTTGCCTAACATGGCAAATCTCGTTCGAGACATAACATTAAGTTCCAAAGGTAAAAAGGGGCCAAATCTTAAGGCATAACACCTATGGATGACCACTCCTGGTCCACACCAAATCTAAACACCCTAACAAGGTTAGATTCATCAATCTCATACCACACGGGTCATCTAGACATGAAGAAGTCAATATAAATAAGGGGTTTGGCGAAAGACAAACCACGACACGACGATAATAACTCAAAAAGGCGAAAACCCAAAATGGAAACCACGTGACCACCTACCTTAGAGCTGTAGGCGTAGGCTCGCTTGACATCGACCTCAGATTCGCAGTAGGTTGGAAGAGATCTGAGTTTCAGTCCAATGCCCTAAAAATAGGGCATATGAGCCTGCACCAAAATAACAAGACGAAAGGCAAGATTCACCGAGGAAAGAGGGGTGCGTGAGGTAAGCCTTATCGAGGGCGATCCAATGCTTCCATCGGATCAAGATTCGGATTCCGGATGAAGAATCCACCAAGAAAATAGAGGGAGGAGGGTTTTGGAGCTCAAAAGAGGGCTCCCCTCTGTTCTGTCCGCGGGAAGGAGGAAGAGAGAAGCTTAAGGCTTTTAAAACAAGGTAAGGGAAAAATGGTAATTTCACCCAGAACAGGGTCGCACGGTTTAGGCGCACGATTTACCCAAACCGTGCACAAACCGTGCGCACCTCACTGCCTCCTAGACAAAAGCTGAAGGGCCATGCGGCCTAGTCCGCATGGCCGTGCGCCCCTGTAGGTGCCTCTGTCTGCACCCGCACGGTTTATCCCAAACCGTGCGCAGACCGTGCGCCACTGCCTGTAAGCCCATTTCTCAAACTCCCGGGCTCCGAACCAACCCCGGACACTCCCCAGACCTTCCTTAGGATGTTACACAGATTAAACAAGCTTAAAGGAAAGATTTGAAAGCAAAACTAACGATCCGTACCTTTGCCAAAGAGTCGGGTCATTACAGGATGACCCAGAAATACATCGATCGTGCAAACAAGGGTCGCAAACAAATGTTGTTCGAGCCTGGTGACCTAGTCTGGGTTCATATGTGGAAGGAAAGATTTCCCGACAAACGGAAATCAAAACTCATGCCACGAGGCGATGAACCTTTCCGAGTGCTTGAGAAGATTAACAACAATGCTTACAAGATAGCTTTGCCAGGTGAGTATGGTGTAAGTGCAACTTTCAATGTTTCTAATCATTCTCCTTTTTTGGGTGCAGAGGATGAAGAGTCGAGCACGACTCATTTTCAAGAGGGGGAGGATGATGCGAACAATGTTGAAGGCATCGAGTCGATTAACCGAGTGGAGGAGTTGGATTTGCAAGGCCCGATGACGTGTGGGAGATTAAAGAGGTTGAATGCAACAATGAGCGCCTATCTCGCTTCATTAAAGGCCCAATGGATATTGCCTTGCATGGATGGAGCAAATGGGTCTATTATCTCACTTATTCAAGCCCAAATATGATGTTTAAAGTTTGGCTCACATGGTTGCACGAATTTTAGAAGCCTTACTCACATGGAGAATTTTAGAATGACATCTTTGGACACCAAAGTCAAATCCGGTTGGCTAGGTACTCAAAGTCAAATCCAGTGGGCTATGGGTGGAAAGACATGTGCTACTTTTCCCAAAAGTCTTTGTTAGACTTTATCTTTTTTACTTTAAGGGGACAAGGTAGATTTAGCCTTTATGACTTTAGGGTATTAGACTCTTGACTATTGTATCACCCCTTGGCTATAAATAGCCACCCCATGGCATTGTATTTTCATTCAAGATTTAATTGAGAGCTTATGCTTTGTTTCTCTCCGTTGTGTGAGGATTGTCTCGGTTTATCCCATTGCTCTTGTATATTCTTGCTTTGTCAATCTGCAAGTTAGATTGGTGATCCAAGATCACAAAGTTCCCAATTTCGTGTCTCAACTCAAGTGCGTTGTTGTGTGGATTGACTATCACATCCCACCCTTGAGTGTGTTGTCTAAGTAGTAGGTCGCGCTCCTTATAGCGTTGGTTGACTACTTGCATCCGCTATCCATACCCATCATCTGCCACTTTGCCCCGAACCACATCCTTCATCCACCGCCCTACGCCGTGAAGATCGGGCCACCCCGAGCGTCTCACATCAAAGGGTTTCCGCTCATAAGCAAAGATGAGAAATCCCAGTTTCCTGCCCTCCAAGCAGCCTCATACTGTAGCTCAGTAAATTCTAAATCATGTTGAATATGATCTTCACGAGCATTTAATCCTTGGCAATAGAGACCCAGCAAATGTGTACAACCAACTCGCCCGAGAGATCTTATCAGCCCTTGGTAAGGTTTCCCATGCCTCATTCTTTGACACTGTTTCTGTTCTTAATTGCAAGTTATAGTATTTGAGAGCCTTGCCCCAATTTCTCTCATGTTTGAAGGTAATGATTTGAGAACTCAGCTTGTTTGACTGAATGACACCATACAGGCTAACAGGCTCATTAATTGGTGTAGCTGAATAGAGTAGAATTTCAACATGCCGCTGTATCATTTCAAGATGAGAAAAATCAGGGGCCCCTAATGAAAGGCTGCTGAAATGCTCCTTGCACCAATACTCCATGTACATCATTGCTGTGAAGTAAGAACCACACATAATAGCTGGTACAAACCTTGAGCTGAGGGTCCACAAAGAGTTGACTGCTGTGTATTTATTGAGAGCTAACCAGAATTACATTGGAGGAGGAAGAAGAAGAATGCAAGATAGGGAGGGAAATACTCGAGAGATCCCCAGGTTCTCCCGCTCAAGCCCTTAGGCCGACTGAACTAACAATATTCTCCCTTCTTTTTCCTCACTCTCCCCCTCTCCCCTTTATAACGGAATCCCCTCCCCCAATCATGTGGGCCAGCCTGGCCGAACTAACTGGCCTCTCCCTGTAGAGACTCTCATAACCCTTCTAGGACAGAGTCTCCATTTTCCAAGTTTGCATTGGTCTTTATCACAAGATTGAAAGAGGAGAACTAGTTCTGGATGCTGAGAGCTTCTCCCAGGTCTTTATCACGAGCGTTCTTGACTGTGCTGCGGTTGTCCAGGCTGAAACAATTCGTCCCACCTTGCTAACTTTTAGTAGGGCGAAACCAAAACATGGCCATGATGATTCTTTGGGACCGTTGAGCTGCGTTCTGTGGCTTGAGTTGTGTGATCCATGAAATGCATGCCATATGGCCAACCAGGGAGTCATCCAGAAGAACCTTTCCACTTCCTAATTTGACACCGGAGAGTACGGCAGGCGAAACTTCTGCATCCTACTTGCTTTTTCACTAATACTCCTGATAAAAAACCAAAGCACTTTCAATTGAGTGAACCCGTCAAATTGTTGATGTTGCCCAAATGGACAGTGCGAGAGCTTCCTCAGCTGCAGCCAGGTTTGCTTTTGCCTTTGTCATTTCCAGTGAATCTTGCAATATTGCATCTTCAATCTTCTCATTGGAACTGAGGTCATCTATATTTAATAGCCTGCAGTTGTTCAAGAGTCTGAAAAAATATCTTATTCCTGTGTGATGGTAACGGGAAATCATTTTTATTCTTCTGAACCCATTTCATAATCATGTCATCCCCATAATCTCTTCTGCAATTTAAGTATAAATACCTACATCTTTTGACCCAATACCTTGGTGTCTGAAAACTGGTCAAATGACTGGTTCCAGGGAATAAAATCTGTCCCCACAGCTGAAGAGGTTCGGCAATTATCATAGCTCAGATTCATCCTTTTAAAACTATCAGACCGAGTTTGTGACAATCCAGAAGCATTATCATCCACATGACTAACCTGGTGCGGTGCTTCCACGAATACCGACCTTCCAACTGTTTCACCTTGATCTTAACCTCCGGCAGCTGCTGCTCCTGATTGTTGGGAACAATGTCTGTTTTAAATGCTTTCAGTTCAGCCTCCATCACCGATGTGGCCACTGCCTTGTGCGAGTTCACTGTGTGTGGGTCCATGCGATGTTCCAAGGGTTTGGATTGCTTACGGAGAACCATGAGATTGTTTTTTAGCACGCTGCGAGTTTCAGTGTGATCTGTTTGCAGCACCTGATCCTTCTGGACTCCAAGGACTTCCAGCGAGGACGTGCAATATGCTGAATGGGTGGTGTCGAAGGTGGACATTAGTGAACGACCTTCGGCTTTCGATCAAATGAAGCAAGGCCACAAATGTTGGGCCCTCCACCACTCGCTCCAACTACACCCTTTAGTTGACAGAGTTGCCTGGCTTGCAAACCCAGTCTTGACTGCCCTCTTAGGGATGGTTCCTTCTCTAAATATTGAATGAACAATGGTCAAACAACATTAATGCCTCTGCATGAAAACTCTGAATCAAGAAATGCACTGATGGCCATGATCCGAATTTGCCTAATATTCTTGACAAGGACAGAAACATTGTAACGTCCCACCCCCATCTCATTGGCTTGAGAAGAGGTGGAGGTGCTACTAACCTTAAGCGACATTCTCCGGACACCAAAGGTTGACAATAAATGCCAAGGGTTTAAACACAAGTGACATGGGGGAACAATTTACCCTTTAATAAACACACACATAACAAGATAAGGATAATGTAAGACCAAGGACATCTACATAAATGATGCATGGACGAAAACCCAACTTTAATAAAAGTTACCAATCCAACAATAAATGATAAAACAGAGACATATATCAGAGTAATAGCGGAACAATAAGAGATAGAAACTAAAACTCCAAAGCCGCAAAAGTCCAGGGTACAAAGGTGGCCCCACTCCTGACCAAGACATCAACGAACTCCAAGCTCCAACTCTACCAACTACGACAACTACATCAAGGAGCGTCGCTAGAAAAGTAAGAAACCGGTCCTTTTCCTGTATCACGGAAAACAACATCTGCATATTGTTAGCAGTGTGGGGTCCGATCCAGGGGGTGTTTCCCCACAGCGCCTACGCCCCCATTCTACACACTTACTAGCGTAGGGGTAAAATGGGGAATAAAGATTCCGTTAGTGGGGTGGGGACCAGCAGTTAGTTCAACCAATTTTTAAGTGGGAAGGCTGGGCCTACACAGGGGGTTAGAATATTTTTCCTTCTCCTTCTGTTGGAACAGAATTGGCGGGGGCCAGAGGCCTGACTCCCGAAGCACCACGCAACAGCAGCAGGTGACGCTGGAGGTGGACTCTCCATTGGCAACCTGCTGTATCTCCTCTGTCTCCTTAGCTGTAACTTCTGTAACTTCTGAAAAACTGGTAATATCAATCCAATTCTCTCTTCCAGGTTTTGTTAATTTCGGAACACACACAGCAGACCCGTAACATCTTTGGCGACTCCGCTGGGGAAAACGAGCTGAGGTCTCGGAACAGAGGAAGACACACGTTGGGAGCCAGCACTGCAATTTCTCTTCGGAACTGGGAGATTGTATTGAGTTGCATGCAAACTCGAATGGAGCACCGAGTAGCCTCTATTGAATCGTCCATGGAGAGTATAAGAATTTCCATGACTTTTATACAAGAGAATGTGAAAAAAATGATGAGTGGGCAGAATGAGAGTTTGCGAGTAGCTCGGAATGAGGTGCAGCAAACGGAGGAACGATTAATGCTGCGAGTTCGGAATTTGGAAGAGCAGACTATGGAGAAACTAAGAGGAATAGAGTCGCATGTTGAGCGCAGTTTAGAATTTGGAAAACAGAGCGGTAGCGTGATGGACAGGATGACGGGCAGGGAGTACGTCGAACGTCTGGGAAAAATTCCAGCTATGGTGGTAGCTGACCAATCCGAGGAGCTGCGTTCTGTGACATGGAGGATAGAATTACCCAATTTCCCTGGCGATGACCCTCTTGGATAGATCACTAAAGCTAAAACCTACTTTCTCATAAATCGAACTCCTGAAGATATGAGATTACATCACGTACAAATTTGCATGGAAGGCACTGCGCTGTATTGGTTCCTGTCATGGAACAGTGCAACTCCGGGAGCCTCTTGGAGCTCTTTCAAGCCTGCTTTTTTGGACCGGTTTGGCAGGAACACCGATGGAGACCCGCTAAGATTTTTGAAGAATCTGAAGCAGACAGGTTCGGTGGATGAATACATCGAGGAATTCGAGCAGTTTGCCTTAAGGCTGCCCAACTTCCCGGAACCATGGTACATGAGCCTTTTCATGGGCAGATTGCGTCCTGAAATAGAGAATCGAGTTTCAACGCATGAATCGATAAACAAATTCCGGATGATAATCCTGGTAAGGAAAGTTGAAAGGGAATTGGTTAGTGAAGGAGTGCTTTGAGGTACACGTACCCGCCCAATTGTACCTCCTGTCTCTCAGAATCTCGGAGTTACGACAAATTTTTCGGTACCTCGACCAACCATTGACCGAAACCACCGTGACGATGAATTACGGAAGGCCGTAGGAGATGACCGATGGGGAGGGGTGAGAGCACTTAGTCGGCAAGAACGGGAAGAACGAAAGCAAAAGGGACTATGTTTTCGATGTGACCAACCATTTGGACCCATGCATAAATGCCCTACTAAACATTTGTGGCTGTTGGTTTGGGAGTTTGAGGAACTCGAGGAGCAGCAAGAAACAAAGGATGTGGCAAAGGTAGCCGAGGGGGAAACAGTGGCTGAGAAAGAAGTTATGGACGAGTTGCCAACCGACCAGCAAGGGGAGCTGGTAGAGCTACGAAACATGGTTGGAGTGGGGGCCGATTCGATGATGTTAGCCGGTGAAATAACTGGGGTACTAGTGCTTATCTTAGTGGACAGCAGAGCCAGTCATAATTTCATCTCCAAGTGGCTAGCAAAAATTGCAATTGTGACAGTTATTCCAACCAGACCTTTCAGTATAACACTCGACAACGGATCCTGGGCTCTTTCACAAGGCTTGTGCAAGTAGGTACAGATCAATCTGGAAAATTTTGATGTTGTAATAGATGCTTATGTCTTCGATATAGGAGGACCAAATGTAATTTTGGGAATGCAATGGTTGAAAGGCTTGGGAAGTGTGTTGACTGACTGGGGACACAAGACAATGGAATTTATGCGGCAGGGGGAAGAAATCAGACTGCAGGGAAAAATGGTCGATGAGGTGAGCACATGGAGGCGGCCAAACCATGCTCAGACCAAAACTTTGTTTGTTGAAGGGTGGGCTTGGATGGTGCAACTCCAGCTTCCAGCACTAGGGATGGACAAAGTGCAGACCGAACAGCTCCAATTAGAGGAGGTGCTGAAAGAATTTCAGACTCTGTTCGACCAGCCTCGAGGTCTCCCACCACAAAGGGTGATAGATCATGCTATAAACCTAGTGTTCGGGGCAACACCGGTAAGCATCAAACCGTATAAGCTGGCCCATCGTCTTAAGGACGAGGTCGAACACCAAATAAAAGATATGTTGACTCAAGGGATAGTGCGACACAGCTGCAACCCATTTGCCAGCCCCATAATCCTTGTTAAAAAAAAGATAGAAGCTGGAGAATGTGTGTTGACTACCAGGCGCTAAATAAACTAACCATACCAGATAAATTTCCCATCCCTATCATTGATGAGTTGTTGGATGAATTGTAAGGAGCAACATATTTTTCCAAACTGGATTTGAAATCCGGATTCCATCAAATTCGGGTCCGTACAACGGATGTTAGTAAAACCGCCTTCCGAACTCATGAGGGACACTATGAATTTCTCGTCATGCCGTTTGGACTAATGAATGCCCCGACTACTTTTTAGTCCACTATGAACCATATGTTTAAGGAGTATTTGAGGAAGATTGTTTTGGTGTTTTTTGATGACATTCTGGTTTTTAGTAAAACCTGGGTAGACCACCTTCAACATTTGAGAGTTGTTTTTCGGGTCCTGCAGCGTAATCAGCTAACAAACCATGGAATACTTGGGCCATATTATTTCTGCTAAGGGCGTGTCAGTGGAACCATCAAAAATTGAATGTGTTGTCGGCTGACCCGACCACAATCTGTTAAAGGAGTTCGGGGATTCTTGGGTTTAACCGGATATTACAGAAAATTCGTTGAAGGATATGGTAAGATAGTGAAGCCCCTCACAAAATTGACAAAAAAAGATAATTTTCATTGGTCTTCGGAAGCTGAGCAAGCCTTTAATACCAAGGATGCCTAGTTACAGCCCCTTTACTTGCTTTGCCCGATTTCTAACAGCCATTTATCATAGAGTGCGATGCCTCTGGTCTAGGGGTTGGGACTGTTCTCATGCA